>WKFP01014841.1:854974-1028411 GCA_011057875.1 Pterocles orientalis | reverse complement strand
GTTACAGCCCCGTCCCCCTTCGAATCTAGTTTAAAGCTCTCTCAATGAGCCCTGCTAGATCCTGCGCTAGGATGCGTTTCCCCCTATGAGACAGACGAGTTCCATCCCTCGACAACAGGCCAGGGGCTGAGTAAACCGCCCCATGGTCAAAGAACCCAAAGTTCCTGTCTCGACACCAACCTCTCAGCCAATTATTCATGACTTGTGTTTTCCTAGCCCATCCCATGTCCCTCACCTCCCCAGAAGGTATAGAACAGAATACAACTTGTGCACCCGCTCCTTCAACTATTTGTCCTAAACCCCTGAAATCTCTTTTCATAGTTCTCAGGCTCCTTTGAGCTATTTCGTCACTGCCCACCTGAACTATGAGTAGTGGGTAGTAATCAGTGGGGCGGACCAGCTCTGGGAGTTTTCTAGTTATATCCCTGACCCGGGCCCCAGGGAGGCAGCACACTTCCCTACGGCTCAGGTCCGGTCTGCAAATGGGGCCCTCCGTTCCTCTGAGAAGGGAGTCACCCACTACAAGCACCCTTCTTCCTTTCCTGGCAGAGGCAGTCTGGATGCGTGGAGTCGACTGCCTCGCCCTTGGAATCCTCACAGGGGAACCTTCCCGTGTCTCCCCACTGACGTCCCCTTCAACGTCCAGTACTACAAACCTATTGCTCAGGGGAACCTGGGGACATGGGGCAGGCAGAGGGGGGGGTTGCCTGCGGCACCGAGCAGGGACCCTCTCCCAACCCTCCCCATCCCTCAGCTCCCCCTCCTCTGCCCGACAGAGGGCAGGGGGACTACCCCCCAATTGTGGGGTATCTCCCTGGCGCCTTTCCCTCTGGTACGCCAGGGAGTTGCTCCACCAGTCGTGAACACATGCTTTTGATTCCTTCTCAATACAGCCGCTGACACCACTAGAAAGGATTTATTTTTCCCAAAAAACTGGTGCTCATTTAGGCGTTCACAGATTACTGAATTTCAATATTAGTGCTGCAGCAACTCTCTACTTGCACTCCAATTCAAGTGACAGTAGAGTACAGCGGATGATCTTCTTGACTGCTTTTATATATTGAGATCGCTAATCAAAGACATTGCTGACTGAAAGAAAAAAAAATCTCTTGTCTTTATCTTGAACGAGTAGAGAGAGAGGATGTTCTTTGTCACTGTCCAGTGTCTGCTTTCTGGTCCCAGCTCCAGCAGAAACTGTATTGTGATGGATCCTATCTGTCTGCACTCAGCCAGCTATATGTGGAGTGGAAAGCCATCAGCAAAGTGTCGAGCCTGGCCTTACTTTCCTGAGTGGATAAGGATCCTTTTTAAAAATAAATCTTGCGGTGTCCAGAAGTTATTGCCAGAATTTGTGAGATTCTAATGAAAACGCCTACTCTAACTGTAATGAAAAGGAGAAAAATCTTCAATATCACTGCCTGGTAGTTCTTTGAGAATACCAGATCTCTAATGATGCCTCCATCTCTTTTTCTTGTAAATTTACTTTTACTTGCTGTCTAGAAGATGAGTCTGCTTACATTTACTGTTTGTTTCTATATCCCCAGCTTTTTAACTGCACCAAATCTTGTGTATCTGTTTTGTCTTTGCCTACTGCAGGTTAGGTTCCCAGTGAAACCATGGCTTCATTTAAACTAGGATAAATGGATGAGGCTGTAAGGTAGCAAAATGTGGCCTTACTTATGGCTTAGAATGAGTTTTCAGGCTCAACCAGGCAGAGTATTGCCATCCTGTGAAGGTAAAGGTGTACTATTTCAGCTAATCTTCTACAGCAAATTTTCCTTGCCCTTTTTCTCCATCCCAATGCAAAACAAGAGGGAGGAAAGAAGGGTCAAAATCTGTAACCGCCTCAATATTCTCTGAATTTAAATCATTTTAAGAGTTCAGCTTTCATGTAATTTGCTCACAATGAAAATAAAAAGACATGGGGTTGGTTTTGTTTTCCCTGGAGAAGGACAGTAAGTATGTGCGGTCTGGAATCTTCATACAATGTCCATTATCACAGTATCTAAGTGCTTCTTCACAGGTCATCCTGTCCAAAATGCTACCTCAACATGAAATATATTTTTCAATATTTGTACTGCATTAATCAGTTATTTCTATCTTATCTCTCTGATCACCCAGGGTACATAAAATTCTACACATTGTGTATTAATTTCCTGAAATTCTTTAGGCAGCAAACAGGTTTAATTGGAATGAAAACATTATTACATATGCTTAGCATTTTAGACGTGTGTTCATTTTATTAGCATTTAATGGGTAAAACTGGCAAATGTATTTGACATACAAAATACAAATGTAGAAGAAAAAGCATTACTTTGAGGCTGCAAATGCCAGACAGGTTTTATCTTCCCAGATAACATTTAAGAAACCAAAAAAATGACATTTTTCAGTAGGGAAAGAAGAAATAGAGGATGGTAAAGATGGGAAATATTGCTGTCCTGAAATGGTGGATTCTCTGTTTGAGCAACAGAACTCTGGATACAACCCAGAGACAGTCCTGGCTCAGAAATGAACATTTCAGCATTTCTAGTGCCAATTACATTCGTTTGCCTTCGGTTTTCGGGGGAGGGGGAAGATGGGAGGGGAAAATAGCAGGGGAAAAAAACCCAAACCTGCCAGCCATGTTCTCTCTATCCAACAATGTTCTTTTTAAGATCTGAATAAGGTTGTGTTCAGATCTCCGTATTCGATTGTCAAGGCACAGCTCCTGCTGTTGGGAATTCTAGTACTGAAATGGTTATTACCACTTTGCTAAAGGCAGCTATTACTCTAGTTATCTAAAGACAAGGAAAGACAAGACCCTGCAAAAAAGAGATTTTAATCACTGTGTTATTTGATACCAATTTTAATATCTCCCCCCCCCCCCCCCCCCGCCCCGAGCCTTGTTTTTATTAAATTACAAAATATAAAAAGGACTGTGAGCCCTGATAGAGGTTTCTGATTTAAACTTCTGAAGTTTGATACTTCAGGAATAGGTACCTGGAAGAACTTTGCATTGTAAACCTTAAAGCTTCTTTTCTAGTGAAAATTTTTCTATCTTTATAGAAATGAAGTTTTATTTACCAAACACCCTTTTATGCTACATACATGAAGAGGCCTTAAAGGCAAGAAAGTCAATTTGCAATCTGTAAAATCAAAAGTAGTCAGGCACTTTGATTTAGCATACTGTGTAGTTATGCTTATTATTGCAAACTGATAATGGTTTTGTAGGAGCTGTGTTGTTATGTGTATGTGGTCGCTTTGAACACACATGCCTCACTTTGGTTCCTTAAGGTCCCATCTCCATCTTTTTTCAGACTTTTTCTTATAGCCATACACTGTCCTTTGTCACCACTAGATTAAAACTACGGGGAGGAACTGTCTTTCACCAAACGGCCTTAACAAAATAACAGACGAACCCAAGCTAATAAAATGATAAACATACTAAACAAAAATAAGGGAAGTGCAACACTTAGCATGTTCATTTAGAAATTGAACTTTTATCTATACAGAAGGTAAAACTTCTCAGTTTGGGGAAACTTGAGTAGGAAGTGACATCAGCTAGAATTTGAGACAATAATTTAGAAGAAATATTTTATCGAATGAAGACTTATTTTTCTCAGATCCAATAACAGCAAGGCAGAAATCACTGTTTCCTCTGCTAGATGGACTAACTGAAATTCTTTCTGAGATTTTTTTTTTTTCTGTCAGCATTGATTGTCTGCTTTTCATTACTTCGTGGCTTTAAAATGTCTCTTTACCTGTGGCTAGTCACATGATTCACATTACATCCCTGGGCCTTATGAACACTATTCTTCTAATCAGGAAACCCCACCTGCGCATTGCGTAGAATAGAGTCTTGACTACATCTCTTTCTTGAAGTGCTTTTTCTGTCTGTGTTTTTTGTGTTGTGGGACAGTGTAATAAAATGTACCATAATATTCAGAAAATAGTCTGATTAGAATAATATTCTCTGACAAGGTTAGCTTGATTTCTGAATAATACCATTCACGTAGATTTCTGTTAAAGATTTAATATGGTGAACTATAGGAAAATATAAATTAAAATGAAGGGGAGGATTTGCCACAAAATTGGAGGACATAAGGAACAGCCTGAAGAGAATGCAGAACGGGAAGATGACAGGAGTTAGGATGTGAAGGCAGAATTCTTAGGTGTTTATCTTGGAACTCATCATATTTAATATACCTAGTAATGGCTGAAGTGTGAAACATTCATTATGGGACACCCGAAAATTGTGTGCATACCCTAGTGAGGACTAGGGGAACAAATGTTAACAGTGGGTGAAAATTACTATATAGGAGATCCCTCCCAGGTCTGTCTTCCAGATGTGAAATATATGATCACTTTAAGACCAATGTTAGAACGGCCAGTCAGCTGTGTTCGGACTCCACTACACCAAAATAATTTCCTTCCTTCCTTCCTTCCTTCCTTCCTTCCTTCCTTCCTTCCTTCCTTCCTTCCTTCCTTCTTTCCTTCCTTGTTGTCCCCAGGAAGTTATGTACAATGTGTATTTATAGAAGAAAATCCATTGTTTGTGACAGCAAAAATACGAGCTCTAAATACCAATGCCACTAACTCACTGATTTTCAGAAGAGAAAAATCTGATGTTAGAAGGTCTATTAGTGACACTGAATGATATTTCAGTGACACCCAGATTTCAATGGTTGTTTCTCATGGAATGAATATTGTTGGAAAAAGGGAACAGAGAGAGTTCTTCCCAAAATTCTGGCACTAGTGCCATTGGTCTAGAAAAAAAAACAAAAACAAAAACAAAATGAAAACAAAACCAAACAAGCATTCTAATGAGAAAGGAACTAGCAAAACAACTACCATTCCCACATACTATATCGTGCAGTTCAGTTGTTACTGTAATTATCCTGAACATAGTCCACAGTTTTAAAAAGTTCAGTGATTTTAATTCTGAACACAGCTCTGACAATGCATCACTATTTACATTCCCATATGTATGCTAGTCTATGCTATATCAAAGCTGAGCAAAAATAGCCTTTTTCACTATTTTGTCACCGTCCCTTACACTTATAGGCATTAAAATGGAAATTTTTCCTTGTTATGGAGAGATAATGTTGCTATGGTTATAATTCTATAAAGGTGAAGTAGATTTATCAAAATAATTGAAGGCATGATTCTCCATTGAGGTCAACAATTGGAGAGACAGGCTGAGATGAAATGAGTGAACTTTTAATTTGCTTTTTTTCCCTCCTTCTTCCCTTTCTGTGAATGGATATGCTGACAGAAGCCTGTCCCAGGAATGACATATTAAACCTTAGGTCTGAAATGTTAATATGTCAATTAATGGGACTACCTGGAGCTCTGGAAACATGCAGAATTTTACTTTTACAGGACTCTTCTAGAGCTTAGATAAAAAAGATGGGGAGATAACATAGTGCTAAAAGCACACTACAAAAGTTCCAGGGTTGTGCATATTGTTGTTACTTGGTGGAGTTCATGCTTCAGGATACCAACATAGATGGCTATTAGTTGAGTTAATTAGTTTGCTGTTTTCCAATAGGCAATTGTTGTTGACACCTAAAATGTACAAACACTGGTGTCCTAACTTCTTTCTATTAGTTATATATGTGTGCTAAAATATTTTCTGGGTAAACCAGTTTAGCAAGGTGCCCAATATTTCTCCATTGTAAGATATTATTTTCAGTATTTATAATAATGCAAAATTTAAGTATTTTCATTTAGATTTTGTGCTCTAATGTCCAGCTTGGGCACATTTTTCCTTCCTTTCTTCCCTGTAAACAGTGGTAAGATTTTTCTGAATATGAAATACCAGGAAAATATACTGGTTTTTCCCTCTTAGAAATTGCAGTGGCTATTGTTTCCAGTTCTCCCAAGACTTTCTGACGTGAGAGTTATCTCCAGGCATAGATAGCATGAATGTGTCTTTAATCATGACTGGAAAAATTACAAAATTAAGGTGATTGGTCCCTGAAAACTGTTTTTCCCTGGTCAGTAAAGTTCTCCTGGTTTCTAAGGATTTTACCTGTGCTGCTCTCTGGCTACTGTGGGACATAATGAATTGCCATCAAGCATGGTAATGGGGATCAGGAAAAGAATCTCCCTTGAATTCATTATGAATACTATGCTCAAGTACATTTGCACACATTGAAAAAAACCCAACCAAACAAAAAAAAGTCAGGGTAATACTATTTCCTTAGGAGGAACGTTCTGTGGGAACAGTTTCCCATTTCAATTTTCATGAAATCTTCCTAGGAGGTTGGAGGTTTGGGGGGGGGGGATACTAATACTTCAGTATCTGGGTGCAAATAGCTGAAATATATTTAATGTATAGGTGTTTTTCTGCCATGAATGCAAGAAAAAAATAAGTTTAAGATAAATACTCCTGAAAAGTCCCTCATTCAGTCAGAAAAAAATACTTGAAACAGAATTTTCATTCAGTTTTAAAACATAGTCATTTCTTCCATGTGTGAATTGTGCTGTTTCCATTTCGTGGAATGGCTACTGCTTCTTTTGCATTGTAAGGTGTAAATTTCATCTGTCAGATCTTTGGTAGGATACAAGATACTGTAGGGTACAGTTATGTGCTAGCAGAAGCATGCCAGGTGTAACTTGCCATAAAAGATTTTAATTTTTGTCAGTTATAATTACTGTGTGTCTTTGAAGAGATATTTTTTTCTTGAAACCTACCACACCACCTTTCCTTTGAGCAGCAAAACATGAGTGGGAGTTTCAGGAATCTGTAAAGGTTGTACTGGTCAGGGGAAAACCAATAAGGTTGTCAAAGGTAGCAAATGAATTTTTCCTTTTTTCTTTATTTCTTGATGCTTTTTATGTGACTTCAGTTAGATATACACAAGCTCTGTGTTCAGTGGCCATGCAAAAACACAAAATGACCTGATTTTATGTTTAGAAAACATCAAATTTAGCTTCATAGCTATTCCGTTATCAAATTTCCTTAGAGTTTTGCCAATAATGACAGACTCCTTAAAATTTATGAATGGTTTGGGAATAAATTCAACCTGGAGAGCTATGGTGATTATTTTCTGCAATCCTGTTAATTACTTTCCTTGCTTGTAGTTCGTGTCCCTTCCTCCAGTCATGTTGCTTTGTGATGTGTTTTTTGCATCCACTAAATGACAGAATATTGTGAACTTCTCACTGCTATTTTTCCCCTTACAGTTCTTCATAATTGTTTTATGTTCAATGAATTACTTACTACTCTTCACACCAGGACTCAATTTGGCCAGGAGATTAGCATTTGAAAAGAGCTATTAATTCATTTAGTTCATTTGCCTGCAGGTATAGATTGGTTCCCTCCTGTACAAGGGTGACATTACTGAGAAAACACAGGGATAGTGCAGTTCTTTATCTTTTGTAAATCACTTATGCAGAACATTTATTTTAATATAAATCTATAGTATGTTGTGTGAGGTTTATCTCTCATTGTGTGGGTCCATAACTTGTGTTGCACTTCCTGTTGTAGCTGGCATATATGATTTAAATTAATGATTTCTGCTGCTTGTGTGCCTTGTGAATTTGGTAGCACCAAAGGATCGTGTTCTGCCTCTAGGCCTTGAAACAGTACTTTCAGATGTTTCTCCGCTATTTACATTCTCTTCCCCAAACACTCAAAGATTTTGAGGTTACTTCTTTTGAACCTATTCAGATTATGAAATTCAACCCCCCTTTTACAATTCTTAAAATATTTTTTTACACAGATTTTAGATGAAAATGAAATGGCTAATTTGTTCAGGTTGTCCAGAGTGCTGACAAGTTTGCTCTTGTCAATAAATAGCCTGACCACTCAGGTCCAACACTGGAAGTAATATTTTCAGCCTTCATCAGCCCTAATTTAGTATCACTTAAATGATATTTCCTGTTATACCAATTTATTCAAGCAGTAGTTTATTGTTTTCAAAAGACTTTTTGACTGCTGGCTGATCAGAGACCACCATCCAACTCACTTATGATCTGTTCTTTGGTTAGTATTGACAAGTTTTACTCCACCAGTGAGAGTTGAGTGTTTCATCTATCAATCTGTTCACTGCTTATTTTCAGATGATGCACAGTCAGTCTCTTTTATTCTAGGAATACCATCCTTGTAAATAGCAAAGTAGCATCATCTTTTTTAAGTAACAAAGATAACACAAGACTATCAATATTTTTAATTACAGTTGAGGAGAGTGAGATAAGTGATCATAAGTTCAACATTAGCTTAAGTTCTTGGATGTAATTTGAATATTTGGTTTTTCTGCAAGTTTTTTGTAGTATTACGTTTGAAAGCAAGAGGAGCTAACAGGTTACTTTCAGAAACTCTTTCGGTGTCTCTTTCCTTGTTTGTGAATGTATGTAAGCATACATACCAGCAAAATCCAAAACAGACACACTGATGTGGTGCAAAAAACTTCTCATATTCAGTATCTATACAGTATCCTCTAAGTTATTTCTTCTCAGTTTCATCAGAGAATAAAACAAAGCTGCTAACTTTAAACAAGTGATTACTAGTCTTTGAACAAATGAAAACACATGACATCCTTGTCTCTAAGTTGGAGGCACATGGATTTGACAGAAGGACCACTCACTGGATAATGAATTGGCTGGATGGCCACACTCAAAAAGTTGTGGTCAATGACTCAATGTCCAAGTGGAGACCAGTGACAAGTGGTGTTCCGCAGGGGTCGGTACTGGGACCAGTGTTGTTTAACATCTTTGTTGGAGACATGGACAGTGGGATGGAGTGCACCCTCAGCAAGTTTGCCGATGACACAAAGATGTGTGGTGTGGTGGACACGCTGGAGGGAAGGGATGCCATCCAGAGGGACCTTGACAGGCTGGAGAGGTGGGCTAAAGCCAACCTCACAAAATTTAACAAGGCCAAGTGCAAGGTCCTGCACATGGGTTGGGACAATCCCAAGCACATATATAGGCTGGGTGGAGAACGCATAGAGAGCAGTTCTGTGGAGAAGGACTTGGGGATATTGGTGGATGAGAAGCTGAATATGAGCTGGCAAATGTGCACTTGTAGCCCAGAAAGCCAACCATATCGTGGTCTGCATCAAAAGCAGCATTAGCAGCAGGTCAAGGGAGATGATTCTCACCCTGTACTCTGCTCTTGTGAGACCCCGCCTGGAGTACTGTGTTTGGCTGTGGGGCCCCCAACATAAAAAAAAAGACATGGACCTGTTGAAGTGAGTCCAGAGGAGAGCCACAAAGATGGTCAGAGGGCTGGAGCACCTCCCCTATGAGGACAGGCTGAGAGAATTTGAGTTATTCAGCCTAGAGAAAAGAAGGCTTTGAGGACACCTAATAGCAGCTTTCAAGTACCTGAAGAGGGCCTACAGGAGAGATGGGGAGGCACTCTTTATCAGGCGATGTAGTGAGAGGAAAAGGGGTAATTATTATAAGCTGAAAGAGGGTAGATTTAGGGTAGACATTAGGAAGAAATTTTTCACTATGAGGGTGGTGAGACACTAGAACAGGTTACCCAGGGAAGCTGTGGATGCCCCATCCCTGGAGGTGTTCAAGGTCAGGCAGGACAAGGCTTTGAGCAACCTGGTCTAGTGGAGGGTGTCCTTGCACACGGCAGGGGAGGGAGTTGGAACTCAATGATATTTAAGGTCCCTTCCAACCCAAACCGTTCTATGATTCTATGAAATAAATGAACTAATACACACAATCTGAATAATTAAAAGAGAAACTCACTGCTGAAGGAGATAATCAAGTTAAATATTGTGAAATATTAAGAAAATAGTCTTTTAACTAATTTTAAATTTCGTGACAGTTTTCACTGCACAGACAATGTTGATATTTTTGGCATAACATGAGTATCACAGTCTTTTTGCTTAGGGAAGGAATCATTTTCATGAACACAGTGACACAGTAGGCTGGATGGCTTGGGGCTGAACCCAGTCATGTTCAATAAATGGTTGTCTTCCTATAAAAAAAGGAGTTCCCAACATTAGTTTTCATAGAAAAATCACATTCAAAACATTTTTATTCTTGCAAAAGCAAAATATTCTTCAGGCAGATGGTACTATGTAGTGAGGATGTGGTAAAGGTTAAATAAATATTCTTAAAAATCAAGGAAATATACTAAAATTACTCAGTTAAATATAAAATTTGAAAGTTTTATATAAAATAAGTACATATATATTTTTATATTTTAAAAGTTTTGTATAAAATGCATGGAAAATTGCCTTTATTTTCAGTACACATGACACCATGGAGAACATATAAAAGTGGGCTTAAATTAAGCTAAGCAGTCAGGATAACGTACAGGTGAAAGGCCAACTAATTCTTGTGGTTAAGACAAGAGAAGGAAAAGATCCATAAAGATTCAAGGCTGTTAGGCAGACCTTAAAGGTCTTGCGAACATTTATGCAAATATTGAGGTAAAGCTGATTAAAGACTTTGAGGGGCAGGAAGGTAAACTTTTATATCAATTATGTAGCTAAATTGTGCTATATTAGCACAATAGTTTGCTTTGACACCTTGTAGACAATAGGTTTCCAGTAGATATAAGTTATTTGTGTTTGGTTAAACATTTAAAATAGCGTTGCAGGCAAAATTGTTAATGAAATGGGAAAAATGGGCTTTAATAGATTACCTGTAAAGAATTTACCTAAGCAATGATGCCAAAAGGGCAGATTTATGCTCAAAGAAGTTTCTTAGTGATGATTCCTGAGGTTGAAGCTTGAGACAACCATTTTGATATTTGCATTAATGACATTGGGGGGAAAAAAGATAAAGAAAAAGTAAAAATCTGCAAATTGTGCAATGTTTACACAAGGCTGCCAGAATAGAATGTAAGAAGGTTTAGATTACCACGAAGACTGGAGCCAAAAGAATAAACAGAATTAAAATCCATAGTAGCAAGTGCAAAGTAATGTTTCTAGTTACCAACATTTCTACAATAAATTGGGATCAAATCAGACAAAAACAACAGTTGTGATCAGTTGCAGAATTACTGTGAACCCTCAGTATGTTGTTGTGGAGAATGTAAATATGATCTTAGAATGATGCGGGTAACATATTCTCTGTGAAGATATGAAAACTATTAACATCACAACAAAAGGAGCTGGTGAGACCCATCTAAAATATTCTTAATGTTCCTGTACTATTAAATAATAGTTTCAGTGGAAATTTATGGAAAATAATGAAGAGCAAGTGAATGGAAAGATACTCTCTGAGGGGAAACTAATACAGGAGGGCTTGGGTGGCACAAGCACAAACAGGTGTCTGGCTATGAACTCGTTCAGTGCAATAGAAGTTCATATTGTAAAATCTTAAAACAGTGAGTTTTAGAATACTGTCATGTCTAAAACAGCATAGAGATAAGATGCAATAATTTTCAGGTGAAGCATCATTAATGGAAAATCTTATGAGACACGCCTTCTCGCAATAGCAGGAGGCAGAGTTGGATGGTCCAGGAGGATCCTTCCAGTGCTGAGTGCTGGAGAATAGTTTCAGAGTGGCCAGCATTTTCAATGTAACTTAGCTAGCACAAATTTCATCAAGTAGAAATTATATTTTTAGACATCCAGTCCACTTCTGAGCTTCCAGGAACTGTTGCAATAGTAACTTCACTGAAAATATTGATAAACCTGGATTTCATGTGGAAAGCTGTTGTTTATATGCAAACATCAGTAAAAACATCAGTCAGAATGGGAAAGTACTACAGAAACTTCTTTACATAATAAAATTCTGTTTCAGATTTAGTTTTCTCTTAAAGCCCCTCTTTCCAATACTGAGGACACTCTGAATTTCTGTGGTGAGGTTCAGACTTCTTTCCTATTTTGGTTACTAAATGATAAAGTATTCTGTAAGAGGTCTTCCTGACAGAGGAGCTCTTAGAAACTGACTGCTGAGGCTGTGGTACAGGAATAGATGTTGAAGCTAAGAGGTAGCCCTGCCATCTTTCTCTATACAGGTCAGCACAGTGCCACAGAGATTAAACAGAATTTCACAGAAAAGCCAAAAAATCATTTTAATTGAGCCTGGACCTTGCAGCACATTATCCTTCTCTTAAAATAGAATGTTTCTTAAAGTAGAATGTTCTAAAAGAGCTTGAAAAGTAGCTTTTAATACTTACCCCAGCTAAAGAAAAAAAAAAAAGTGTTCTCTCTTTGGTTCTCTTTAATCTTCATGGTGCAGAGCTACGTCTCAGAAATCTTTCCCATCTTTTCCTTTGCATTCTTAAATTTGTTAACTTTCCCCCCGACTAATATATGAAGATGTATATTTAATTCCAATACTTACAATACTTTTTAAAAAAAGAACAACAAACAAGTAAGTTTAAAAACTAGGATTAAAGAACCAAAGAAAATTTTTTTCAAACTTTATTTTAAAACTAAGCATGGGACAAAATCACATGATATCTCTTTAAAATGTATTTGGTTTGTATGAACTTATCCTTGTTCAATTCATACCTATAATCGTATTAAAATCACTGGGAATTTCAGGGAGAGCACAGTCCTAAGGACAATATTATGCCCTCAATTTCCTCTATGTAATAAGGTTTGAATTTACTCCTGAATGTCTAGATTATCTCTGAAGATCTCATTTAACACTTTGCCAGAGCTGGAATCAGTGTCATAATTGCATCTTCTTTTTTTTTTTCAACTTGATTAAATTTACTTTTAAATCCAAGAATGTTTTAGTGACATTTTTACATAGCAAAAAAAAAAATCAAACCCTTTTCACTAAAACAGAATGTGTAGAAGATAGAAGAAAATAGACTTGAAGTGAATGTAAAAGTCAGACAAGACTGTAACTATAGGGTGGAATTTTACTGGGTAATGGAGCCTGAACATTGCAGCTACTAATTATAGTCCAAAATATGTCCATGGGGGTCTCTGTCTACAAAGCTGAAGGAGCACTTCTCCAACTCTTTCCCTGCTAAAGTACTGTAACACACAGAGCCTCCAGGGGCGCTGCAGAAAGTGAAAGGGGAAAAGTCTTGTTTTTTGAGTGTTCCCTGATGGCACAAACCCCTCTGGGACAAAAAAAGAAATTCATAAGCAATCAACTTAGCCACTATTAGTCATGGATGGGAAGTACACAAGACAGCTAGGGAATTTCATTGTAATAACTCCTGTTTACCAAAAGTGTGCCAAAAATAAATTATTTCCTGGCTTATAAGAAAGTTTACTCTCCACTACAAAACATGCAAAACACAATGGGAATTTTTCAGTATGATTCAGCTTTAAAACCTCTGGATCCAGAAACAGGCTCCCAGTTCTCCTATTCAAACTGTCAGTTTCATAAACATAACCATCAATTAAAATAATCTATAACATGTCCTCCAAGAATAATTTTAAACACGTAAGATACTGTAGACCTTGATGTTTGCTGGTAAATGTCTGACTGCAGACATCATTAACATTTAAGAGAAAGAGTAAAAGGTTTGTGTTACTAAATTACAGTCAAATAAAGTCAGTGTGCCATTGTAAGGCTGCATTTAGGGGCTGCGCTATTTTGACTTTAAAATCAAAAACATATTGCAGAGAAAGTAGGTTCCCTGCATATAGTTGTTCCACAGCCTAAATATTCAGAGTGGGACTTAGATATGTAGATATCTCTGACACATCACTGTGCAAATGGGAATGAACAAGCATATGGACTCCCCGCTAGGCTGTTTCTCAACATTGAGGATGAAGATGTGTCTTTAGATAATGTTAGCAAGGGCAATGAAGATACTTAAAGTATCTAAATGCTGTACCACAGCCTTTTCAGTAGATTTATCTCTTCTTCTAGCTAGGTAAACCAAGCAAATCGTCAAGTAATTTTGAGTCAATGGCTCAATGTCCAAGTGGAGACCAATGACGAGTGGCACTCCTCAGGGGTCAGTACTGGGACCTGTGTTGTTTAATATCTTTGTTGGTGACATAGACCGTGGAATTGAGTGCGCCCTCAGCAAGCTGGCAGATGACACCAAGCTGTGTAGTGCAGTCGACACACTAGAAGGAAGAGATGCCATCCAGAGCAACCTTGATATGCTTCAGAGGTGGGCCCAGGTGAGCCTCATGAAGTTCAACAAGGCCAAGTGCAAGGTTCTGCACCTGGGTTGGGGCAACACCAAGCACAAATACAAGCTCTGTGGAGAATGGACTAAGAGTAGCTCTGAGGAGAAGGGGTTGGGGGGTGGTGGTTGATGAAAACCTCAACACGAACCAGCAATTCACACTTGCAGTCAAGAAAACCAGCCGTGGCTGCATCAAGAGAAGTGTGACCAGTGGGTCAAGGGAGATGATTCAGCCCCTTTACTCTGCTCTTTTGAAACCCCACCTGGAGTACTGCATCCAGCTGTGGAGTCCTCAACACATGAAAGACATGGACTTGTTAGAACGTATCTGGAAGAGGGTCACAAAGATGGTCAGAGGGCTGGAGCACGTCCCATAAGAGGACAGACTGAGGGAGCTTGTTTAGCCTAGAAAAGGGAAGGCCCTGGGGAGATCTTAGAGCAGTCTTCAAGTACTTTAAGGGGGCTCACAGGAAACATGGGGAGGGACCACTATCCATCATATTTGAGAAGTCATGGCACTCTGGTGAAGTTCCCACAGACTGGAAAAGGGGAAGCATAGCCTCCATTTTTAAAAAAAAGAAATAAGGAAGACCCAGGAAACTACAGGCCAGTCAGTCTCACCTCTGTGCCTGGCAAGATCATAGAGCAAATCCTCCTGGAATCTATGCTAAGGCACATGGAAAATAAGCAGGTTATTGACGACAACCAACATGGCTTTACCAAAGGAAAATCATGCCTGACTAATTTGGTGGCCTTCTACGACAGAGCCACTGCGCTGGTGGATAGAGGAAGGGCAACAGACATTATCTACCTGGACCTGTGCAAAGCTTTTGACACAGTCCCACATGACGTCCTTGTCTCTAAGTTGGAGGAACATGGATTTGACGGAAGGACCACTCGCTGGATAAGGAACTGGCTAGATGGCCGCACTCAAAGAGTTGTGGTCAATGGCTCAATGTCCAAGTGGAGACCAGTGACAAGTGGTTTTCCGTACGGGTCGGTACTGGGACCAGTGCTGTTTAACATCTTTGTTGGAGACATGGACAGTGGGATGGAGTGCACCCTCAGCAAGTTTCCTGATGACACCAAGCTGTGTGGTGTGGTGGACACGCTGGAGGGAAGGGATGCCATCCAGAGGGACCTTAACAGGCTGGAGAGGTGGGCCAGTGCAAACCTCATGAAATTTAACAAGGCCAAGTGCAAGGTCCTGCATGTGGGTCGAGGCAATCCCAAGCACAAATACAGGCTGGGGAGAGAATGGATAGAGAGCATCTCTGAGGAGAAGGAATTGGGGGTATTGGTGGATGAGAAACTCAACATGAGCCGGCAGTGTGGCTTGCAGTGCAGAAAGCCAACCGTGTGCTGGGGTGCATCAAGAGAAGCATTAGCAGCAGGTCAAGGGAGGTGATTCTCCCCCTCTACTATGCTCTCGTGAGACCCCACCTGGAGTAGTGTGTTTGGCTGTGGGGCCCCCAACATAAAGAAGACATGGACCTGTTGGAGAGAGTCCAGAGGAGAGCCACAAAATTAATCAGAGGGCTAAAGCACCTCCCCTATGAGGACAGGGTGAAAGAGTTGGGGTTGTTCAGCCTGGAGAAGAGAAGGCTCCGAGGGGACTTGATAGCAGCCTTCCAGTACCTGAAGGGGGCCTACAGGAGAGATGGGGAGGCACTCTTTATCAGGGAGTGTAGTGAGAGGACAAGGGGTAATGGGTATAAGCTAAAAGAGGGTAGATTTAGACTAGAAATTAGAAAAAAAATTTTCACTATGAGGGTGGTGAGACACTGGAACAGGTTGCCCAGGGAAGCTGTGGATGCCCCATCCCTGGAGGTGTTCAAGGCCAGGCTGGATGAGGCTTTGAGCAACCTGGTCTAGTGGAGGGTGTCTCTGCCCATGGCAGGGGGGTTGGAACTTGATGATCTTTAAGGTCCTTTCCAACCCAAACCATTCTATGATTCTATGATTCTATGACTCTTTATCAGGGAGTAGAGCCATAGGACAAGGGGTAACACTTTTAAGCTGATAGACGGTAGATTTAGATTAGATATTAGGAGAAAGTTTTTCACTGTGAGAGTGGTGTGACACTGGAACAGGTTGCCCAGGGAAGCTGTGGGTGCCCCATCCCTGGAGGTGTTTAAGGCAGGGCTGGATGAGGCTTTGAGCAACCTACTCTAGTGGAAGGTGTCCCTGCCCATGGCAGGGGGTTGGAACTAGGCAATCTTTAATGTCCCTTCCAACCTAAACCATCCTATGATTCTATGATTTTCCAGTGGACGTGAAATTTCAGGCAATTTACAAGGTGAGGTAAACACTCTACCTGCAAGATTTCTGGCTGATGCCTGTGCCCAAGAAAGGGTCTTGCATGGATTTTGGTACAGGAGAGTACTGTGCTAAGCAGGAGGTCCCTTCCACCACCCTAGACAAAAGTTTTACCGCCTGATGACTCTTCCTGTTTTGTGTGTTTGCACACTCATTTAATTCTTTATTTTGGTACAGAAGAGAGTATGTCTCAAAATGGATAGTATTACAATATGTTGGGAAATACATAAGAAAATTTGGTCAAAGATAGGTAAAACCCAAGAGACCTGGATTCTGTCTATTCATTTTTCAGAGCAGTCCTTTTTTTGTGAGGGATCTGGACTATTCTGCACCATGTTCACGATTTAAGTAAAACTACCTGCAAACTAGTGGGATGTGGTTCTTCATTGCTGGCATAGTGCCATACTCCCTCTGTGTCCTCTGTCATGTCTCATGTTATCTTTGTGCTCAGCATAAACCTAGAAAAAATTTTCTTCTTCATAATAAGTACGTTGCTTCATACATCTGTAATGAGTAAATAATATAACAGACATTAAACTGTGTGACAGCAAAAGTGTCCGGGAATTCGAATTTGGTAATATTACAGTTAGACACCCCAAGCATTCAAATATCATATTGTCATCCACGTTTTTCTGAGAAACAGAAACAGCATCATTTAAAATATTTAGTTATGCCTCTGTGGGACTTCTCCAAAATGTTTCTACTATGGAGTTACACTCAAAGTGTATTAAGAACTTCTGACTAATCCAGTAACTAAATTATTGCATCTGGAGCAAAGATGTGACGGTATTTCAGCATTTTACATTAAATTTCTGTCTATTTGTTCTTGCATAATTCATGATTCCCACTACAATCTATGAAGCACAGATTCATATAAGTTGAGTTGAAGAGTTGAGGCCCATGCTTGGTTTAGATTGTACTGTCTCCATTCCTCAGGAGTGTTTATGTCCTTTCTCTTTGTGTGCCGGCAAAAGCAGAGCAGTATTGTTATTGTATCCTTCAACTTTGGAATTACCTCTTACCAGATACCTTTTTGAGATTGAGTTTGGTCACTTTTGAAGCAAGTAGCACAGTGTACATGTCTTGCTATTAGATTTTCACTAGCCACAATTTCTGGTATTTAATATTATGATAATCTTTTTCATTTTCTTACTTTCAAAGTATGTGTGTGCATGTGTACATGTGCGTGCATTGACTTGTTTTATGTGTGGGCACGCGCATGGAGACTGTAACATTAAGTATTTGATTATCCTATTTGCTTAATGTCATTTTCTCACATTTTCAGCCATTTAAAGTACTTCCAGATTACACATTGATGGGTGTGTAAATGACAGCAATAATAATGATAATAACGATAATTTCTGCAATTTGGAAGTGAATTTTTCTGAGTTCAGCTGTTCCCATAGGATTTTGTTTGCATGCAAATTAGGTAGAGAAAATAGGCCTGTTCTGATTTTGAAAATGACCTGAGACTGAAACAGATATTTGAGATCTGACTTCAGCCTAGGTAACCCTGGTAATTTGAAGAAAACTAGAAATTGACAAATATTAGAAATTGACAAATCATGAAACGATTACTAATATTTAAGTGCATAGTCATTCATAATGGGAAGTCTTTTATGTATTTAATCATAGATGAAATAAAGATGAGGTGAAAGAAAAAAGTACCTGTTTATATAATTAAATGTACATACACATATAAATAGGCATACACACGTACACACATACGTACATATCTTTTTTTTTTTCACTTCCCTCAAATAAATATGCTAGGTGTGTGTGTGGGGGGGGGGGGGGTAGGATCTGGACATTACAAGTTTTCTAAAAATACCTTTGGGATCTGTTTTATCTCTGTATGTGAAGACTAACTTTAGAATGATCTGTGCACACTATGTTTCATTATTAAATAATTATATTTTGACTGATCTTTGAAACCTATAAAACTGTTACTTCTAAAGAGACAAAACCAGATCTGGACTTCACACAAGTCCTGAGCTGAACAGACTGTATCAGACCCCCTTTTTGTTGCTGTCAAAAAGAAATGCATATTAGCAGGAATTTTAAGGCCTAATCTTGCTTCATGTCACTTGTCTTCCATTTCTACTGAAGTTAATGAGAGTTGAGGATACCCAGTACTTTGTAGGAACTGCTAGGCAGCTCACGGGAATGTATTCTTTGTTAATTATATTTTCTTTGAACTCCAGCACTTCAAATTCAGGCCCCCCCATCTTGTAAACATTTATGCATGAGGATGATTTCTCACATGTGTACAGTATAACCAAATTCAGTGGAGCTATTCAAGTATCAGAGAGTTTGTAGTATCAGTCCCATTGTCTAAAGATCTGCATCCATGGAAACCAGTAAAGTTTTACCCTCATAATTTTACCAAGGTCATAGAAATTCCTCTCAATTCTTTTTGTGACATTACAACTAAAAGAGTACATTGAAGGCAGCATAAAAATTCTGGTGAATCCATGCAGATTTTATTGGCATTATTGAGTTAAAACACTCCCTTGTTTTCAATGAGGCTTGTCTTTTAAGACAGTTTGACAGGAAGAGTTGGTTTTGAGGAAAAACAGGCTTTGAGAAAGAAGACTCAAGGGAAGACAGGACAGGGGAGAATGGGGCAGCCAGAGCCCAAAGCACTTGGCTAAACTGTTCTGTATCTTTCTCGAGCAGCTATTTTCTCTTTTAAAGCTTTCAAGTTTTAATCACTACCTTATGGGATATGGTAAGAAATTGTTAAAAAAAAATTGCATACAATAATCACAAACGAAGTGCATTGAATTTGAAAACAGTTTCTTAGTACCAACTTCCTTTAAGACTTCAGGGAACAGCAATTTTCTGACAATATTGTAATTATTATTTACTATTTAAATTGAGGAATAAAAATGCTGCTGTTAAGACATGTTTCAATAATTAGTCTTGGGACACAATCCAAGCTCACTGATGAGGTAAATATATGATGTCCAGTGATACACTTCAATATTTAAGGCCTATTCCAGGTCACAGTGAGACCAAGGAAATCTACACAATATTTGGTTCCCAGATCCTCCTGGCAGCCATCCTACCATACTTTCAGCAACTCCTGATATCGCCCAGGAAAGGTATATTTTGTGCCTGTGAAATGTCTGAAATCATGGTAAATCAGGAGTCAGCTCACAAATTTGTCTGCAATCAAAGACAGACCTTCAGAGAAGAAAAAGCCTCAGGACAAAATCCAGAAAGGCAACAATCATAGAAGATGTTGAAATGCATTGCCCTGGGGCACTGGGTTTTCCTGATCATAGTCTAAAAACACTTGCAGATATTCTTTATTTTGCCTGGGGGGAATCTAGGTGCCTTAAACAGAGCTCCAAACCAGTCTCAAAAACAGTGAACCACTGAAACTCAGCCTAGGCAGAGCAGGTAGCCTCCTGAGGGGGTCAAAGAGGCAAGAAAGTGCTTGTCATAAACCTTTCCATAGACATCAGGTTTTTGACTCTTGGCTCCAACAGGTACGTCCAGGTATTCACTGTCCATGGGCCAGGAAACTACTCTCAAGATATATTTGATTATGTTTTCGCTCAAGATGGAAAGAGCTTTTTTTTTCAATATCACTAGCTAGGGGTCTTGTTTTCTTCAAAATCTGAGGCAGCCTGTACAGAATGTGGAAGACTGATATTATTTTTAGTTCTGTTAAAAATGACTCAAACTATTTAAGATGACCTCACTGAAGAATTATACCTGGTATACTTATGAAAGTATTAGGGGAAAGGAGAGAGAAGGAATGTATTCTTCTACCTTCTGTTTGAATTTTTCCAGCACACAGGAACTAAATAAAGATATACTAGGTGAGAGACTACTACTAAAAGAAAATGTCATCTAGAGGGTAGCACAAGACCCCTATTCAAAGATTAGTCTATTTTTCTTTTATTCAGTAATTGCTTTAGGTAGCATACTTAATTCCAACTGAATCCAATTCTGTATATTTTTTTTTTACATCTAGTCCTTGGTTATTTCATCCGAATTTTATATATGTAGCATGTTAATAATAAATAATTTAATAATTGTTAATTCCTATTAATAACACTTGTGCAAAAGGCTAATAAAAATGGTAAATCTTATTTTAATCTCATATTTTAGAGAGTGTATACATTATTTCAATGTCATGTCACAGAACTGTAGTGCAGATACACATGAACATATGACATTTACAGTGTAATGGGAAATGACATATCCAAAGCAAAAATAAAATTTTAAAACATGCAAAAGAAATGTCAGGTGAAAACAGAATTTCTGATGAAAACTAGTGAGTATTCACTGAAGGTGTCATGGGTCTGTATGACTTTTTTCTGTTTCTTTTATTTTGGCTAATTCAAAATACACTGTATTACTATGCCTTTGAAGTTACTTTTGCAACTGATGAAAGATGACTTCAAAACCATTTTTCAGATTTATTCTGTTCTTCCAAAATTTTGTGTTTGAATAAACTGGACTTCATTCACTGTGGCTTAATATAGTCTTCCTGATGGAGACCAGACTCCATGGACACATGGTGGCGGGTCTCAGCTGCTTGTAGTCCTGATAGTTGAGACTGAGGACTAGCCCATAGTGCAGAATATCTACCCTCTAGTTCATCTTTCAAGTTTTCTCCCCCAGGAAAATCATGCCTCTTCAGAGAGCTAGACTGTATGAAACCCAGGTTTCATCTTGATGTGGTGGTGAGATCAACCTGAAGCACAAACTTGGACCAAGTGTAGAGAAATACTATAAAGTTCAGACAGAGCCTGTGTGAGTCCATAAATGGCCATGTACTATTTATTGAGGCCAGTGAATACTGAAGGGAGGGGTAAAATGGGGTAACTGTGTCTGGGTCACAAAAAGTATCTAAATTTCCTGGGGGATACTTCAAATATTCTAATTTAGCAACTACCTGTTTCTTCAGAATGGTTTGGATACTTAGACAGAGAAAATAGCCCCATGAAAGCTATTAACTGGTTACTTTAATACATATAGATATAAAAATAGCTGTAATAATCCATTCTTGGTGACCAGATGCAGGTGGAAGTGACCCACAACAGACTTGTCGTCCTGTGCTACACCTCAAGTGACACATTTCATATAACTTAATGTTGTGTAGCATGTTTTCGAGTAAGGTGGTGACATATCCAAATAATCTTTTTTTTTACTCTTTTGGACTCCCTTGAAGATGTCAGGTGAAGCTGGGGTTGTCTGGCAAGTCAAAGGCTGTTTGGGATTGGAGGCAACAGATCAGAGCTCTACAGGGCAACATCAGAAATAAATTGTCTGTAACAGCCAGGCTCTTCTAGAATATATGCTTCATCAGCTTCTGGTAATTTTTAAAGTTTGAATTAATCTGGAAAAATAAAAGTTAACTTGCCTGTAGCTCAGCTTCTAGGTAGTCTTCTTGATATTCATGTGGTGACTTGTCCTCATAACTCAAAGTTTTCTAGCCTGGGACAATAATTCTGTCTTGGTTTGACTGCCACCTCAAATAAAATGTGATAAGAGGGAATGGAGTTCTGCTTTTAATGTTGCAACCTAATTAAAGTGTTCTGGGATGGGATTTAAGAAGACAAATCTCTTCACTGTGAACCACACATGGCCTCAAAATGATAGCTAGTGATTAAAGGAGTCAGCCATGAGCTCCAGTATGCACGCTACTTTTTGCTAGACACCATACAGTGCTACCAACCTGGCCACCTTGTATGAGATGTGGAAAACATCAGAGTAACCTCACTGTAACTGAAATCAATGACAACACTTCTCAGCCTGGATCAACAAGGGAGTCCAGAAGAGGATGCTTTGCCTGTGAACCATTCCCACAATCCTTTTCATATCTCAGAGTACAATTGGACTATGGGCCCAAAAGCTCTATGGCTCTTGTTTGTGGTGACTAACTGATTTTCTCTCTGCAGCTATATGCAAGAGGGTTGCTACCTATTACCACTTGTTCACATAGTGCCCTGTGGCCCTGTAGCCTGTAGATCCCTGTAGTCATTCATTATCACTTTCACTCTACTTTGCCTTGAGCACATGGTAGTCTGATTACATAGCTTTCCAGAATGGGACATATTATGGGTAGATCCATCTTTTGATAGAATTTTTGACTATGTTGAATTAGCCATGGTTATGCAGTAAGTAGGATACACCACTTGAAGGAGAAGAGTCTTGTATAGCCAAAGTCTATGTAAATAATACCCTTAAGAAAACTAATTTAATGGAGAAGGGAGACCACACTTGAAGTACTGGCTATAGTTATGGGCTTCTGTTCTGGTTTTGGTTGGGGTAGAGTTAATTTTCTTCGTAGTAGTTTATAAGGGACTATGTTTTGGATTTGTGTTGAAACCGGTGTCAATAATATAGAGACATTTTTCACTATTGCTGAGCAGAATCAAGGCCTTTTCTGCTTCTCACCCCCCTGCCAGTGAGTAGGCTGGGGGTAGACAAGAAGTTGGGAGGGTACACAACTGTGATAGCTGACCCTAACTGACCAAAGGGATATCTGACATATTTGATAACATGCTCAGCATATAAAGCTGGGGGAAGAAGGAAGTGAGGGGCATTTGGAGTGATGGCATTTTTCTTCCCAAGCAACTGTAATATGTGATGGAACCCTGTTTTCCTGGAGATGGCTGAACACCTACCTGGTGATGGAAAGTAGTGAATGTGTTCCTTGTTTTGCTTTTCTTGCATGCACGGCTTTTGCTTTGTCTATTAAGCTGTCATTATCTCGACCCATGAGTTTTCTCACTTCTACTTTTCCAATTCTCTCCCACATCCCACTGAGGGGGAGTGAACAAGCAGTTGTGTGATGCTTATTGACAGCTGGGATTAAACCATGGCAGCTTCCCATTACAAGAAAGATGTGCAGCTACTAGAGAGAATCCAGTGAAGGACCAATATGAAGACTAAGGGATGGGAACATCTCTCATGTGAGGAAAGACTGAAGGAACTGGGACTGTTCAGCCTGGAGTAGAGAAAGCTCAGTGGGATCTCATGAATTTGTACAAATATCTGAAAGGAAGGTGTAAAGAAGGCAGAGCCAAACTCTTTTCAGTGGTTCCTAGTGACAGGACAAAATGCAATGTGCACAAACTGAAACACAGGAGGTTTCATCTGAATATCAGAAAACATTTTTTCACTCTGGGGGTGATTGAGCACTGGCACAGCTTACCCAGAGAGGCTGTGAAGTCTCCATCCCTGGAGATATTCAAAAGATGCCTAGACATGGACCTTCACAACTTACTCCAGGTGAGCCTCCTTGAGCAGGAGGGAGTAGGACAAGATGACCTCCAGAGGTACCCTTCCAGCCTCAGCCATTCTGCGGTTTTGTGATTCTGAGAAAAGTAAACAACCATATTTTAACTGCACAAAATTCCTCAAAAAAAGATTTGGTAAATAATCCAATTAAAAAGGAAGTATAGGATCATGGAATGGTTTGAGTTGGAAGGGACCTTAGAGATCATCTAGTTCCAACCCCCCTGCCATGGGCAGGGACACTTCCCACTAGACGAGGTTGCTCAAAGCCTCATCCAGCCTGGCCTTGAACACCTCCAAGGACGGGGCATCCACAGCTTCTCTGGGCAACCTGTTCCAGTGCCTAACCACCCTCACAGTAAAGAATTTCTAAATCTGCCCTCTTCCAGTTTAAATCCGTAACCTCTCATCCTGTTGCTACATGCCCTTGTAAAAAGTCCTTCCCCAGCTTTCCTGTAGCTACAGGAAGTGTTCTTTCCTGTAAGTACAGATGAGTGTGTTTGATTCAACTATTGAAAAACTTGAATAGCATATTGACTGCCAACAGGGTTAGAAAGGCAAACATTGACATCAGCAGACTGAATGTATCTTGAGGCTGTCCCTCTCTACGTGCTCACATCTGAGCCTGTGCACTAACTCTCTGTGACTGCTTCATGGCAGAGCAAAGAGTAATTGACATTCTAGTTAACATAGGCTGAAAAATGACCTCAATTCTTCACTTTGTCCCTTGCTTAGCAGGGTATGAGGGTTAAAGAAGGTCACTTGATTTTAAATCTGTCAAAAAAACACAATAAAATAACTACAATACCTTAACTGTTGTCTTGTTTACTAGTGAATTCATTGAATTAAGTTAATTCATAGTCCAGTGTTAATTAAGTTCTGTTTTCAGACATAAACACATTCTCTGTATATTTTCCTTTTGAACTCTATTTAACATCATGTATTTTCAAACATCTGTTCTGGACAACACCTTGGCAAAGAGGACAGTCTTGATGGCATCATGCCTAGTTTTTGTGGTGCTGTGGTGTGACAGACTGGCATTTCTCTGTCAGTCTCATCTATACCTAAAAAAGGAGTGGATTTTGAGTCAAACATGGGAAGTAAAGACAGCATCAGTAAAGTAAGCCTGTTTGTTTGGTTAGTTTTTTTTTTTTACTGTGTTTGAATTCAAGTTGTTGTATGTTTCCCAGACTTTAGTAACCAGAGAACATGTACACTGGTTACACGTATACACTTAGATAAAGGGGTAGGAATACAGTATTCATTGTGTAGGTGTCTAGTGAGACTTCAGATAACTAGGAAACCCAGTTAGTAGTGCGGAGCTGAATACTTTTGCTAAAACAGCCACTATGCAAATAGTCAACAATATTGACCTTTAAATTATCTGCTCATAGTCCAGTGTACCAGCTTAATTTTGTTCAATTTACTATAGATTTTCTCCCAACACTGAAAGAGAGAAATCTCTTTGTTTTTTACAGAGGATGTAATGCTGACACAAAGTCTTGCAAAAAATAACAGGATTTCTGGAAAAGTCTTCTACTCTAGGACTGTGTTGAAAATTTTAAACAAATTAAAAAACCATACAAAAAAAACCCCCGCAAAACGTAGAGCTCATTTTTATCCACAGGTTACTTTTTTCCAATGACATTTAAAATTTCATGAAATACGGTATTTTGTGAAGTGAATTGCATATGGCATGTGCCATTTAGCTTGGTATTGAATGTGTGAACCTGATTGGCTTCTGGAAACGAAAAAAAAAGAAAAAAAAAGGTGGAGTTAGTCCGAGCTTGTTAAGCATGAAACTTGTAGGTAAAAAATAAAGTGTTTTATAACTTGCTAGAAGGGAAACAAAAGCTACCTGATAAACAAAAAAGAGCCTGTAGAAAGCATCCAAATCTTGAACTTTCATACTATGGAAGACTTAAAAAAGTAGCATGATAAGGAACTGGTTTGAAAAGAAATTATGCGTGAGTACTAGGAGTATTTATAGAGTTAAAGAAAAATTAATAAGTCTACAAATATCCACAGTGGTTAAAAGAAGAAAAGCTTCTTAACGTGGTTTGACAGCAGAGAAAGACTAGAGAAAATGCTTGGAATCTGTCTCAAAATCCCAGCTGCGTGATAAGTCAAGCACACTGGGAAGACGCAGAGGTAGATGTGTAGAAGGAAAAGAATTGACTGGAGGAATAGAAGGGGCGGATGTTTTGTGCATTGCTGCCTAGAGTGGATGATTAGCATAATTAATCTATACTTTGCACTTACCCAGAGGGGGAGTGATTCCTTGATGCACCTGGTGAATAAAGTGATTGAGTAAACTAAAGGAGGGAATTGATAATGCAGCTACACTACAGCCTTGTGAGTAGCAAGCAGGTGCTTTCAACTCATCATAGCTGCCTATGTCTTGAGGAGAAGATGAGAATGGGATTTGTCTGTTTATGGCCTGACGTGTGTTGTGCAGAGGTCATAAATGAGAATGCAAGAACTGCATGAAGTGGAGAGAGACTGGCTGCCTGATGGGAAAGCTTCTGGAAATCAGTAGCATATCAGTGTCTTTCTTCAGGAATACGTGATATTAGTACTGAGAATGGAGGAATATGTCAGTTCGGCCGTTCCCTGCCTCTTCTCTTTTTTTTTAATTATTTTTTTTCTTCCATCTTCTTCCTTTTTAAAAACAAACTCCCTAAAGAGCTACATGTGGCGTTGTCCATTAAAACCCAAGGATTCATTTTAGATAGCAATGTCTCAGCAAAAAACATGCAAGTGAGTAGTGCTAGAACCTCCTGAAGAAGCTGTATCTAGAGGTCATTTCTTTGCATTTTTGTAGAAATTCTCTTTAAGAATGTAAAAATTCTGGCTGCTGTGCAACTTCAGGAAAAACTCTATTTTAAAAGTTCTCTGAATAAAAGACAGTGTTTGAAATATATGTCTAATTTACAGAGAACAAGGTTAGTTCCTGAAGTGGTGTACAACTGCAGATTGTAATTGATTTTGACTGACTGATTTTGATAACTTGCAGGATTATTTTAGTGGTGCTCGTATGCTGCCTCACTGCATGGATTTAGAGGACCAGCTGATAAAAAAATGAGGGAAGTTTAAGGCAACAAGAATAGTGAGACTCAGAAAATGATACTAATCTGAGCACTAAATATTCCCTTTTATGTATGCAATTTCATTCATTTATGCATTTGTTTTCCTCAACATCCTCTTGCTCTTTTAAGAGTAGGATTGAAAACGCATTTAATGTGGGTTAGTATGAAGAGACATTTCAGAGTTAGAACCTTGATATGGCACTAGCATAGAGTGGAATGAGAAATAAGAACCGAGAAAAAGGAAGACAGTGGATATTGTACTGAAGAATGAAAAGGAAATAGCAGCAGATAATCAGAAGTGAAAGACGAGCCTAAATGGTGTTAGGAAAGCCAATGTCTCAGTATTCAATATCTTACTAAGTATGTTGTTGAACACATGATTCTCTTGAAAAACCTCTTGCTTCTGTCATCAACAAGTTAATGCCTGGTGGTGTTCATTGCTTTATATTTTACCATAATTACCAGAGCATCACTGCTGAAAACATTTCTTGTAAAAGTGTAACTAGTTGACTTACTTGGGTTTGTTTTATTGTACAGATAGAAAAATAGAAAATGACTGATGTAATTTGTTTCAAAGGGACACATTTTATAACAAGTTTTGGCAAACTAATCAGAGAAACGGATAGTCAAATTCTCAGTGACAAACTTCAAGATGAATAGCAGAGCACAAGACAAATGTATTCTTCATTATGTGATTCTGTTGAAAGTCTGTTTTGGACGATTTGTACAACAAGGCTACCAGATGGTCCCTGATGGTACTATGACTCTATTGTGCCAGGTTTTGCTGCAATAATAAACTTAATGAAATGAACATTCGCAAAGTCTTCACCCTCTTCCCTCAGCTCACTCCTTTTCCAAATGCACCTGAATTGTCTTGTGCAATTCAGCTGTTCCAAGAAGTTGCATTTTCAAATATTTCCCTTAATCATTCAGAAATCTGGTTTTCAGAAGCACAGAGTATTCAAGCACAAACCAAGTCAGCAGGTGTTGCAGATACAAAGCTCCATGAATTTAAGTCTCAGTTTAGTGTAGATAATCATAGAAAAGGTGAGTTTCCCCTTCAGTTTAAGAAAGAATTAAAAATAATCAGAGGCAACTTCACTAGAAAGGAAAAACACCTCTGTTGAGTCTAGTACCACTCAAATATATGCTGTCCAGAAGCTACACTGGTCATGGCACAACTGGAAAGATGTAATTTCTAACTACAAGGTAGATCTTCTGTTATTCTGTTGAGAGCTTGATTTATTTTTTGGAATCTCAATACTTAAAGTGTTGTAGAAAAAATATATTTATAGGCTGAATTAGATGTATAGCTCTCACATCTAGCCGAGATGTTTCTATTCTAAGTTGTCAAGGAATTTGGTGGAGGAGATAAAGAGAGTATACTATACACGAAGACCACTCATCTGACCTAAAGAAGGTTAAAGATTTATGTGTTTTTTTCCCAGCTGGTGGCTGATCTTGAGTTTGGGAGGTGACTCAGATGTGTACTAATAGGGGATTTATTATTTCATAGATATAAATCACTATGTTTTTTCAGACCTAGTGTCTGTTTCCCACCAAAAATATCTTCCAGTACCTTCTGAGGGAAAAACTGTATCCTATTCATATGTTCATGGTATTTTTCCTTTTCTTGTTTTGTTTTAAAGGATTAGACGTCTCAAGCAAGTGAAAGATTGCTGATAATAAAGGGGTTGCATTCTGGTATAAGCTGGTATCAAATACGTAGTAATTTCTTTATCTCTCTTATATTACAGGAAAAATTATGTGCAAATTAATTATATAGTTAAAAGTCAGAGCAGAGCTTACAGCCCATGAATACTGTTGTTATCCTCACACAGTACTGGTGACATAATTGATCAAAATAATGCTTAGGGTCCTGTCATTATGGATTCATTTGGTGTTCATTAGAGTATCACTGATCATAATGATTTCATTTGATACTCAGAGATGTCATGTGTTTCTCCATAGGTGTTGACAGACATTTAAAATGTAGGATGTACTATTTAAAGAATGTGTTATTTAAAAAGGTACACAATATAAGAACCATTTTATTTTTCTATTTAAATAGTGAAGGTGTGAAAGAGTTTGAAATTTTAACACAGGCATAGAAAATGCTTACTTTCTGCTACTGCCCTATAAGAAAAAATTATATGACAGAGGGGACCTATAGTTAGGACTTATTAGAAAAAGAGTATTGAGGATTTAAAAGAGAAAAAAAAACCAGCATCAGAATTTTGGAACTTAGACCATCTTTGACTTCAGAAAAAGTCTGTTGTTATTTTTCTTAGTCTGTCTCCGTTTACACAATCTAAAAACTTCTAATTGACGTTAAGTGAACTTCCCTACTTATGCATACTTTTTTGTCTGCCCTTCTCCTGGATTTATATAGATCTAAGGTAGAATAAGCAGAACTGGATTATTGTTCATAATATAGTCTATTAGGAACACTGATTTCTGTGTCAGAATGCTGCATACTCCTGTCAGTACTGCCTTGCCATTGCTGAAACTAGATTTTCAGGGACAAATTCATGAGAGAAGGTTGCCTTTCTTTGTCTTGTTGATTCTGATTTGGGAAAGTAAACTGAAACTCCTGGTTGCTTCTGATATTTGCTGGGTAAGGATGGAAAAAAATAAATTACAATCAGTATTTTCATACTGCTATGTTCAGAGAGGTTACCTGGACTTACTGTACATTTAAAAGGCAGTGTGGAAGTATTTTCTGTACGTCCAAAAAGACTGCAAATTGTGCCTTCCCAATGAAACTGTTGTAGTCATGCTTCGCAGTGTCTAAAAGCAGTTGGACAAGGGAAGTCTTTCTTAAGGTAGATTGAGCATTCAACATGATTAAAATTCTCCGCACTGTAAATTCTTCAGTATATAAAAGCTAAATTCACTTTCATTCTCATAGCTTAGCTTCTGAAAGCAATGTCTTGATGACCAACTGTCAATGGCACAAACTGGAATGCAAAACTCGGGAGGCAAATGCTTACAAGCCAAAAGGGAACTACATTGTAAAGCTACAATATTTTACTTGATCTTTCAAATATCTCTTCCCTTTTTTTCAACTGCCTCATGGCTTGAATACAGATTCAAGCTACATTCTTCTGTTTCTGGAACCGTTGACCCTTTTAAAACAGACATTATTTTAATAGGTTCTTTAGTTGGACTTAGTAACCTTTCCTCTCCCCTAGCACTACAAATAAACAGAAAATACTAGCATATAGAAAATGTGTTTTCCCTTCAGTGAATAAATTTGCAATTCCTTGCATGTTCCTGCAGAAATCATTCTTGGATTGCAAGGTATAATTAGAATGTACTTTTAAATCTAGTAGTTATACACTGCTGAAATAAAAGGTCACACAAGAAAGTCCCATGTTAATCCCAAAAGTCTCAATAGATCTTCCTTTTCTTTCCCATGTCTTCCTGAATAAATTTTGTCTTTTTTTTGTTGCTTTTTTTTTTCTTTCCCAAAAGCAAGTGCCTTAAATTAGACTCTTTACTCCATGTTCAGATTACTAAAATGGCTTCATTATTAAAGATTTTGAATTATGAGCACCCGAATTAATATAAATTTATTCAACATATTTTATTCTTAAGAAATTTCATATTCTTTCTAAACAATCTATCTGTCTATGAAGGGAGCACCTCTAGTTTCAAATTTTGACTTCAACTCTTCTTGAAAGTTAAGGCATTTGAATTAAATAGAATTATGGCACCTGCCTCTCAAAATGGTGGTGGTCTTGGGCACTTTGGAGCTAAAACAGATAATAGACAATGATTTTATTTTTATTTCATTTTTACCTGATAATGATTTATCCTGTTAATTCTACCTAATCTATCCAGCTCTGTGGCAAGATATTACTAGCTCCAGACACAGGTCAAATTATTTGTCTGTAACTTTCAAAAAAACTAAGGGACCTAGACAAGAAGTCTTCATTAAAAAACTAGAATGTTGTTGAGCTGTTCAGACAGCCTGCAAAGACTTATTCTAGGCTACGAGGAAGTAGACCCATACAATGAATCTGCTTTTGTGCATTTAGTTGCTATTGAATACACCTATTACATAGCGGATTACTGGCAAACCTGATACACTCTATTTTGAGTGCAACCTTAAAGGGAACCAGTTTAGGTTTAAAGTTTGCAAACTGAGCTAGTACTCACATTAAGCACTGTCAACTCTATCTGCTGCTGTAAAAGAGCTAAAATAATCCATTTAATCTCTCTAAAGATGGCTTCTGACTCTGGAGGGTTAAAGCAATTTATATAGTACTGTTTTCTGACTTTTTGTTACGCTTTTAAATCTCTGCCACATCTCTTGGTGTTTCAGTCTGCCTGAGTCTATGCCATTTTTAAATTGCCTTTGACCTTTGAGCAATTTGAATTCCAAAGGAAACATTAAATCTGACTGTGAAATTTGCTGTTTCTCTGGAAAACTCCAAACCCAGTGCCATAAAGTTAATGTACTCTCAGATAGCTTAACAGTTGTGGTGTCTTGAAGAATATTATGGCAAAAGGCCTACGGAAGTAAGGGGGTTTATGTGGTCCCAGAACAATGAAGTTAAACTCAAATATTTCTAATTGTTCCCCAGAAGTAGATAGCCATAAAGAAATTCAGGTTGGAAGGGACCTCTGGAGGTCATTTTGTATAATCTCCCCCTCAGATCAAGGCCAGATGAGATGTGACTGTTCAGGACCTTACCTAATTGTCAATAAAATAACTAGAAAGAACCTAATGAACCCATAGGGTTTCATGGAGTGCATTTTTCTACCTCAGCTGTCCTAAAATCGAGTTGTGGTTTTTCTGAATGATAAAAATCTGTGCAAGATTATGGCTCCTTCCACTAACTACTGAAGTTAGAATAAGGCTATTTGTACAATTCCTTGTCTTACACACTGAAAATTTTCCCTCCATTAATGTTTTATTTTTCAGAAAGCTTGGGGCTTTTTCTATGTTTTAGAAAACCTTTTTTTTTTTCTAACTCTTGTGTAGCTATACTTCATGTAAAATGGACAATTCCTCTTTCTAGAAATTCAAACGAACAAAAACCCCTTAAGGCATTCCTGCAATTCTGAGCCCGAATGTTGAATATTTGAATTATAATGATAACTAGAACCTCTAAAAAACTGAAAACATTTTAAATACCAGCCTATGATGATGTATTTATTTGTATTTTTCTTATCATTAAACTTATCACATTTTTTTTACAACTTTCTTATTTCGGCACTGCTTGTATATGCTAGTTAAATAAAACAATATTATGACTGCAAAGGCTTTAAATAAGTTTTTCTCTGGGTTTTTCTGAGTGCTTTTATATATTTTTCTTATTTTGTCTTGTGCAATAACATACATTTTGAGTCATATTTACCCTGAAGGTGTCTTTATTACCATTAAATCTGAAGATTCTTAAAAGTAATTCTGATTACTCCGTCGTAACAGAGTCACCATATCTGTTTGCAGGGATCTGCTGTTGTGCGGCACCTGTAAACCAGAATGCCGTGTCATCTGGAATATCGTGTTAGAATTACAATAGTTCTCCTCTACCTGCTGCTTTTGCACAGATGCTAAGGTGTCAATAACAAATGAGCAACTTGAAAAAAAAAAGCTTAGGAGCAATAATAATGGAAAAGGACAGTAGAATAAGACACTGGTTAATGAACTCTAAAAGAAACAAAACCGCAGCAGTTTTGCTTCCTGCATCCTGGTGAACACTGTCTAAAATCATAGCTGTGTGAGAGAAAAATTTCCTATGGGATCACTTTTCTCTCCTCAGTGGCAGAGCTCCTTTGAGTCAGAAATCCCATGAAATAGTTTAGAATCATAGATTCATAGACTGGTTTGGATTGGAAGGGACCTTAGAGATCATCTAGTTCCAACCCCCCTGCCATGGGCAGAGACACCTAGCACTAGACCAGGTTGCTCAAAGCCTCATCCAGCCTGGCCTTGAACACCTCCACAGATAGGGGGGCATCCACAGTTTCTCTTGGCAACCTGTTCTAGTGTCTAACCACCCTCACAGTGAAAAATTTTTTCTAATATCTAAATCTACCCTCTTTCAGCTTAAAAGCATTGCCCCTTGTCCTGTCACTATACTCCCTGATAAAGAGTGTTTCCCCATCCCTCCCATAGGCCCCCTTGAAGTACTGGTGGAATACTATTAGGTCTCTATTTTTGGTTGTTCAGCACCTTCTAAAATGTTTTTGCACTCCTACAGAAGTAACCTCTTGAAGAGAGGTGAACATATATGCACAATGTAAGTAGGTGCAAAAGGATTTAACTTTTCTTTGACTGAAGTCCTGCCAGGTGACCACTGACAATCAATGCTGTAAGTTTCTGGTGAGAAGAAACTAAGCATCTAATTGAGGGTGATAATTGCTAAATATTGACTTCAAAGAGAGCATTTCAGTCTGTGTGAGGAAAGTCAGTCTAAAGTTTTATCTCACACAGAATGCAACAGTTTTTAGCTTACATCTTTCTGGATGGTACTATGCATGTTGATCCACTGAGAATTACTATAGAGGCTGTGTGTTGTGGCTACACTTCATATTCTGTCTCCATGAAGTTGCCTCTTAGTATGATATCCAGAAAGAGTTGCACATGTAAATACAGACATCCACTCACAATGTTTTTACCTGTCCACATCACTTCTGAAGCATCCACGAAAAGAATATTAATCACGTAAGTACAGCAATATGTGCACTGTAGTCTAAACAGGAAACAGATACCAGCTGAAGGTTTGTTTACCCCAAAGATGCAGCTAGGCACTTATTTCATCTGTTTCTAGCTTGTGTGGCTGCATCATTGTCAGAAATGTTTTTATATTACTTTTTTTTTTTTAATCTTTAGGACAACGTAAATAATTTGCTGTAGCAGAATACTGGTTTAGGGCTAAGTGTCTGGCCAGTCACCTAGAGACAAAGTGGCCTTTATGCAAACATTCAACAACACGTAGCTTATGACCTCTCAAAAATACAATTGCTTCCTTAATAAAGAAATCAATTACTAGCTTGGCTGAGTTGAGCTATTACCTTCTCTTAGTGCTACATGATAGTTTTCTGGCATTCTCTGTAATAGGTGATCAAACCTATATCCTTCCACACCTGCCATTTTAGCCTTGTTGCTAACTAAACCGTTATAGACACAAGAGGGAAGGAAAGCAAGAAACCCAAAGCTGCTACAAGGTCAGGGATCAGGTAAGCAGAAGCAGCTTGTTAACAGCATTCTCAAAGGGAAGCAAGGCACTAAGAAATTGTTTGTGCACCAGTGAATTAGAGACACATGGTTTGTACACATCTGTTTGTCAAAGACCCTAGAAACTGCCTCTGTAATACTGATGCTGTAAGAGACTGTAAAAGAACAGACTTTTTAACAACGGTTAGGGACAGCTTTGGCATATTCATTCCTTTGATGCGGCTTTTCTCTCTGAAAATAATGAGTTGTTGCTGTGACACCACAGTGCCAGAAAGCAGAAAACTGGATGAATAAATGTGTCATTCAATCATGAATCAGAACCAGATTTTGTTTTCTTTAATGATGGTATCAGAGTTGAACCCACGGAGCAGTCCTACTCCAGTCCCTCGCAGGAATAGATCTAGGAACAGATCAAGCTACCATGCACAAAACTTTCCAGTGCTTCCTAAGTTGCAGAGTCTGTTTTCAGACATATAGAGAGGCTCTGTTTTTTTATAGTTCCACAGACCTTATGAGTACATGCCTGATGCTATGTCTCTGTATAAATATTGAATTTCAGGCGGGAGTATGTACATATATTCTCTGTTCTTAGCAAAGCAACAATATTTAACATTGACTTGACCTAATGGTACACAGAATTCAACTTAATTTTTTCTTCATCTTTTGTGGGCCTGCTTCCTAATATTGTACTGCATGGTTTTATCTTATGCACAGTCGTGCTTTTGAGATGTATTTGCTGTCTGAAGTACGGCTGAGGGATCAGCTGCACTGTTAGCACTCTGGTGCAGCCGTGGTATTTTAAATCACTGCAGGAGTGGTCAATCAGATGAAGATATGGGCGTGTGCACACACATACATATGCCACGGGAAATATTCTTTTTGATGGGTGAGAAAACAGAGAGAGACAGGCATACTGTCTCTGTCTATGTCAGCTTTACTAATACAAAATGATCATGATAATAATTTTTTAAAAATTATCTGCGTTTGTGTTTCTTTTGACTTGCTGGGTTGTCTCTTTTTCTTGAATCATAAAGTAACCATTCCCAGAAACTTGTCTGTGATTTTTTAGGATACGACTTATTAAAAATATTTATATTGATTTTCCTTATAAAGAAAGATTACCAAGCTTATGTTAATGAGATATTGTTAGGGTAATACTGTGGGATTTTCCAGCAATGTTTTGTTATTGGTCACTAACAAATTTTAATAAGGCTTTATGACAATCTACAACCTCAAAAACAGAGCATTATAAAGAAGAAAATTATTTTTGCAGGAAATCATGCAAATTCCCTCTTGCTTTCATTCTAAAACTCAAAGCTGACTATGCACAACTTTTCCCAAAGTAATTATTTACTCAGAGAATTTCATCCCTTAAAGAGGTATTGAATTGGCAAAGCCAGGCCTTTTTCTAGCATCAGTGAGAACTTCACTACTTTCCTTTAAAACTGCATGCTCCTTTTTCCTAAGGATTTCTTTCCAAACAGCTTCTTGACAAATATTCAACTCTTTTTAGTGCATAGAAGGTGAATTACTTTTGGGCACATAGTATGTATGTGAATGTAAGTGCAATCTGAGCATCTGTGTGCCAGATTCAACTGCTTAACAGATGAGAGGTTTCTAGATCTCTTGCTGTGCTAGACACGCTGACCCCTGGGAACAGAAAACTTTTCCCATGGGATGTGTACATATGGAGCCTCCCTCGACATGTTTCCTTATACATGGTTTACACTCTTAAAAAAACCAACATGTAGTGTCTTCTCCAGGTGGGATGGAACAAGATTTACCTGGAGCTGGGTATTCAAGAGAGAGAAGCTAAAGTGGGGGGTATAATCCAGGCTCAGATGATTGCCTTCAAACAACTGACTAATTGGGATATAGGAATGTGGAAACATTTGGTTTTGGAGAGAATATTTCCATTTTGTCATCCCTTTTACCACTGATACCACTGGAGGATCAAACAACAGTGGTCTATTCTACAGAGAGGAATAAATAAGACTGTCAGACATTTGCCTGGAGGACATTACCTAGATGCCTTGAGTTCAAACAGATCCATCTGCTGACATACTTCAAATAACTGTCCAAGATGTTTGGAAGGATACAGCCCAAAAATCTTGTGGCTCAAAGACAGTATTAGCAATCCTGATTGTCCCCATTCAATAAGGTAAGAAATAGGTGGTCAGCATTTATGCCTTCAGAAGAGGGCTGTACTTTTCTGTATATAGACTGGCTTTGGTTCAGCTCATTTCCACTGACAGAGATCCAAGAAGACACAAAACAAGAACAGGCTGATAAGAAAGTTTCAAGTTACAGATAGAACAAGAAATGTTTCTCCCATCCTGCAAAATGTGTAAGTTTTGGAGGGAAAAAAGAAAACCCAGAAAAACAAAAATAAGCTTGCATTTGACCCCAGAGGTAAGTCAAGACTATTGCAAGGATTTTTCCATGTTTCTGTGTTTTGAGGTTTTTTGGGTTTGTTTGGTTGGTTTTCTTTTTTTTTTTTTTAATAAAGAAAAAGACACAGCAACCATCAAAATGCACCAGGTTTGTTAGCATTCTCAAGGAGTTGCTCAGCTTAAGCTCGTATGTTTCCAGGGAACTCCACTGCTCCATGTAGACTTACTGGTAGAGTTATTCCATGTTTACTTTAGTGTATGCTTTTGCATAAAAGGTGAATAATTTGGTGACAGAAGATGACTTGCCCACAGCGTGGGAGATAGAGACTTACTCTGATCAAGTAGAATAGATAACTGACTCAGTGTTGCTACAGATCCCAAGGCAGCTCTTAATCTGCTCCAGTGAAAAGAGTAGCTGGCTATTCTTTTTTATCAAAATTCCCACTGCATTGATGAACCTATGACAGCAACTATTGCCATTGCCACATATTGTGCTGAATGCACCAATTTTTTCTGATGAAGTCACACTACAAAAAACTTTTTAACTTCATGCAAGATAAATTGCAGTACTGAAAGTTCGAGGAAGTTTTCCAATGACACAATGCTTGGTCCAGTAATGCACTGTGTGTAAATGTATTATTGGTAAACCAAGTCCAATAAAAGATTTAGATGATTTTTGGAGAAGTGCAAAGAAGATTCCTATTGTGTTCCTATTTCTCATGTATTTATTTCTTCTTTTGGCTGTTTTTCCAGTGATAGAATATTCCCTATTTTTGACAATTAACTTGTCTTCAATATCATTGTATTTCTCAAAGTACTTGAAGAAATTTTTAAGAAATAGAAGTTTATATTTGCAGGCTTACTGACTTTTGCTACAGCGACCTAGGTAGAAGTCAATGGCCGTCAGGTGAGACCACGAATGAAAGCTGAAAAATTTCACGAAACACTACTGCAGTGAAGTGAGTTTGAATCACAGAAATAAAACAAAAGGTCAGAAATTAAACTTTGCTCTCCACTTTTTTGGTTCCATAGTATTGGCTCTTGTAAGCCAATTAGTAGCACCGAGAGATCCCAGAGAAGTGATGGAAGCTCCAGCACTTTGGCACATTTAAAACTAGGCTTCACACTATACCAGAAAATGTGTTTGTAAGAAGCACAATTCATGGGCAGAAGGTGAGCTGGTTAAGCTAATGGAGCTTTTGTCTTCCTCTCTCTCTCACTTTCATCTTTAAATTCTGTGAATTCAACGTAAATGTCAACTGTATTGTGAAGGGTTTCATCCTCAAAAATGGCATTTGCCCTGACTACTAATCCATAGTATATTATAATAGAGTGTAACCACTAAGCAAGCGAATCCACTTTTTTCTTACAGTCCTTGTAGGACAAAGACAGAACCCACTCATTTAAAAGTAATGGGAGGCCTTTGACATATTTGTGGATCCTTTATACATGAGACTATAATCAGGAGTTTCACTGAGACAGTGTCGACATTTCTTACTAAAGGCAAAAGGAGGCAAAAGGGGCTGGCAGATGGGGCTATATCCTCTCCTGGCTCTCATAAACATTTCAGGGCACCACCTATTTGAAGGCCTTTCCACCCTGAAAAGTGTCCAATCCTCTTGTTATTTTTTAAGAAAAGTTAAAGGAGTCTTAGGGGAAAAATAATAATGATAATGATAATGATAATGATAATGATAATGATAATGATAATAATAATAATAATGATAATAATATAATGTTGGGATATTTTGGAGGCTGACTTGACAGTGTTGAGCAAACACAAATAATTACATCTTTTCAGCAACAGGCTGAGTTCAAAGTTCCACAGTAATACAGAAGGCATCATATTCACATCAAATTTAAGCACAACGAATTTCTTTATCTAAATCTAAGCTCATTAAACTCTCTTTACAGACCCCTTCAATCAACTATGCAATTAATGTAAATACCTGTCTTAATGTAGGATGAACTGTCAAATAGTGCAAAGTTCTATAAAGGAAGACAAGGTGGAAAAGGCAACTATTACATTTGTAAATTAGTCAGAGGAATCTTAGCCATAATAAAAACTCTTTTTTTTTTTTTTTTTTTAAGAAGCAGCACTGACAAGGTTAAACTTTAGAGCAAGCACAACATTAAACAGCTGTGGTGGGCTGGCCCTTGGCTGGGGGCCAAATCACACACACCCGCTCACACAGTCCCTGCCCCCACCCAATCATAGGGGAGAGAATTAAAGAGGTAAACGGCAAAGAGGACTCCTGGGTTGAGATAAGGACAATTTAATAACTAAACTACAATAATATTGGAAATAATACTATATACAAATATGCAATGTGATACACAGTGATACTGCCCCTCCCCACCTGATGACCAAAGGCCCAGCCCACTCCCGGCCAACGACCCCAGAGGAGTGAGGGAATGGGAGACACACAATGATACTGCCCCTCCAAGCCTCAGCCTGTTGCCAGCTAACGATCCCCAGACACCGCACTCATGATTCCCCCAAAAAGGGGGGAGGGGGTTGCACCGCTCCCGGAGGCACTTCACAGAACGGAGATAGCAGCCCAAGCATCCCAGGCCGAGAGCTGACCGAAGCAGGGGAAAAACAGCTGATGATCGCCCTGGAGAGGGAGGATCCCAAAACTCACGGAAGGAACGGAGATAACGAGTGTCCTGGGCCGAGAGCTAACAGCGTCTGTGGGGGGGGAGAAAAAGGTCTTGGGAGAGCGAATGCAGGAACCCGAAGCGAGATGATCCGGAGCCCAAGGGAAGTGAAAGAGAGCGATTACCCAAAGGGGTCCTCACCTATACACTCGGTATGACGTGCCTGGGACGGAATACTAATTGGTCAATCTGGTTTCCATCTGAACCTAAGAGCAAATCGCCGGCTAGCAGCTGGACTGTGTCTCTTTGCTTGTCTGCTGACCTTGGCATCAGAACAAAACATCGGTTATCAGCTTCTCCTGAGCAGGAATCCAAAACATAGCTTCTTTCTAGCTATTTATAAAGAGAAGGAAAAAAAACAATTAACTCTCTCTCTCTTAACCCACGACAATAGCCCTTAGCATTAAATGAAAATTCCAGAGAAAATTTCTAAGATCAGCGAATTCTAGAGTGAAAACATGTGAAGTACTGAGAGGAAGAAAAAAAAACACCTTTTTATCAGATCAGGAATAGTTTTATCAGTGTTTTCTCTACTGTGCTATAATGATTGCTAGAAGATGATTGCCTGTACCTGTAAAATCATAGAAAAAAGACAAATGGCAACCTAACTATTAAAAGGTTCATTATAAAATGCATAGAAGCCAATAAAACTGCAAGAGAAGAATGCAAATGCTGCTCTTACTCCTGATAAAGAAAGTGTCCTTTCACTGGAGAACAAACTTCTTATTTCACTTGTCTACAACAACCTCTAGTGACAAGTATATAACAAAAAAGTCTTTCCTGCTTTACTGCAACTTTGATGTTTTTCAATAAAATAAATAATTTAGCTATCTCTGCTAATATATATTTGGAAATTTAGGAAATTTGTCTAATTTATCACAGAATAACTAGAATGGAATAGATATCTTGATATCATCTAGTCCATCCCCTCCTTCTTGAGTTTCAGAGAAGAAGTTACAGGTAAAATAAAAATTGCAGCATATATAACTTGGCAAAAAGTTGGAAACTGTGTTATGCTGAAAAGTCTACACAAAGTGGTAAGATGGATCTGAATTTGTTTGATTTTTTTTTTCAAAAATAGCCTATTTTATTCAACAGGGTTTTGTTTTTGCATAGATAATTTCAAGATGTCTTTATTTAAATATTAAAACATATATTTCATTGTTTTAATATTATGGAACTCTAATATATTATATCATTTCTGACTGGACATGATTTTTATATGCTTATTAATCAGGAGGAAACTGAGTGTAACTTAAGTTGAGGTATCAACGAAATTCCTTAGCTTTGACGCTTCACACTCTCTTTTCCCTTGAAATATGACCTTGGAAAGATTTTAGCTTCCTCCCAAACTACATTTTTCGAAGTTCAGTAGCAGTTCGCCAAATACATGTCTTTCATCTAAAGCATTAAAATACAGCAAAAGTCATACTTTCTGGTTTGGGATTTTCCTTATATAATACCTCCGTTGAACTTGAAGTGCTTTTATCTCTATCTATGAACTAGTTTTAATCTTATTTACTAAATTATTTTTTATTATTTTATAATATGAAGCAGATTAGATATATTCACCAACCAAAAAATATTTAAAATATCCTCCTTGAAGATTACTTTGCAATTAGAACAATGAGCAGCTTCTTAGGCCATGTGAGTTTTTAAACTTATTGAATTTTAAGTTTAAAACCTTCTGCTAGATACAAGTCTCTGGAAGCCTGGTAGGACACTAGCATGACATAGCACAGAGTATCACAAGTAGTAGCTCAGAGGCCAAATTCTGAGAAGCTATGGTATTATAAGAGGAAAGGTTTAATAAAGAGAGATCATCAAAGAGAGAAGGAGGAATAGATGCACAATGGTTCTTTAAAAGAATTACACCTAGATAAGCAGTCATCCAGAAAGACTGACTTCTAGAAAAGGGAGAGATATTTAGGACTGGCTTTATGCTTGTGACTTTCATGAGATACAGAGTACTTTGGAGTGTCAGTTCAGCCATATTACCATTGTACATGTCTTAATATATAATATTTACTATCAAAGAGGTTTGAATTTGTCACTAGGATTAGTGAGGGAAAAAGGCATGTGAAAGATGTTTTACAATCCTTAAGGCAAAGGAGGGAAAGAAAGCATACAGAAAGTTTAGAGTGACAGTCCTGGAGTTAGAAAGAATGTGTGAGGATGTAAAAAAAACTACACAAAATTACTTACATGATGGTTATGCTTTATTCCTGCTTTTTTCCTTAATTTGAATAGATTAAAAGGCAAAATCACTTCTTTGTAAGGTGTCCCATGTTTTCGATAATTTTTAACATCAGCTTGTGTTTGTTAGATGTTGCCAAAGTCTGGTAGCCCAACAAGGGCAAGGATTACACAGCTCTATGACTCCAAGTAATTCACAGGTTTATACCACAGGTTTACAGATATATGTGGCTGGCCACACGTATTAGATGACATGTAGAACACTCACACAAGCACAAAGAGCAACAGGTGCATCATTCTGCTCCTCTCTCTGGACAGGCAGGACAGAGGTCCACTGGTGAAAAAATATACATACATATGCATAATTCAGACCCCATCAGCAGTGAGGCTCAGACACTTGATGCATCCAGTAGCTGCCACTGGAACCTAGCATTTTCTGTATCTTTTATCCAGTTGTGTCTCTGTTTTGACATTCTTGTTCCTCCCCAGAGACCACACTTTCCCTATGGCTGGTTCCACAAGACATCCTGAAATAAGTCTGGTACAGTCCCAAGAGGCTTTTCTCCTGCATCTAATAACGAGTCTCCTACCTCCAGGTAGTGACTACATTCAGTTCCAAAGGTGAGCCGGGGAGATGTTCCGGCTCCCTCACTTTGATGTCCAGAGGCTGACAGTTCCCATGATAAGCCTGGGAAGAGCAAGGGCAGGGTATTATTCAGGGTCCTCCACCTGTCACTGCCTTGCTGTGTTACTTTGTAGGTAGCTGTAGACCAAGTTTTTATCACGTAACTGAATAATTTTCCCAACCAGTTGTGAGATAATGTAATCAGAATTAAAATAAAAATCACCCCACTATGTGCATCATCTTACCTTCTAGTGCAATGTCTACTTTAAACATAGGAAACATCTCTCAAACAAATAAAAGAATTACTCTCATACAAGTAAACACCTACCAAAATATTTTCTTTAACTTTGGAGCTTTTGCTGAGATTATCACAGAATCATAGAATCATATAACGGTTTTGGTTGGAAAGGACCTTAAAGATCATCAAGTTCCAACCCACCTGCCATGGGCAGGGACACCCTGCACTAGACCAGGTGGCTCAAAGCCTCATCCGGCCTGGCCTTGAACACCTCCAGGGATGGGGCATCCACAACCTCCCTGGGCAACCTGTTCCAGTGTCTCACCACCCTCACAGTGAAAAATTTCTTCCTAATGTCTAGTCTAAATTTACCCTCTTTTAGCTTATACCCGTTACCCCTTGCTCTCCCACTTCACTCCCTGATAAAAAGTGCCTTCCCATCTCTCCTGTAGGCCCCCTTCAGGTACTGGAAGGCTGCTATTAAGTCTCCTTGGAGCCTTCTCTTCTCCAGGCTGAATAACCCCAAGTCTTTCAGCCTGTCCTCATAGGGGAGGTGCTCCAGCCGTCTGATTAATTTTGTGGCTCTCCTCTGGACTCTCTCCAACAGGTCCATGTCTTCTTTATGTTGGGGGCCCCACATCTGAACACAGTACTCCAGGTGGGGTCTCACGAGAGCGGAATAGAGGGGGAGAATCACCTCCCTTGACCTGCATTACATCATTACATTAATAAATATGAGGAAAAAGAGTACTTAAATGTTTACTCTGAAGGTATTGTTGACTGTCACAAAACTTTGGCAATTGTGATATAAATATTTGGACTCTGAGTGCCATTTGAGTATTTATGAGGAGGAAATTGTAGAAATTATTCTTTTACAGAAAATGATATTTGGACTTTGCTGCTCAAAAAATAAAAAAATAAAGCCTTGTGATATGTTAATTTGTTGGATTACGGTGTTGGTCAGCAAGACATGGAAGATATTTTAAGCAGGAAACTTGTAAGCCTAAGATTCAATCTCAGTAAAATATTTTGGAGTAGGTCTAGTTGTATGGGGCCACTTTTATCTCTGAACTAATGGGAGAATTAGTGGTGTTGTCACCATGAAGACCATGTAAATGACCTACTGTTTGTTGAATGATCTGTTGTTTGCTGGATGAAACCCAGGTAACATAACTTCACACAGTTAGATAATTTGGGTTCTAAATGAGCATGTTTGAGGAATAGGTTTTTCCTTCAGGTAGTACTTTAAGAAAATCTTGGTCAAGAAGTCTAGCAGCTTAGGAAACTTCAACTCTTGACTGCAGTTGAAGTAGGCCTGTGGTAACTTTCGTATGATTGGTCGGAAAGTAATTTGGCAATGTTATCAAGGACAGAAATGTTGATTATGGATTTAGCTGGCCTGGTTGATTTTATTTTTAGCAGTTTAATTTAGAATATTTATTGAAATATTTCTAAATCTTGTTTTTTTCCACTGATTTTACCAATCTGTCCATAAATAGGACTTAGATTTCAGTATGGTTAAACAAGAAAAAGTGCAGGAAGATTCAGACCTCCTGTTCACAAAAATTGTTTAAATTCCTCAATAGCAATCACTGACAATGAAAAAAGATGGTTATATTAGTGCCATTTGGCTTAATAGGTGTTACAGTCTTAAATAATAAGCATTAATAAAATCACATTTTGGAGACGTCAAAGCTTCTCTAAAGGGAAGATAGATAAAGATAATTTCTCTTATGCTGTTGGCTACTTCTAGTCTGAACATTTTGAAAGGATTAATTTAAAAATAAATCCCTGTAGGGATCTGTTTGGTTCAAATCCTTTTAATAATGAACTTGTATTAGCTATGTTGATTCAGAATGCACTCTTCAGAGTTGATTTTCAACTGAGTTGTAATTGCAGTCAACTGAAGAATGTAATAAAATTATTATAACTTAGCTGTGATCATGACTAGGAGTGCTTTATACGCATTAAAAAGTTCTTCACAATGTAAGTGATAGAATTGAAGTTGAATATGAAGCATTTATATTATGACATCCTGAATTTTACAGGCTTATCGATGTCACTATTATATTTTACCTACACAGGTTTCTTAATGAGAAGTCAACATGAAACAAAATACCAACAGAAGGATGAATCACTATCTAATAATCACAGCTAAAATTCCTATTTAACTAGAATGCTAAAAAAAGAGATATGCTTTGTTTTTTATTTAATTTTTTTTACCACCATGTCAGAGGTTACCAAAAGGTCATTAACCTTTTTTCATAGAGTTTAAACCAGTTCAGTGCTCTTTTGGTCTGAGAATCTTGAAACAAATGATCTTTTGTACTTGTATCCTAGCACTTGTTATGTTCATTTATTAAGGACCGTTGAATATAAGGGAACAAGCTAAAAAACCAAGCCTGACATTTCTATCATAGGTCAATGAGAGTTAATCAACCAGGCAGTTTACAAAACCTGTATTGATTTCTACCATGTCGTCTAGCATGAGGCCTCCAAATTGGAGAAATTAAGGCAATCTGTGGGCACAGATTCTACACAGAAAGTTTTCAAATAAAACAAACTTTGGAGCAAAAGGCTGCATCACAAGTATCAACATTGATATCACCTGTGTCTAGACCTATATGAGGTAAATGAATTATGTTTTTAACACAGTGTATCAGTCCAAGTTTTAATTTAAAGATTTAGCGTATTTCACAGTTTGTGGAAAATATCTTTGATACATTTATATCTTGTAGCTAAGCTTCTGCATTTTAAATATTCATGTTTAAAATTTTATTTCAGAAAAACTATTTTTTAGAATCGTAGAATCATAGAATGGCATTGGCTGAAAAGGACCTTAAAGATCATCTAGTGTCAACCCCCTGCTATGGACAGGGTTGCCAATATTTTAGGTAATATTTTAATATAATTTTAATTTAAATTTATGTTATTTTTACACCATTTTATGAAAATGTAATAAGCTAGTTCATGTCATATGTAACACAACTGTGCTCTCTTGGTCAGTCAAAGGATTTCTCAAGAATGAGGACTGATGTATCCATAGTAACTGATAAAATATTTACAAGTGGGACCAATCTCACAAGGACGAGTGTGAGGGAGGTCTCTGATTAAATGTGAAGGGATTTGAGTTTTTAAATAGACAAAGTTTTACTTTCTTTCTCACAGAAACTGGTATGGTTTTGGGTTTTTTTTCTCTTTTTCTCCACATCTAATAAGTGTAAAATGCAGCATCTGCATTAGTCAGCTCTGCATCCTCCTGTGTCTTAGACTCACTACCTGAGATTTTTCCAAGGCAGTTACTTGTCTATATGTCACTACTGATATGCCCGAATAGTTTGACACTTCATCTATTGAAATGACTACAGTATGTGTGTCTCTGAACAAGATAAAAGCCTTTCATCTTACTAATGCAAAATTATCATCTCAATTTGGCAAATAAGTTATGTCCTATTGTGAAAAGAGATGTTTTCCACTGCATACCGCACAATTCCATGAAGAACGCCATGTATAAAAGGATGTGAGTGAATCACAGTAAAACACACTACATAAGCTACATCCGTCCCCTATTTTAGATATCTATTCTCAGATCTTTTCTGCCATAATTTTTGTGCACAAAAGGCACAGTTTGAGTCACAAACATGGCTCAAAGTCTTGGAGTGATTAATTCCCTCCTGAATGAGGACTATCATTCTATTTGGTGCAAAAAAGTAGGGAAGGGGACACTTATTGTAATGGTATTTCAGTAATAGAAGCTGAAGGAAACAGCTGCGGGTGCCATTTTCATGTTACAGGGCTACAGTTCCTAGGCCTGTGTGAGCTGTTTCATCGTCTCTATACTCCAACACAAAAAAAAAAATAAATCACAAAACAATTTAAGGGGCACGTAAATGTCTGGGTACTCATTACATTCGACAATAAAGAATGTTTTTCACAATAATAAACACATTCCTCCCTCCAAGAAAAACTCCTTAGGAATCACAGCTGGGCTGCAACTTCATGCCAACAAGATGGGACTCAATGAAAATACACAGAGTGGGAAGTCAGTAAGAAAAAGTAGACTTATATATTGGTTTTTGCATGATATAGAATTAAAGCAACCAAGTTAAAAAATAGTTGAGGTAAGTATCAGGGTTCATAAAGGCTGTCAAAAGTCTTAAACCTTCTACAAATTATGATGTTGCTTATTGTCTAGGAGTGAATGGATCCACTTAAATGGATTACCTGACTTTTTTTTCAATGTATGAGAGACTGCAGGTCTCCCAAGTTGTGGCAAAAAAACTCATAAAAAAAGTCTGACAGACAAATGTGGGTCCAAAGTTTAAAAACTATACTCTTTCTTGTTTATATTTCAGTTGTATCAAGACCTCAAAATGCCCTGAATCTTTTTTTGCCTTGCCTCTTCAATGGAAAAATAGAGGGAAAGTGTTACAAAATTGTCAAAAGTTGGCATGGGTATCTGATCTGGGCTATGTCTGGATGCCTCACCTGGGGCAAAGACAGTAGTCCATGTTGTAAAGAGGTGGAGTGGAGGAAGTGTTACTACCAAACATCACTTCATAAGAAACTTTGTAACACTTGGAACTCTTTTTCTGGATCTGCCAAAAGCATGATTTGTGTTATTCCGGTGTTGATCAAAAAGATTCTTCTAATTTTGACATTGTCACATTAGCTGGTAAACACAGAACATCTAGCCATAAATTGAAATAACTTGGGATTGAGACAGTTAGCTTTTTTGTGTATTTGTTTTTGATTGGGGTGCGTGTGTTTGGTTTTGGGTTTCTTTCTTTAGTGTCAGAACAGCTCTTGACACAGTTTTAGCTGTGCAGCATCCCATCCTTTCCCCGGAAGTGACATGAATTCCTGATGGGGAAATAGAGTTATCCTGGTGATTTGGAGTATTCCTTTGGAAGAACATAGGCAACTATAAATGGACAAGGTTCAAACATATATTAAGACCTCCCGATTGTTCAGTTACAAACACACTCACTTGTTTAGCTGTGGACAAAACTATGTTTCCTTACATGTTTCCAGCTCTTTTGTCTTCACAGACTTGAATTTGAAATCCATGGAAGCAAACTAAATTTCTGAATCCTCCTCGTTGTTGAATTGTCATCTTGGCATGCAAAGTGCACATAATAGGAGATCCATTACAGAGGACGAAGCACACTAACCAGTGTTACACATGCGGCAGATTCATCTTGTCTGAGCAAAACAAACTCATCAACAATGCAATGAACATGGAGAGCAGAATTATTTCGCTTGAGTAATGATCTCTCAACTAAGAAATATCTATGTGTGAGAAATGACTAAATAGCAGACACAATGGCTGTGAAATAAAAAGGTCTGACAAATAATTCTGGTAGTCATCCTATATAAGCAAGTATCTCTACTATTTACGGTACACTTCAAGAACTTTCCTTGACTTCAGACAGTAGCTATATTATGGAGTCTATTAAGGCTCCTGAGACCCATTTTGTGATAACACTACTGCAAATGCGGGCACTTGTGCTGGAGCGGGCACTACACTGCACTCTGTGCTACTTTTGAATTTGTAAGCTCATAAAGACAACGAAGGAAGACAGATTTTTAAAGATAGCCAGGTACACAGCTTCTATTTAAATTATTTCTTAACACCTTCAAGAAGGTGACCTTCTCTGCAAATGAATAACTAGCACCTTTGATATTCCTGGAACACATAGAAGGTTACTGTTAAAATTGAATGAGGAAGATCTTAATTTACATGACAGTCTTCATAGCTCATACTGTATGGCATGTTGTAACACTGTTGTAGAGCACATTTCTAAGTATTTTTTGCTGACATGACTTCCCCCTTTCTATGCCTGTAAGAACAGTAGCGTATTTGCAAGCAAGAAATGTCCAGTGACCGTGTTGTTTGGTTCTGACTTACGAGATCTGGCTTCTCCACTCTGATTCCCATTCTCTTCAGCTATTTCAAGAGGATAGAGACAAGAGAACCTATTGAGGGATTTAAAGAAAGCTTAAAATAAAACTTTTGGGATAAACACTTTCCAATAGCTCTTGCTGACCAAAAAGGGAAGGTGCAAATTCCCAGTTTGGGATCAAGCGTGAGAAATAGAGGAACCTGGACTAGGAGCTGTCTCTTAGTGAAGGGAATGATGAAATGATGTCTCGGATATCAAAATGAGGCTGGAGCTATGGTATTTTCCCTTTGTAATGACTGCAATGAACATGTACTACAGTGAAGTAGGGGTGGGAGGAGAGTTGGAAGTTGGAGGAGGGGCAATGTAAAGTTTTAGGCTGGCAATGAATTTCTTATTGTGAGTGCAAGCTTCACCTTCAAACAATTTTCATGACCTGGGTGGCCATTTGCAGCTGAATCTTTGTGCTACTGTCTAAATTCAACAAGATTATGTTTGCTTTAGGTATGTAATGCTGATTTGTTCCCTTCGTTTCTGTGGCCTTCTAAAACATGGTTGCACTAGGGGATTTAGCATGGTTTCTGACACCCACTACCTTTTTGCCTCTTCTTTTTGTTGTTTATTACAGAAACTCAGGCAATGAAATCTGAAAATTATTCTTTCTAGAATTTGACTCCAGCAGATTCCTTGGACCCTCTGTTTTTTGTCAGTTTCGTGTTTGCCTCTAGCTGTGACAAATCGGGATGCTGCTTCTGTTTTTTCTTTTCTGGCTTCCCTTCTTTTTGATTCTGTTGAAGTTTTCCAGAATATTTATGGATTTTAGATTTTTCAGAGATTATTATATCCAGAATCAAACCCTTGCTTACTGCAGAAATAGCTTTCTTTGTTTGTGAATCTATTCCTTTGGAGTTGCATTGATAGTAATATTTTTATTTTGTACATGTATGTCCTTGCAAAGTAGGAGACAGGTGGTGGATTTTACTCTTTCTCACGTGTAAATCTTGCATTTAGAAAGCATAACAAACAAGCTCACAAACTCTGGACCCAAATTACGATTCAAGACTTGTGTAACTAAAGAGCTGTTAAAATTCAGGCTTTGGTTTGAAATCATCCTTGGATCTAAAGTTGATAAATCAGCTTAACTGAAATTTTTCTTATCCATCTTCCTCCTGAGTGTAGTGTAATGCTAAGCAAAACCTCTTTTTTAAGATATATTAAGGAATCTTTGAAGTCTAGGTCAGCACAAGGAAACATTCAATGAAATTAATATAATTTAATCCTGTTTATGCATTATATTTTTGGACTTTATGTTTCAGAGTTATACAACACTTTCATAAAGTGCCTTTTAGATTTCTATTTATAAGATCAATATGTTTACAGGATGCAGACACATATGAAAAGATCATTTCTTACAATGCGCTCAAGCAACACATCAGTATCAGTCACACACTGGCAGTAAAATTCAAATAAACATCTGTAAGTGGGAAAATAGAGTGATTGTAGGCTTCATATTCCAAGAACACTTACATCTACATTGGCTGACACACCCAGTACATTTAAGTGGTACACTGCAGTCTATCAACTTGTCCAGCTCTGCAGTTTACCATTTTGAGCTCATCACATTCATTCTTCAATTATAGTATTGCTTACAATGCTTTCAGTTAATTCTAGAGGGATTTTTTGCACCCATATTTGCAGTAACTTTTCAGAATTACCAATAATGATTCACATGACATTACAATCAATATCTATTACCTCTGTTAATTTATCAAGGTTTCACATTAGCTCATGAATACTATTTTATTTAGAAGTTAGAAATTCATAAATGATAAATGAACAATGATCCAGTCTATGACTGCAATTTCTCTGTCATTTATTTCATAATAAGATAATTACAAGACATAATTAATGAAAAATGTACATATTGGGTACTTATTAGCTTGCTACATTACAAATGAAATGAGCTCTTATATCATTTAAACACGGTTGTATGGGTACCCAAAAGCGTAATCACAGTATTTAAGAAATAAAATATGATGAATCATGAAGCTAATTTAAGCACAGATAAATGGAAATTACTGATAGTTTAGGGTATTTTCAAGGATGGGGAAACCTTAACCTCCAGGTTCCTGACAATTTTAATATAGGAGTTGCACAGTGCAATCCCTGCACACCACTTTGAAAAATTTCCTCAGTGTAACATCTTGCCATTAAACTATCAAGAAAAAATTGTGGGACACATTTTGACACACTTCTCTATGGAAAGAGCAAGAATGGGAAGAGAAAGAAAACAACAACAACAACAAAAACAACAAAAAACCTTTTTAAATTCTAATGTTTCTGCTCTTCTGGAATAAGATATCCATGCTCACTTTTTATTGTATATCATGCTAATTTTTTGATGTCTATCTCATCATTTAGGGTTATACTAGTTGCAATCTGTTTGTGGATTTTCTGATGATATTTTTCTTAAGGTGGATGAGTCCTAACTCTGTATTCGAAATAAGCAGTGGATGGTTCAAAGCTTCTTTACAGAATGAGAATGAGAATGTTAGTTATATTTAATTAAAATCTTTGAACAGATATTTTTAGAAGTCAAAGCTACTGACAGAAAACTGCCCAGATATATTTCAGCTTTGTGTTCCTGGGACTTCAGCCTTAGAACACTGACTCACCAGTAGCTTTCAGCTCCTAGTGTCTTGAGTCTCTGTTGTTCCATGAAAGCCTGTCTGGTCCCAAAACCAGTGTTCAAAAGCACTGCAAATCTAAGTTCTGAGGTTCTCCAAACTGCTTACCTGCCTGCAAATAATGACATTATTTTGAAAGAGAGAACACATATGTACAGAATTATTAACAAGTAATTTTCTGATTATTCTATTTTAAATTCCAAAATTTCCAAGAAAATGCAGTGTCAGATCCCAGTATGCTCTGCTTAGGTTTTTGTGGTGCTCATGTTTTTAATTGATCTGTATGACAATGAAGATCTGTCCCTGTGTTGTGGAGCTGCCAGCTGGAATGAATGAGACAGCAATGTGCAGAAGAAATCACAACTGTATTAGATAATAGGATGTAGTTACATACGAGGCTCAAGAAAAATGTCTGCATTTTACAGTTGCTGATAAATGGTAACAACAGCTCAGATGGAATAAAATTGGAAAGACGCGCATTAACTCACTTCTACTGTCTTCACTTGGTAATGCTGTTCATCAGAGATGGGTTAAGCAAAACAGATTTTACAGTAGTGTGGTTTAAGAACAATTATCTGAAGGTAATACTGGAATTCTGTATCATCAAAGAATTTCCCATTCTGCAATTTTCTTGTGAGATGGCAGTTTGCTCCACAATTAAAATCATAAATGCTTGCATTTATCTGGGAAGTGGGAGGTTTTGAGGTGGTACAAGAAGCAAAGAGAATTCAAGTGCCTTGAATGTTAGAAATATGGAAGAAACTGTGTTGGAACAACCAAAGCAAAAATAATGTCTCCCTCTCCAAACTCGTAATTTCACAAAATAACAATGATAATAGTAATAAACAACAACAATAATAGCAACAACAACTACAACTAGAAGAAGAAAAGAAGAAGAAAGAAGAAGAAGAAGAAGAAGAAGAAGAAAGAAGACAAAGAAGAAGAAGACGAAGAAGACGAAGAAGACGAAGAAGATGAAGAAGAAGACAAAGAAGAAGAAGAAGAAGAAGAAAGAAGAAAGAAGAAGACGAAGACGAAGACGAAGACGAAGAAGAAGAAGAAGAAGACGAAGAAGAAGAAGAAGAAGAAGAAGAAGAAGAAGAAGAAGATGAAGATGAAGAAGAAGAAGAAGAAGAAGAAGAAGAAGAAGAAGAAGAAGAAGAAAACAATAGTAAATCAAACTTGTCAGTCTGGAGAAAGAAGAATTTTTAATTACCTCTGAACCAGAATTGCAGAGTTACAAAATTATCTAATCTGATGCTCTAAATACACTCATCTAACCATGTTGAAACAGCAAAAAGTGTTTTCCCAAGATTATAAAAAATCTAAATTTTTATTCCTGACAAATAAATTATGTACAAAATGTTGCTAGTACACAGACCAGTTCAAGACTGGTTTCACTGAAAGTAATCCAGTCACTGAACAACCTTAGAAGTTAATGAAAGGGGCCCCACTAGCTGTAGCAAGTCACTTCCCTGAAGCCATGTAACTTGAGATAAGAGAGAGCTGGGTTCTCAGGTGGCTACTTTAGGAGCTTTCCCACTAGCAGCACTGAAAAAGATATCAAAGATAAGAATCTATTACATGTCTCTCACTCTCTTCCGGCCTGTAAAGGAATGCCTGTGGAGATGCTAGAACAATACTAAGCTATCGTTCCATCTAGAGCAGTAGTGAAAATTGAAACCAGTCGTGAATTTGCCACTGAGATGGACAATTTACAAAACTACCAGTATAATTTTGGACTTTAAGTATGTGTTTGTCTTATGTTTGGGTGATGAACTGGTTATCTGAAATAGTTAATTGTTTTGGAGAAAGCATATACTTGAATAGGTAGGAAGAGTGTACATTATTTAAGTACTAAGCCAGCCACTAAATAGTACAATGAGTGCTCGTGTTACACTAACAGTTTCCACTCTAAGTACTGAAGAACAGTTTGAATCAATAGATGAATGTTAGCAATATAAAAGTCTTGAAGGCTTTGTATAGTACATGAGAACTATTATCTTTTTTGGACAGTGTAATGTTGTGGAAAGTTGTAACTGTAAGAAAAGTACTTCTGAAGAACATTCTTGCAGGCGCAACTTCTGATTTCTATAATCAGTTTTTTTCCAAAGGACAGTAATTGTGAAGTGCTCAGTTACAAACCATCAAGATACACTTCCAATAAATAACATTTAGGCTTACATTCAAAAGTAAGATATTTTTATCAAAAGCATACAACTGAAAATGGATTTCAAAAAAGAGTAACTGATATCATAACATCTATTGTTTAAATTCCATCTGATGTCTGCTACAACTAAACAATGTCTGACTTCACCTATCTCGTTAATATCTGTGTTCATCTTTCAGCTCTTCCTACACAGCCCTCTTTCTTCCCCACCTTATCCTTTTTCACTTACCACTGCTTTTCCTTTTCCACTGGGAAACTTGCAAGTCTCTTTAAAGCTTACAGTGGCAAGCAAACTCTTGTTCTCCTTTTTAATATTTTCCTAATTCCCCTTCTCTTGTACCCTGAACATAAGCCCCCTAACTCTACATAAAGTCATTTATATTAAAATAAATGTTACCTGAAACAATCACAAACATTTTTTCATGTAGACCAAATTGTAGTTTGAATATTGAAAATAGCTAAGTAACTTTGAAAAATTAGTTAACAGAACCCATAAATCAGAAAAAGTATGCTGTACATAAATGCTCAATCCCTGTGCTTTTACATTGTGCTCTTCTTCCTTTGAGTTCAGGTTTGTCAAAACATGTCTTCCCTACCTCCATGATAGATTAAGGCAATTTAACTGCTCTCAGTTGCAGTTCCTCTCCCTTCTTTCCTGTGGTTTAGATTCTAACCTGAATATGTGGACCAAGAGAAAACCCTCCCTGTAGAATTGGTTCTTGCACTTAGTGAATTATATTAGTTCATTATAAGGTGCATGAGTGGGCGACAGAGTTGTAGGGCTGGGGAATAAATAGGAGGACCAAATGGCAGAGTGTCAGCATAGTTTGTGTTCGGTTGCTACCAAATTTTAGCCTCTTATTTGAATGCTCATGCCACCTAATGTTCCACACACAAAACCTCGCTCTGACCCATGTTTAGAGGTGGTTTATGTTCAGCCTAGCTACCCATTCTGTATTATAAAATTTGCACCTGCATGTGCCTTTTATATATGTCAGTATGACATTTTTCTAACTTTTGAGGGAATAAAATAGTAATGTTTCAGTTGTAAAACCAAACATGTTCAAGACATAATTTTGGAGGGTTCACCGTGTGAAATGAACAAGCTCAGCATCACCAGGGCTGCAAGACTTTAAAAGAGGACTTTGCAACATGCAGTAACTTGATATAAGGCAAGGTTTTTGTCTTGATTGCTAGCTGGTCATCAGAGTCATACTCCATACAACTCACAAAATTGGTGAAAGAAAAAGCATCTAGTTAGGTTTGCTTTTATGAGAGTTATCACATTGTGGCTATCCCTCAGAAGGTACAAACTCAATGAGAAAGACAAGAGTGTATGATTAAGGAAGATAGGGTTTGTTTCCACTGTCTCCATAGGTACTACCTAGCAGTTAAATGGCGTGTTTCTACTAAGACAAGGAGTTGCTATTCATAATAGCATTTCCAGTCAAATTAATTCTGTCTGAGGCTGAATTTTTTTTCCCATTAATTTCCCCTAGAACATCCTCTTTCACACCCATTCCAGATTTCTCTTTGCAAGTGCTTGGAAAGGTAACTTGTCTCCTCAGGCATCTCTAAATCATGTTTCAGGTAAAAACAATTCTGCAACTAAGTTAATGACATTGCAGAAACATGCTATATTGGTATAATAGGACAGAAATTTTGTTTTACTGTTTTATTACACTGATGTAGGTATGCAGATGTCTGAATAAGCCCATAACAATGTTGGAGCATTCAAATTTTATATTTGTTTCATTAGACTGCACAGGAACTACATTAATCACATCAAAACCAAAACAACAAGAAGCTTTACAGAATCATCTATTCCATTAACTAACCTTTGCATTTTCAAATTAAGCAATAAACATCTTTTTCTCTAATAACAGTAGAACTAAATGCTATGACATTAATTTAGCAGAGGAAAGGAACAGTAAAGCAGAGTAATGAAAAGGGAAGATATAATTTCAGTTGATCCTTGTGGAAGTACTGCTAAAATTTCAGTTTCAGTTCAGGTCTCTTTGACCTGCAAATTAAAATTATATGTCTCATGAGCATGTATTTTGACTTGAGATTTATAATAGTTCTGTGTCTACTGAAGTTGCAATCCTGAGTGGTTCAGATCCCACTGTAGTATGTTGACCATTATAGGACCAATGAGATGGTCAGAGATTTAATTAAGATTGAGTATATATATATATTTCTAAACAAAAGTAGATAACTAAATTATCTTGAACATCAGAAAGCTTGGGAACTCACCTTTGATCTCATTTTCAACTGAATTTAGTGGTAAACTTTTACTGACTGGTGACTTCAATAAGTAAAAATAAGGAAAACATAAGCTTTACAAGTAGAATATAAACTAATTTCCTCTTTTACCTGGACTGTTGGAAATGTTGAAAGCAAAAGACATTTATGATGAAAGGAGAACGAGGACTTAAGGAAGAATAACTCCATCGAGGTCATGTAAATTTGATGATCCTGAGGCTGGCCTCCAAACTGGTGATGAAATAAAGGTGGGGTATATCAGAGCAAAAATTAGCTAGACACGAGCTTGTTTTTTTTCCTAAGTGTCTACCACTGGCCATTTTCAGAGGCAGAAAATTGTGTCAGAGGGATAATTCATCCAATTCCATAGAGTAGCTCCTCTGTAAAGTGGACAGAAGTTAAATACATAGAGCTTTATTGCTCTCTCATGTTACTAACAATAAAGAGTACGTTTATTATAACCTGTGTGAGAAAAGGCCCAGACCTAAAATTTAACTGCTGATAAGATCTGCTGTATTCTCCATTTGCCTCTGAGATTTTCAGAACCATATTCTAAAGCAAAATGTGACCAGAATGCTAAATATAAAAGGTTTCCTTCAATCTGTACATCTCCACGTATTAAATAAGACAGTCCATTAGTAGCTGTCACCTTAGGGCTTCTGACCTGCAGCCACCACACCCTGAGAAAACGTAACAATTTTCTCTTTTGCACAGTATATTTGTTTCTTTCTTTTTTGGTCCCAAATTCAGCCAAATGAACCATTAAGTGGAACAGAGAGAGAGAAATGGAGCTGATGAACAAACTGAAACATGCCTCAGGCAAGAAACAGGTTTTTAATGGCTTAACTTATTTCTCTAATGTCTATCTCTCTGGGTGATTGCGCGACAAGAGTTTTCACTATGCTCTTTATTTTGAATCAGATATTTGTTTTATTCTTACAACATGTGTCATGATCTCGCAAATGACAGTTTTGATCATCTCACCCTGTGATCCCCTCCTGACCAAATTCTGATGCAATTTTTCATCATGGGACTAGAATTTATTGGGCATCTACCTCCACCAAGAATTCTGGATACTGCCATATGTTATTGTGAATTTCTCTGACAAAAACACTTTGTAGAAACTATGAACAACTGAATTAGAATTAGAAACTTAGAAGGCTAAGGACTCTCTCAAAGTCTTCCTCCTAGAATAGATCAGGAGAAAACTTTTGGTGAAGAGTAAGAGGGAGAGCAGAGTTTAGCCCATGTACTGAAGGAAATGCAGTTGGCCTCCAGTGACTTGTTCTGGCCCTGTAGATTAAACATTGTTGTCCTCTGGTATAGTTTGTATCAATACAGCAAAGATCATGGAGCGAATGCCACTAGTCCTCACCTTGGCTGAATCTGCCACCACTAGCTTTGGGAAACATGGCAGATATGAGTGACAGCAACTCACAGATCATTGTTCAGACAGGACCCTGATGAAGGTTGTGTACAAGTCCTGTGCTGACTTACCATTTTTTCTCTTTTTTTGCGCCATGGAGTGCATGACCAAAGGGTAACAGGGCAACAGACTCTACTTTTTTTTTTTTTTTACAGGGATTACATTTTAAGACTCTTTTGTGTGTGTGTGTGTTTTGTGCTTGCTCCTCTTCTCACCTCAACTATTTACTTTTCTTGTCTTGACTACTATCTCAAAAATTGCTCACACATTGCAACAAACAACAATTCACTTAGACCTGTTTCTTCCTTGTCCTGCTTTGTGTAACAAATTTGTGTTTATAAATTCAAAGATAACAAAAGAAGACATTTTTGGTTACTGTTCAACTGTTTTACTGTGGTAAAAGCATCCAGTTTTATTATGAACTCTTGTCAAAACCTAGGAAACATTCAAAAATAGTAGATGTATCAAAATGCTGAGTAACTGAAGACTGGGAAGGTTATATAGACTCAATTTTTCCCAGGCAGTAAAATCCCTTGAGATAACTTTATATCTTACATTTTTCTAGAAGGAACCATAACTAAACATTTACAACACCAGCCCTGCTCATGGATACTCTTTGTACAAGGCTGCAAGACAATAATTTCTTGTCAGTGCTTCCCCTTTCACAGAATTTACTGACCTATCAACCCTTTGCATAGTGATAAGTGGCATTTTTGGATCAGAATCTAATAAGATTTTGGATACATAAAGCTAACACATAAAATTCATATGCCACTATCTTATGACAAAATTCTTTTTAGGTCTGCTGCCCATTTCAGTTCAGGTACCTTAAGTTTTATGCATCTGTCTGTAACCTTTTCTGAAGCTCCTATGTTCAAAATTCAGCAGTTCTGTCTCAGGAACTTTCCTTGATTAAATAGATTAGCTCAGTGATCAAGCTCCTGCCTCGTGTTAAAACTCAGGTTGCTAGCAATTATTCCTCCTGACAAAGAAAAGTTTATCTATCAGTGTCCACTTGTTACAACGTTCAAATAAATCTGTTTGTAAGTGAAGTGCCTGATTTACTGCCCGAGACTATCTGAAAAACATGACCACTCAACCCAATCTCAGATTTACACCTCAGTTCAAAATACACTCAAGTGGAGATGTTGTCTCTAGCCCTGACTGATAATGAACTGATCTGTGATTTGACATTAAACTAAATTATTGGAAAAGGAAAAAAAATGGCACCTTTCACATCCATTAGCAAAATTGTCACTGTATTTTATCTTCTATTACATCAAAGAGACTTCAGGATTGCTTTTCTCAGTTTTTATTGTTAAAACATTTTAATTAAAAAAGTCTGCAATTTATTTTCTGAATTGTTGATGGGAACCAGAGCAAAAGCTCAGATTTGCATATGAAAGCAACAACTCTATGATATCTAGCTGTCAGCATTTTTTCAAAAGGTATGTAAACCTGCCAAAGATTCTTTAATGTTGTAGCACATGCTAGGGTCTTACTTCCGACTAAACTGTATAAAAAAAAAAACAACCCATAGCTTACTCCGTCCTAATTGCCTTCTAAGAACTTAAGACAAAACTTGTTCAGTTTAGCTTTTGTTGACTTGAATGTAGTGATATTTCAAGTTCCCAAGGTAAGCAGAATAATGTAATTGGTGTGTTTCACCACATTTAGATGGGGATTTTTTTTTGCTTTCATTGAGCAAAGTACATGTGAGTATAATGAATCCTCATGTCTTACCCGGTTAGGTACATGCCTCATCCGAGTAGGCACATTTGGCCATATTCATTCAGGCATGCATAATCTGGTGTGGTACATACATTGCTGGACAGTAGGACAGAGGCCCATTGATGTGAGTATGTGACTTCCCTCCTCATCACCATTGACTTTTACGGAAGTATGGCAACCCACATTGGCTCAATATCCATTCATCTGTGCTCATCTGCGCTGTATGTGTACAAAGATTGTTGCTGTTGGAGTACGCATTGTGATGGGTTTGCCCTTGTCTGGGGACCAAACCACACACCCACTCACGCAATTCCCCCCCCAACACGAGGATAGGTGAGAATATTAAAGGGGTAAAGGGAAAAAAGGACTCATGGGTTGAGATAAGAACAATTTAATAACTAAAATATGATAATATTGAAAATAATACTATATACAAATATACAAATGAGTGATACACAGTGATACTACCCCCCCACCTGATGGCCAAGGCTCAGCCTGTTCCCAGGTAATGATCTCGGAGCAGGGAGAGTCCCAACACCGCACTCACAGAACGGAGATAACAGTCCCAGCGTCCCAGACCGAGAGCTGGCTGGGGTGGGGGGGGGAGAAAGCCTTGGGAGGACGATCACCTGGAGAGAGATGACTGGGAGAAAAAGAGATCTGGAACAAAAGGGACCGATCTTCCGGAGGGTCCTCACCTGTATACTGGGCGTGATGTGTATGTTATGGAATAGATTATTGGCCACTTTGGGTCTCAATCCCGAACCTAAGATCAAATCCTGGGCTAGTAACTGGGGCTGTGCTCCCTCCCAGCTTCTCCTGTTTTCAGACAGCCAGAGAAGCTGAAAGACCTTGGCAGCTGAGTAAACATCACTTTTTATCAGCTTTCTTCTGAGCACAAATCCAAAACACAGACTTTTGCTAGCTATTATGAAGAAAGTTAACTCTGTCTCAGCTTAACCCAGGACACCCATTGATCACCCTCCCTTGCCTCAAAAATTAAATCTGCATTCTGTTCACTATATCCCTGTCAGCTGAATGTCACTGACAGGTTGCTTTTTTTTTTTTTTTTTTTTTTCCCCCTAATGCTGTTTTTAGCTAATACCAGCATGTATCCATAAAGGAGGGCAGCAGTCTTGCATTCAAGTTTCTTTCACAACTTTGTGATTAAATCAAGGTGTATGTGTTTTTTCCTAGAGATGATGGTTACAGATATGCACAGTGTTTTCCCTCTCCCTCTTACAGTGTATTTTAGCCCTTTCCTAATCGCTTCTGACATTTGCTGAATGTTGCATGCTGCTAACTACTCACTGACTCTGCCCTACCTCAACACTAAATCTGAGGAACTGAGCCAAACACCTCTCCCTTTCTTCTGCTTGAAGGAGGAAACATGAAATGGAGACCTCTTCCTTACTGAAGTGCTGAACATGCAGATAATACCTAAATGAGTAAGTAAATTGAAAAGATATATCAAGCACTAAGTGTTGTCAGTTTTGACTGGTTTTCAAAGTGCTTTTTTAATAGTCATTCTCATTAAAATGTGTTATCTATCTGACCTATAACAACTTTACCTTTTCTGAAACCATCTAGGGAGCAAAAGGCTCCAGGACACTGAAAACCATACCAGCCAGCAGAATAACTTTCATTTAATTATTTTGAGGTCATAACTTTCACTTACCTTCCCACTATATTAATTTCTTTTGTGTTTTTCCTTGGACATTTTTCAGGGTCAGCAGTGTGTTGACTATTTTAAGTTAACTGGTAACAGATGTACTGTATTGAGTACATCTTACTTCCCCTCCTGAAATCTGAAAACTCAAACCAGCTTTAACATTTCTAAATATAATACCCATTTTATAGCTCCTAATTTGCTAGGTTTCACAACAGGGTAGTTTTTTCATTAATTCTTTGCCTCAAGCCATTCTTCAACTATAATTCTGTTTTACTTAACAGTGTTTAAAAGAGTCCCTCAGCATTGGCACAGACTTTACACAAACTGAGTCTCATCTATTTCAAGTACAGATTCCTTTTTAATGTTGATTATGGTTTTTTTCCACCCGTAATTGTTTATTTTTTATCTCTAAAATTCAATGACTCTGAATTTCAACTTATTCAACCTTCACCATGGATGATTCACTCCTCTACACAAGAAAACATTTCATGGGAAGGACGCAAACAGGAATGGCATAAATTCATTGTAACAAGGGAAATTCCAGAGCAAGAAGACAGATCTACCAGGTCTCAAGGAATCTGAGGAAAGAAGATACTAAAAAGTACATTTACCATAGTGCCTGTATTAGAAACCCCTGTTGTAGTTTTTAGGTGCTACACTAGTGTGCACCACTCACCTCTGAGGAGTGAGAGTGTTGTGTGTGACTTCTGTCACAGTCATAGTAAAAGAAACCGTGCAAAGCCATCCTCGCATGTCAAAAGACAAGTTCCTATTGTTTTCGTAAATTTCTAACGAGAAAAACCCCCTTGAAATATTGCAGAAGTCACTTTGTTGTGTCCAACACTGGTGTGAACGAAAAGACTCCACTGCTCCAATATCAACTCGTTGGATCTCTCAGTAGTTTTATAATATGAATCAGTCATTTTATGAGCATAACCAAAATTTGACTTGACATGTCTCCTGTGACAGCAGAGAGAATTTTTCTCCCTTTTCCTTACAAGCACACTAATGAACTTGCAATGTTAAGCTTAGCTTGGCAGCCTCATCCTTCTCCAAAAATTAGGCCCAGTCACTTACCTATTAACTGTCCTTAAATCGAATCTGCTGTAAGAACACTTGTGTCATTCTGTTTAGTTTATTTTTTGCTGCACAACTGAAATATCTCTGTATGACTTCATGCTAGGACTTTCAGCTAAACCACAACTCAGTATGTTGTGTTTTGTACTTCTAAGCTGATCCAGTTAAGTAAAACGCAATGTCATGAATCGAATGAATCAGGTTCCCCACCTACTATCAGTTACCCCGTATGAATAAAGAGTGGTTAATGTTCAGATGGGTATAGACAAAACACTCTCCACTTTGTTTATATTTCTTATCTACATAACAAAAAGTCTTAGTAGCTTCTGCTTGTTTGCTTATCTATCAAGAACAGAGAGGAAAAAAAGCACGGCTCACTGAACCCTAAATAACTGAACCAGAAGAAAATGAAACTGAGCTTCTCAATTCTTTTTGTGGTATGTTCTTCCAGAAAAGAATGGTAATGTTATCTCGACCTCTGGGACAAGAAAGTGACACGGAAGTTGTCCTGGGTTCAGCTGGTTTAATTTTCACAGAAGCTGGGAGGTGGGCATGGGGATGTTCGATACCGTGCAGACATCATGCCCAGGATATAGGGGGAAGCTAGCCAGGAGAGGTGGGGGGTTTTTGGGCAGCAAGCAGTTGGACTTAAGTGCTGGGCCCTTTCCATTGTGTATTCCTATTTATATTGTTGTTGCTGTTGTTGTTATCTCTTTTTCTCCTGTTGTATTATTAAATCTGTCTTACCTCAACTCATGAGTTTCCACCTTTCAGTTCTTTCCCCCATCTCATCACAGGGAAGGGAGCAACCATGTGGTTCTTGGTGGCCTGCGGTTGCTCCTCAGTCCTTATCCACTACAGAAGTGAAAACCAGTAACCAGTCACAATGCAGTAACTATATGTCATGCAGTCAGTGTTTAAGGAAATTATATTCAGTCTGTAGCATTTTATTTTTTTTAGTGTTTTGCCAAAGTCACTCAGTCTATCAGCTACCCCATTGCTTGACTGGCTATCAAGGGCTCATATGTTACTATCTATACTATATAGTATAATCTACTATATGCTGTATAATTTGTTGACTCCTCTGCAGGGCCTGACATGGCTGCAGCTGATGTGAGTGGAAGGAGCCACCAGCTTTTGGGGAATCTGGACCTATCTCTGAGAGGACTCAGCTCTTGATTCTCCACAGTGATGGGCTGCAGAAGTTGAAAATAAAATGGTTACTCAGAAACATCCAGAAATGTGAGGACAAAGTGAAGAGAGAGCAGCTGAGGGATGAAAGCAAAGTCAGAGCCCACCTTATTAGTCTGTCCAGGAAATTTAAGATGGGTTAAAGAGAAACCTACAGGTAGGTTGCAGAAGGACTGCCTTCAATGTTTCCCCATGTGGGACTGCATTTGGGTGTATACTGCTGGCTGATCTGGGATCTGTTCTGAACCCTGACCTTTTAATCACACACAGGAATGAAGCAGAAGTAAAACTGCCATTTTAAAACCAGTTAAAAAGTAATTTTGGGGAAAGAAGCAGTGACTGCACAAAAACATGGAGACAAAAAGCAGAATTTTTCCCAGTAAAATACATACTACTAAGTGTATATTTGATCTCTGTAGAACTACAACATTTATCACTTTTCGGGAATTTTGAGGAGGGCAATTGGATGGTCATTTTTTAAGGTATTTTCTTACTTCCCTTATTATACTTACAACAGTAATTCACAAGTCAGAATAGCTTATATAATGTCACATTGGTTTTAGTTGATAGCCCACAATACTTGTTGAAAGAAGGTGAATGTTATATGGATGGCTCATACCATGTTCAAACACACATGCAACCATGACGACAGGCATGAAAGAAACTTAGTCCATTTGAAAGTGTTATAGTTTAGCATTGCCTACATTATTCATTATTCAGGTTACCATACAACTCTTCCTTTTCAGAGTGTATATTCTTAATTATTAAAATGCATGCTGTAAACAGAGTCTAGGGTAGATTATGGAAGATCCAAAGGAGAATTTTAGATCAAGTAACTGAAATACATTCTTCATAGATATTGTAGAAGTTACAGAAAGGAAATGACCCATTAGTCCAGGCTGCTGTCAGTACAAGATTGTTCCCTACAGTATATTTCCCAATGTTTTGTGTAGTAGAATTGTAAATATTTCTAGAGATGGAGTTTTTTTCCACTATTTCCCATGGGAGATTATTCACAACAGAATAGTGCTTACTGTCAAGGTTGTGTTTTTTTGCTCTGTTAAATTCTCAAAATGTATATTTGCATACCTTTATTTATGTCTTTAGCAGACCATAAAAACAATAGTATTTCAATATGCATTTTAAGTAACAATATCAGAAATTTTCTATATTCATTTTCTAAACATAAAGGCAGTATGTGAATTACTTAGCTTACAGCAATGAAGCATCTCTGCTCTACCTCTGTTCACACTCAAAAAATACTTAACAAAAGTAAGAAAACATTTGAACTTGTTCTGACCCTGCCTAGGCATTGGTCATCTTCTAAATGTCATATTCCTTCTCAAGAACAGACAGATATTTAAATTATTGTAAGGTATCTGCCTTAGTTTGTGGCAAAGTTATCTGATTTTTAAGAAATAATGCCAGTTTCAATAAAACCAACATGCAGCACTTTATGAAATTAATGTTAATAGTTCAATTTTTCAGACTTTTTCTTGTTAGCTTCAAATGTCTACCATTGTAATTTGTACTGATGTAGGTGACAATAAAAAGACAAGGTGAGAAGGGAACATTAAACATGATTTCTCAAGTTTGGGCTTGGGTTTGGTTTTGGTTTGTTTGTGGGGTTTTTTGGATTTTTTTTTTGAGTAAACAGCTGTTACCTTTCATATTTTTAATCAGGTCTTCTGTGTTTCTTAGAGGATCCTTACCAGGGAGGAGTACTGATGCGAGTAGAGGAAGAAGGAGACTTGATTTTGTTCCATGTGACTTCTCATTTTCCGTTTGAGAGAATATAAAATGGTAGACAAAATGCAATATCTTAAATTACAACGACACTTCTGTTCAGTGGGAGGTTGTAGAATTGCTAAGATCCACTGTATAAATAAGAAGAATTTCCATGTGTTTTAAATTAGTCTTTGCAGGTCTCTTTTTCAGCTGTCATGTTTGTCTGTATAATTAGGGCTCTTTTTCTTGTAACAGCTGAAAGTCTAGAGTTAAGCTCATGAGCTTTTGAAAATGTGGACATATTGGAGGAATTTGCCATTTAAATCCTACCCTGAACTAATATATCATACCTTTTGCATTCACCCACACTACTTGTGGACATACTTGCTGCTCAGGTCTATGTAGGACACTCAGTGCAAACACTGAAACTCTTATGTTTTTGCTGCCTCATCCCCACTTTGGCAGGAAAATAGTCATTAAATACTATGAGAAAAGTAAAATAACCACAAATATGAGAAAACTTGGCTGTGGGTTGTTTCCTGTCTACTGAGGAAGGGATATACATAATCTGATTTCTATGGGTTTCTAGTATTTATCACAGAAAACAATAACTATATTCTCACAAATAAACTTGATTTAACATAGAACATATGTCCAAATTGCAAAAGTTTCTTCCTTTGGGGATATTGGTCAACATGGACAGCAACAAGGATCTTTCATATCTGTCAGTTCTAAGACGGAAATTTCTCCAGAGAAAACTCTCACTGGGGATTGAGAGAGTGAAGCATCTTGCATGAGTGAGCTGGTGCAATACGGCAAAGAAGAAACCCATGAGAAAAGAAATTTTAAAGAAATCTTATAAAGTAATCCACTACTAGGAATGGTTTAAAACCATATTCTGCCTGTGTCAGCCAATATACTGTACTGAGTTTCTTACTTAGTTTCACAATTATCACAGTTATCAAATACACAAAATCAGTACACAAGAAGCCCATCAATTAGCAAAAACACTTTACCAAGAACAGCTATATGAGCCCAGAACACCTACTGATTCCTCTGTAGTATAATTTTCTTATGCAACAGATGGATTTGTACATATCTCCATGTTCTGTAAGGATTATTGTGTAGTCTGCCCTTGTGTTGAATAAGGATTCAGATGCAGCAGCTGAAAAAGTATGCATGCAGTAACATACTTTTACTCTAAAGCTGCAGTGTACTGGTAAAAATTGTAGGTAAATATTGCAATCATTCCATGTCTTTTGCTTTCCTGGGCAGCACACCAAGATGGATATGTAGTTAGCTAAGTCACAGCACTGAAGTCTGAAGACGAATGCAGAGAGAAAACACTGAAGTATTTAGAAGCCTGCAGCTTTCAATGAGATAGAGCCAAAGGTTGTCTACATACTGCAAGATAGGATGGAATCTGGGTGAAAGATGAAGAAAGATCAGACTGTGTGTCCAAGTGAAGTGATAATAAGCAAACAAGAGAGAGAAAACAATGGAATAACGTGGAATGTTGTAATAAGACATGGGATAACATCTTTGAGTAACAGTCAGTGGGACAAATCAAAAGCTGTTGGATGTACTGCCTTCATCAGATAGATCAAGTCCCTACTTACTTTTGAGTTTTAGCTCAGCTAGTTTGTCAAGTTCTCAGTTCCCCAAGAAATTTCTGTCACCAAGTTACCCTATTTGCAGCTGGGTCTGAACCTTTAGTGGCAAACCTGAGCACAGTGCTGTCCTTGTTTCCCTCTGCCACATATTGGAAAAGGGAGGTCCACATGCACCAGGGCTTACTACTTCTCCTGAGGTCAAATTGGAGTAGATTTGTACAAATGATGCTTTAGACAACCCTCTCCAACATGTCAACATGCATTTTGGTGAAATAAAAGAAATAGGGCCTCTACAGGAGCAAGTGTGAAGAATTTCCTGTCTGTCTGAACATTAACAACCACAATAGTTTATACTGTTATACAGTTGGTTCTAAGGTCAGCTGATACACTATTTCAGAGGCAATTACAGCAAGTGAAACTGTAGAATTTTGCCATGGGGTAGTCTAAAGACTCGCATCTTTTGCGAGATGCTTTTCCTTTTTTTTTCTTTTTTTTTTTCTTTCATTCCTCCTAACCCTAGAGCTGTTACATCTAGCAACTGCTTTCTTTTTGACAATTCGTCACTCCTGAAAAATGTTCGCAAGCACTTTGGATAATTTCCAATTCATTCTTGCAGGAAATGAGGATTTGCTTCCTCACTTGGGATACCTGCTGCTAGGTTTATTCACTAATAAGCATGATAAATGTCTTAGGCTTTGATCAGTGCTAAATTAACAAGTAAGCTCCATAGAAAAGAAGTCTTTGAGGCTCAGGGGCTCAAGACGGTGCACGAGTTGGAAAAATGATTGATTGTGTTGCTGTGAGAAATTTCCATAAAAAAAAACTTTTATCATGCTGCTATGTTCGAAGAATTAAATCAAAAGTGAAAGACATCTAGCCTCCAAAGAAGACAAGAGGAAGGAGGAAGCAGACCAAACTTCACAGGACTTTGTTTCAACCCATATAGGTTGATTCTACTGGTATGTTTTTCTGTTTGTTTGGGGGTTTTGTGGTTTTTTTGTCTGTCTTAGTTACTTGGAGGATTATTTTGCTATCCGAGTCATTTTTACTGGAGGCCTAAGCATCTTCTTCCCTTTTTCATCATACTGGGTCTAGCTGGGATAGAGTTAATTTTCTTCATAGTATCTGATGTAGTGTTGTGCTTTAGATTTGTGACCAAACCAACATTGACACTCACCCATGTTCAGCTACTGCTGAACCCTGCTTGCACAACATCAAAGCATAGTATGTTTTTCACTCTGTTTCTCCCAGAGTATAGGCTAGAGATGAACAAGAGATGGACAAGAAAAATTTGGTAATTAACTTACCCACTCAAATTTCATACTATTGTGGCTGCAGTATCATAATAATTTACATGGGAAAGCTTTAGCTTGTCTAGCTTTCATACTGATAGAAACCTATTAAGGCAGAAGATCTGAAATAAATTGAAAAAAATTATTGAAAAGCAAAAAAGGAAGGCAACCTCAGACTAACATATTCAGAAAGTATCACCCACTCCTCTACACAGTCTGGCAATGTCCTCAGAAGATGATGAATTAATCTTCCTGGACTACAACGCCCTTCCCATCAAAGATACAGAAATAGTATTGTAAAATGGTAACCCCCGTATTCCTATATCACAGAGGTGGCTCTAGTTTTCTTTTTTCCTGTATATATACCGTGCCCCAGCAACCTTGCCACCAGTGCAAGTATTCCGAATTTCTCTTTTTCTTCAAACAGAATGCTGGCAGCTAATATCCCTGTCTTCACTGGTGCCATTTGGTAAGCTAACCATGCAAGGCATAGACCACAGCCTGGTTCCACAGTCTTACGAGTGGGTGTTTCCATTATTTTCCCACCATCTTACCACCTCCCTGCACACATTGGACTGGTATTATAAAAGACATGGACTTTAAGGAACATTACAAATGTCCCTTCTCTTGAGGACAGCTCTCAGAGATTACCACAGGAGGCATCTTGTAGCAGACTACTCTGTGCACCTCTTCGCTCACAGTCGCTTCTCAGAATATGACTGTCTTGGGAACGGAAAGATTTATTTAGCTTTCTTCCAGCCTTTGTAAACACTTGTCCTTTGTTTCAAGTCTTTGGCTTTTCCTTTGTTATCAAATAAAAAAAACAACAACTTTTCTTGACTTCAGAGATCTTTAGTGTCAGTATTTACGTTCAGACTGGTATGAAGGTATTTTGTCCATCCTTCTTGCTTTCTCATCCTGTAAACAGCAACATTGCTCTGAATACTTTTTTTTCTGCAATGTCTTTCTTAGGAGATAGCAAGAAGTTTTTGGAACTCACAACGTGGAATGTTTCAGTGTCAAAAAAAAAGTCATGGTTGTATGTTATCTTTGGTAAAGTGAAATATATTATCCATGGGTGGATGAAAAGCACTGGGATAAGTCTAGGGAATTGTTCCTATTTACTTCACAGTCTCATTGTCATTTTGTGCATGTAGTAGTATTATTTTGCACAAACCTAATTTATTAAAATAAATAAAGATAGGAGGAGGGAAATCCTAAGGCACTATTGTTATTCATACCCTGTGAAAATCTATGTCCTACCAATGCCCTTGTTGAAGTGAAATGGTCGTTTGCAGCGGAAGACAACTGTGAGTTTTAGCAAAATGAACCACAACAATACACTGCTTTGAGGTGAGGTCTGTTGGATCAGCAGCACTATTGACTCAATATTGCAATGCACTGCCAGAAAACAGGATTGGATATGGAAAGGGGGAAAAAACACAGAGAATGGAAGCACCATACTTACTTGTACTTATTTCCTAAAACAACCCCATATGTGGGGATCCGCACCATAGGAGAGATATCCAGCGAGTTAGGTCAAGATAATTTCTCTGACATGAAGGTAAATATGTGTAGTCCAGTTGGACAAAGATCTGACTATGTATCTTCAATGGGACAGAACAGTATCAGGTGTGCACAAGCTATACATCAGACTTCAGTGAAAGTTTAATAATCTGTTATATTTTTGTGCCTTCAGAAACTCATTATTATACCTGGGAAAATGCAGCTTCAGCTTTTCTTCCTTCCGCCTTAGCAATTTATAAAATAAAGCAGACACACATCAGAAAACTTCTTGTCAGTGTAGCAACGTGTATACACTGTCAGGCAGCAGTCTCTAGTCAATCATCTGTTCGTAGCCTTCCTTTTCCCTGCATACCAAAAAGCACATTTCTCTTGCATTTGCCACACACTTGCCAATTGAACCACTTTGGTCATGCATAGATTTTCTTTAATTTTACCAAAATCATTGAGACTGCTTATGTGCAGTTGGGTGTTGTACTTGACACTCATGAAAATATACTTCAGCTCCTTTTCATTTTCTATTATTACATGAATGAAGCTAATTAGCTTGTTGCTGGCAGTCTTTTAATTTAGCATCATAAAACTTCAAAAAAATCTCTGCAAGCTTTTAAAATATCAACGGTATCAGATCTGACAGGACCTTTTAAATATATCAAGATATGTAGTTTTGTGTGCAGGAAATACATATAGCATTCAGAATCCAAAATATTCAAAAACAAATTAAAAAGGATAAAATTTTTGTTTTGTTTTCAGCAGAGACCAGAGATTCTTGGAAGAAGTCACCTATGTTAAGTGATAAGACTAATTTATGATTAATTGCTTTCACAGTGACTTCATAGCAGTGCTATTTGTTCACCTAATTTGCTTCTTTGAATATTCATTTCCACCAACGTTTTCCTTGGGATAAGGATGAAACCTTCTTGGACTCATTTAAGAAAAAACAGTGCCAACAACACCAGTTGATGCAATTTTCAACTGCACAAAGAGAATGTATTTCAGTGACACTTTGTCAGAAACAGAGAAAGCAACCCAATTTCTCCTTTGTCTGGGACAACCTTCTGCAAGTCAGTGCTTTCCACAGAATCATGACTCCTTTCATTTCAGTGGTCAAAACCCCACTGACTTCAGGGTGCTCAGAATTTCTCAGAGAACTGATAAAGGATATATTATAGAATTTAATATGTTAGTATATTAATATAATAGTATTCAATAATGTAATAACTAATTGTTCTTTCGAGCATATAACAACACTGAGCTATTGAATCTAATGAATAATCTATAGAATGGATAGCTTTTCTTCCACTGTCCAAATAAATCTTTTATTTTTTAATGTTGAAAGAGTTTCAACATAAAGGACTTAAGTGACCTCCTTATAAGATGTAACAACTATATGTTCAGCTCCTTTTAGATAGAATTACAACCAGATTTTGTAGGAACAGAACAAATGCTCTCTTCACTGAACCTTGGTGTATAAAAAAGGAGATATTTCCAGTATCTGGTTTTTGTTTTTTTGTTTTGTTTTGTTGTTGTTTTTTTTTTTTTAAGAGGACGGGTTAGCTGACACTCGTAACTCGAGGGAATGTTGTTAGGTTTTGCCTCCCATGTGGAAATATCACAAGGATGATGCTGAAATCCAAGAGATGGGCTTATTTTAACATAACCTTCCTTCACCTCTTTTCAATAGCTAGGTCAGGCATATGTCAGTGCATCTTGGTTTTAGTGGGTTGATTGTCTCATGTGAATCCTGCTGTTGCCAACCATTGTACTTAAAGACTATACGTAGGAAAAAAATAATATGCAGAAATTTGCATTCTGCTATGCTTGACCTGTTGCGATTTCAGGAGACTGTGGACTGCACTCGTTATACACCAGTGCAACCTTGGGAAGTAAGAGGCATTCCGTTACTCCTCACAGTTCCAGCTGAGGAGGTAGAGCTCTGACAAATGTACTAACCAAAATCCATTTCATCTCTGCCAAACATGCAAAATATAATTTCTCAGAGGTTATAAGTTAGGCAAAATTTTGATGTTATTTTTCATGGAAACAAGTGTTGTTTTACTGAAGCAAAAGACGTCTGTTGCTCAAATGCAAGATCTCCAAACTAATTATATTTTTCAGTCATTTTATTAGCATTATTATTTTTACCACAAGGTAGAAAAATCAGCTATCACAGTCTCAGAATACACGCAGTGATATTTTACTTCGAATTATTAATTATGATTAGGGCTCTGAACAGACAAAGGTAGGTTGCCTTTTCCACAAAAGCAAGCGGAAAATTGCAGGATATCTTCTCCATGCACAGGAACATCAGCTATACTGAATATATGACAATGCCTGGATGAATCTTCATCTCAGGTGTAATTTTTCTTTGTGTACATTAGCAGCATGCAGCTTTCAAGAGAGCTGTGTTGTCCAAACAGTTAGGTTCTACGACATGAATAAATAGTAAAGTAGTGAGAACAAGTAACAGTGTGTGTCAAATCACTGCCATTTGTTTTTTCTTTTCTATCAGAAGACTAGTAGAGGGAGATGTATCTGTGTAGATTCAGAAGGAAATGGGAGTGTTCAGGCTTGAAAAGGCCTTGTGAGCATACTTGAAGAAGAAGGGGAGAAAAAAGCATCTGCCAATGTTGAATTAATTTGATAAAACAACATAAGAATCCATAATGCCAGAAACTTCTCTGCAAAATAGTCACCAACATGTGAAAGTGTCAAAGCAACATTTGTATTGCTAATTGCTGCTTTCACCTTGAGACCCATGTATTTCTGACAATAGCAGTAGAATCCATCACAAACAATGAAAGTTTACAATGTACAGTTTGAAAGGATAATGTTAACAATGTATAAATGTTAACACCTATTGATCTTCTTTCATAAAGTAATCTGTGTTGTAGAGTATAGCTATTTTACACTCCAAAGTAATAAGTGTTATTTGGAACTATCTGGAGAGGATTGGCTTTGCTGAATATCAAGTATTGAAAAACATTGAAGAGAAAATGGACTTTGCACAGCACCGTGTATCTTTAGCCACAACAGATAAATTCTTGAAATGAGGACTGTAGGGGTTTTTTTCAGCAAATGGATTTTTTTTAATGTATTTACTGCATTCCCTTCTCCTTGTAAGTCTTTGATCCAGAAGTGATCACTGTCTGTATGACTAAGCTATACCAGTTTGTTGGAGATGTGTAAATGTGCATGTGTGAAAGAAACAGTTTTCCATTGCAGATGTGTTAATGGGCAACTAGACTATGATGATTAGTTCTGACTCATCGGGATTTATGAAGTGACAGTGAATATGATCTTAAGATTTATGTACTGTCCATGTGTTATCTCTTGTGAATGGTTTTACGATGAGATAATTGGCCAATAACTCAGCACTCTGATAGCCCAAGGAGATTAACTTTCAATATGGTAAAGGACACTAAAAACCACCCCCCCAAAAAATGCAGTCTTTTGTTTGGAAGTGTATAGAATATGTGGGTATTTATTTGTATAAATGTGTGATTACTTTTCCCATGAGAAAGGAGTATAGTAATATGTTCTTTTTTTTCCATCCAAAATGCCAAAAAATGGAAAACTTAGAGACAAAGTAAACATCAAGTTATAGATGATCAGATAAATTCTATACTCTTCTGACCACTATTTGGATGACTTCTTCATTCAGGAATGACAGTCGGATTTGCTTCTTTGTAAAGAAACTACAGGACTGACAGTACACAATAAATCATGTCTAACAACATGCTGAAAAACTGGCAAGAGACAGCTTGTACAGTGACAAATACAGCTGACAATGAGCATATACATCTATTTGGTAGGATTTATGAGAAAAGAATAAAAACAGGGAGATGGGACTTAGTTTTACAACAGACATTTGAAAGACAATTATTTCTTAGCAACAGCAAAAATGCAAAGAATATAAAAAAACAGGCTAGCAACTTTTTATAGTTTTAAACACAACTAGATTATGATGAGAAAGTGTAGATTAACATTTTGATTATCAGCTTCTATTTCAAATGCCAGATGAACTAATAAAAGAGTGATTCTAAAGCATACTGATTAAAAGATAGGCTGGTGCAGCTATTTTTAACACATTGTTTCAGGTATAAATCAGTTTTGAATTCTGCCTCCAAAGCTTGAAGTAAAAGAGTAACAAAAATTCATCTATTATTCTTCGATGTAAAATGAAGCACCAAATCATTATTTCACAAAAAAAAAGTTTTCTGTACTAAATGACTTTACAAGTAATGTCACCAGAATTAAACTCTTTCATAATTAACTACACAGTTATCTGAGTGACATAATCAAGGTGCTGGCATAAAAATTATAATGGCTGAACTCTACTGAAATTATTAAGACTTAGTTGATATCATGTGTGTTAAAAACTAGAAATGGTTTAGGCAAAGATAAACTTCTCTGTAAGTATATTTTTTGTCAAAGTAAATGTGTGAGATAAAATTAAATTTTATATTTTGCAGTATAAGATTCTCACAGAAACTAGTATATATGTTGATGTGTTACCCTTCTGAACAGCTGAAGTATGTTTTAAAAGGTAGAAATAGAAAGGACAAAAAATATAAAAAAATCAAGAAGCTTCCACAGGTAAAGAAACATAGGTGTTTATTTTGTTTTGAGAGAAATGGATTAAAAAATAAATTTGCTTAAGTTAATGTTTTATTGAAATGCAGCTCATAGCTACAAGACTTCACAGAGCAGAGAACAATTCTGATAGACAATTAAAAATGTTTGGGGATTACAGCAAAAAATAAAAATTTTCATAGCACAATTGGAATAGTTGAAACATGCGGAAGTGTAAGAAGCACTACTTAAACTGCCAGTTTAAGATGAAGTTTCCCTTAGGGATCAGTTACTGACTATATCTTTGAAGATTTTCACACTTATTGCTGGAAAGAGTGTTCTGTATATGGAATAGCTCACTGGTCTCTCCAGAAATGTTATTTTCTCTGGTTTTATAACTCCTAAGCAAAAGCTCAGCTAGCCAGGGACAGTGACATAGTATATCCTCTGCAAGACCACCATCTCTTCAAGTTAATTGTTGGTTTGGGGTTAGCATAGATGGGCTTACTGTGGAACCCTCTGCCAAGCAAGGCTGTATGTGGGAAGACAGTATTTCCTTGTTTCTGTTTGCCACCTTTCAAGAACACCGTTTACTCAAAACCTCTATATATTTCATTTTTTTAAGAACTTCTGAAAGACAGAGACAATTTTATCAAAGATACTGGTGTTGTACTACAGTTCAATAAGAAATTAAGGATGCTGCACTAGTGGTTTAGAAAGTTCAGTTGTGTAATCCACAATACCAACACTCTATCAATGTTGAAAACGTCAGAGCCAAGCTCAGCATAGCGATAAGTTTGCAAAAGGCTATTTATAAGAAACCAGGATCAAATAAGGTGACTTGTGTACAGTCTACAAGAGCCTCACTGTGTAGAGGCAAGGTGAAGAAGGAAGGCTATTCTTCTGAATTGTCATCACTTATAAGTCTGCCTTCAACCTTATCACCCTTCTCATGACACTTATTGTGACTTCCTCCAGTTCTTTCAATGTAGTCAAATCAGGCAAATGCTATGAATAGTTGATCATGTGTAAGTGCTTAATTAATCTAACCAAGGCACTAAAATATGTAATTATCTTGGAAAATCTCTTTGGAAAATTTGTAAAGAAAAAAATATATATATAATACCTGCATCGACATTCACGTCCACGTCAGCCACTGTTCTTTTTGTTTTCTAATGACATTGTAAAAGAATTTAATGTTCATTTGACATTGACATCTAATTTGAGACTGAAAGTCTGATGTATTTTTTGTAAATTTCAAAAGAAACCCTGGTGGTTGCTTTTAAATTTCATGCAACTCATAGAACTATAAGACTCCTTTGGACATTTCACAAATGCAAATTGCTGGATGACAAAGGTATATACACAAACTCTCCTATTTAAATCAAAGAAATTTTATTTCCATCCTTGTAAAATCAAATAAATAGGTCTCCATCCTCACAGATATTCAAAATGCAACCAGGTAAGACCCTGAGCAACCTGATTTAAGTTGCTCCTGCTCCGAGCAAAAGATTGGACCAGATGGTAACCTTAAGACCCTCTGAACCTAAGTTTTTCTATGATTCTAAATCCTCTGTGGGCTGTCAGTTAACCGTGCACGATTCATTCACATTACACCATGTACTAGCACTACATCGCCATGGTTTAGGCTAAAAATATTTCTTCCTTTGCTTAGGATCAGTTTGTATGGAATATTTTCAAATTCATAGAATCATAGAATCATGGAATCATAGAATGGCCTGGGTTGAAAAGGACCTTAAAGATCATCTAGTTTCAACCCCCCTGCCATATGCAGGGCAGCCAACCACTAGAGCAGGCTGCTCAGAGCCACATCCAGCCTGGCCTTGAATGTCTCCAGGGATGGGGCATCCACAGCTTCTCTGGGCAACCTGTTCCAGTGTGCCACCACCCTTTGGGTGAAAAACTTTCTCCTAATCTCAACCTAAACCTCCCCTGTCTTAATTTAAAACCATTCCCCCTTGTCCTGTCACTATCCACCCTCGTAAACAGTCGCTCCCCCTCCTGTTTACAGGCTCCCTTCAAGTACTGGAAGGCCGCAATGAGGTCTCCCCGGAGCCTTCTCTTCTCCAAGCTAAACAAGCCCAGTTCCCTCAACCTTTCCTCATAGGAGAGGTGCTCCAGCCCTCTGGTCATCTTAGTGGCCCTCCTCTGAACCCTATCCAAGAGCTCCACGTCCTTCCTGTGCTGGGGGCCCCAGGCCTGGACACAGTACTCCAGATGGGGCCTCACAAGAGCCCAGTAGAGGGGCACAATCACCTCCCTCTCCCTGCTGGCCACCCCTTTCTTAATGCAGCCCAAAACACAGTTGGCTTTGCGGGCTGCAAGCACGCACTGCTGGCTCATATCCAGCTTCTCGTCCACCACGACCCCCAAGTCCTTCTTCGCAGGGCTGCTCTCAAGGAGATCTTCCCCCAGTTTGTATAAATACCTGGGGTTGCCCCGACCCAAGTGCAGCACCCTGCACTTGGCCTTATTAAACCTCAGTAGGTTTACACGGGCCCACTTCTCCAGCCTGTCCAGGTCCCTCTGGATGGCTTTCCTTCCTTCCAATGTGTCCTCACAACATTCCTCAGATAAATATTTCATTGAGCATGGATATCAAAGTATAACTTCTAGAGTCTTTCCAGCAGTCATTAAAACAAAAATCAGGCAGTTTGTAAGTACAGACTTGCACAAATGAAGGGAAATATTAATAGGAGAAGTCTGTGGTTCAGGGTAATACACAAGGAATAATCAAAGACTGTTTCTGTTGCGGAGTTGTTTTCTTGTATGAAGATTCATCTTTAACTTATGAGATTAAAAGTGCTTTATTTAATACACATTATTATTTATAATATAGGGCAAAGCAAGAAATGTCCAGAAGTATTCGTATTCCTTACTGTAGTATTCTATAAAGTATATTGTTTCCCAGACCAATAGTCGAGGCCAGTACTGAGGCTTGCAATTGTGACTGCAGAAATCTTCAGTGAGAAGTTGGCACAAAATCAAGTTCAGTGCGAATTTAAGGAAGCAATGGCAATCTATGGGAATGATTTTTTTGTATTGTTACAATCTGGTCGTATGCACTATTTCTCCAATCGACAAGGAGCAGTATGTCAACTTCCGGCAATATTAAGTAATAATCAAAAGGATGCATAGAGAAATTTCCCCTATAGTGAGGATTAAGAACTTTGTGTAAGTTCATATAGTGTCAGCATGCATCACAATGAGAAACAAATTCCCAGACTTCTGTTCAGACACCATTGCTTAGTGATAGCAAAAGCAGCACACCAGCAATGTTAATTACACTAATAATCCTGCTAAGTAGGATAATATATATACACTCTAATGAAGCTCTAACATACATCAAAACTCAGAGGGAAGCATAGTATGACATACTGGAAAATGCAGCTGAAAGGATAGAACGTAACTCCATCTATCTTAGGAAATTCTTGAGTATTTAGAGAATTACCTCAAAATTGTCTTAGCATTAAATTTTACAAGGTAGGAACTGTCCTTATTTGCAGATAATTCATCTGCTGTATTTATTAAATAAAGTCAGAGTTAACTTTGTTTTCTACAAGCCTAAGGAAAGTCTTTACATTAGTTTTCTGGTAGCAAAATGAACAGAGATTTAAAAACCTACCTCAATAACACACAACAGCTTATAGCAATAACATTCATTTAGAGGTGATATTTAGAAGCAATAATTAAAATTCTAGTTTTCAAACAGCATTGGTAATTTTAGTGTTCTTAGTTGCTTTCTGGGTTTAAATGTCCATATTATTTTCAAATTTGTGTTAGAAATGTGTTATTATTTGCTATACAGACAGTTTTTGAAAATAGTTGATATGTAGCCAATGCAGGTATAAGATCTGTTGTCGTTCCGAAAATTCAAAAAGGCAGTTTCTCTGAAGTGGCAGCTCCAGTCCAGCAGACAGCCCAGCTGTTTAGAACATTTTCTCTTGGCCATCCTTATTTCACCATGGTTTTTCACTCTGTCCATGTTACATGGTCATTTGACATTGCTTGGCACTTAAAAGCTGATGAGCTCTCTAAGGAGTCTGCAAAAAATTTTGTGGCTCCAAACTGAAGGTCTTAATCTTTACAGGCAACAAAATAGTAGTTTCCACATGAAGAACAGGAGTAACCATTATTTTAGGGAACAGACAAAAAAATCCCTATATTTTGTGGCACCTCCAGCTACCAACTATTTTCAGCATGAAATATAGCCAATATTACACAGAAAATGTCAAGACTAACCTGCCCTTCTCCATCAGTACTCAGAAAGTACCTCATTTGGGTTTCTCAGTCTCCTGAAGAAGCAAAAGTAGCAGTCAGGACAATTTTTCACAAACGTGTTCAATCACTTCTAAAAGTGAAATGTACTAAAATAGTTCAAAAACCAAACCACTGAAATTGTTGAAAGAGACCATAGACAATATAACCACACTACTTCTCTCAGTGTATTTTTGTCTTCCTCCCTTTATTTTATTCATCCTAACTCCATCTTGTCTCTCACTTAAGTTCTGACTTTTCAGACAATAAGCTTCTACGGGATATACATAATTAGAGCAGGAGTCCTTTCTGTAGATAATCTAACCTTTTTGGGATCATTTGTGATTGTGGGCATGCAGGTGCACCAACTGAATATGCCTGCTCAGTAGCAAGTATGTGTAAACACTATGATCAATTAATATTGAGATTAAACCATCCAAAAGTCCAATTTGTATTTCTTCAAATAATCAGTGTGTGAAGATAATGAAGAAAATCTCCAGAAGAATTACTGTGATTTCTGCTATTAGACTGCTAGTTGGGCACCTATCCCAAGGCCTGAAAACTTTTAAGCATCCTAGAAGACTCATAGAAGTCACTGTGATTTCTGTACAAATTGGGATTTGCAGGAGCAGGACAAGGCAGGTAGATGTTGCAGTGTGTGAAGGGTTGGCCCTTGGCTGGGGGCCAAACCACACACACCCGCTCACACAGTCCCTGTCCCCACCCAATCATAGGGGAGAGAATTAAAGAGGTAAATGGCAAAGAGGACTCGTGGGTTGAGATAAGGACAATTTAATTACTAAACTACAATAATATTAGAAATAATACTATTTACAAAGATGCAATGTGATACACAGTGATATTACCCCTCCCCACCTGATGGCCAAAGGCCCAGCCCACTCCCAGCCAATGGCCCCAAAGGAGGGAGAGAATAGATGATACACAATGATGCTGCCCCCCCCCCGAAAAAGGCTCGGCCTGTTGACAATGATACTGCCCCCCCGAAAAGGCTCGGCCTGTTGCCAGCTAATAATCCCCAGAAACCGAACAGACGATTCCCCCAGAAAGTGGGGGGGAAAGGGGAAAGGGGGTGCACTGCTCCCGGAGGCACTCACGGAACGGAGATAACAGCCCAAGCGTCCCAACCCGAGAGCTGACCGAAGCAGGGGAAAATAAACAGCTAACGATCCTCCGGGAGAGGGAGGATGCCAAAACTCACGGAACGGAGATAAACGAGTGTCCCGGGCCGAGAGCTAACGGCGACCGTGGGGGGAGATGGGGGGGAAAGGCCTTGGGAGAGCAAACGCAGGCTCCCCAAAGCGAGACGAATCCGGAAGTGCAAAGACAGCACTCCTAGAAGAGTCTTCTCCTATATACTGGGTATGACGTGCATGGGATGGAATAATTGGTCAGTCTGCTTCTCAATCTTTACCTAAAAGCAAATCCCAGGCTAGAAGCCAGACTGTCTCTTCCCCCACAAAAGGCTGAATGTATGTCCTTGAAAACAAATAGCAACATCCTAGCAATAACTATAAACGTTCTTCTCTTATCAATTCTCTCCTGAGCAGGAATCCAAAACATAGCTTCTTTGCTAGCTATTTATGAAGAGAAGGGAAAAGGAAAAAAAATTAACTCTGCTCTGCTTAACCCACGACACAGTGGTTGCTTATCCTGCTTCATTTTTTGGAAGACTCCACCACAGGAAGATCAGAAAGAAATCACTCCAGCATTTACATCCAAAATATGAATTTTGGGAGGTAAATATCACCAGATGGCAACCACCATTACCTCAGCAGCACAGCCAAGACTGAGCAATAAAAGCTCGAGGGCAAGAGGAGGGAACATCACTGAATGACAGAGAGAAACTGGTAGAAGAGGGAATGATAATACAGTTAGGGACTGGTTTGTGTGTACCTGTGACTCTGTTTTTCACAGGCATCACTGGAGTTGTAAATAACAGAAAAATGCAAACTTCAGAAATAGGTTTCTATGTCATTTGGGAGAGTGGGGAGGAGGAGAAAACGTCTGCTTGTTTTGAAAGTATATGTGGCTTTGAAATTATAGTTTACATAAAACCAAATGCTGGGGAGGGAAGTGCATTTAAAACAGGTTGCTTTTTTTTTTTTTTTAACAATGACTTAAGGTAAAATTTTATATTTTTTAGAATACCAAAATTTGAAGACATTTTCTGTCTTCAAAAGAAGAAACTTATCTATGATATTTTTCTGTCTTTGAGGAATCTCAAAAAGCTCTTATTTTATGGCATGGCATGGCATGGCATGGCATGGGTGCTACAGCCTTACTACTGAAGCTCTTATAGTGGAGATCCAAAAAGCTTTGTGGGGGGTATTTTTTGGGTTTTTTTTTTTTTAATAAGATAAATCTTGGGATACCAAATAAGGAAAATAATTGCTATTTTTCTATATTCACTTATCTAATGAATAAAAATCTGCTGCTTCTTGTTTATAACTAGTGTCACTTTTTGGACAAATAAATGGAAAAGAAACAGGTACAAAAAGTCTAATGGTCTCATCAATCATCTGAAGGCCAGTTTCTCTGCAATAGCAACTGAGTATTTATTAGCTGTCACCATTTCTCCATAGGTAGCATGGATCTTACTATTCTCTTGAGGATCAACCAGTTGGACTGTGCAATAGGTCTTGGCATGGCTCATGAGGTTTGCGGAAGTTTTAAAATAATAAAGGCTGCTTTTTTGTTAACTCTGTTGTGCTTTTAGTAGTTATGGTTCAAAATATACTACTTTGTTAAAGGCAGAGCTAAATTCGCAGATTAAAATAAAAATATGTTTAGATATTTAAGTTGGGCTTGTTCCCTGTCATTTACTGGAAGAAATTCCTGTACAATGTCACTTGGAATTAGCATTGTTTTCATGTTAGACAATTAAAAGCATTCTATTTAACAGGAAATGTTCTTTTGAGCTCTTTCGGGCCCTTTTCTTAGCCTGTTATCCAATCCAGTTTTTGACCTTCCACTGTTCTTCCAGTGCAAACTCCATTACAGTAGTATGTGGCCAAACAGCATACAACAGAAACAGAAGCTAGTATTGATTGCTGGAGCAATCAATTTTGAAATACGCATCTAGATGAAAAAGCTGTTCATTATACTATTTTATCTAATTTGCAATAAATTTTGAATAAAAAAAAATTTTCCTTGAATACTGGGAGGTTCCTCTTTATTTTGTACTCATGTTTTTCTTAAAAAAAAACATACAGAAAACCTCAAAAACCTCAAAAACCTATAAAACCACATCTGAATTCATACTGAATGAGTTTAGATGATATGACAAGAAGAATTCCTTTGAAGTCAACTAATGTAGGATTCAAACATAATTCTGTATTTTGGGAGAAAACCTTCAAGTGTTTGTGACTGTGGATGGCTTGGGTCTAGAAACCTTTCCCATCAGAGAAAAACACTTAATTCACCAAAACAGAATTAACCAAAACAACTTCTGATACCTTGCATAAACTCGTGTTTGTCCTTGATCTGATGAAGTACACATGAATGGCCCTTTGTATTAAATCTATGACCTGGAGCATCCAAATAAATGTATTATAACTGTACCAATGTATTTTGTTGTTGTAGTTCTGATGAAATTAGGGAAGATTCAAGGACCAATCAACATCTTCTTTGCTAACAGTCAATAAAGAATACCTTTGTGAATTCTCTCCTCCTGATCACCTCTTATATATCAGAAATTATTGTGGCCCATAGACGGATATATGGATAATTTTTTTTGGTGTAACTATCCTCCTACAGCATTCTCACATTAGTATTTGTTAATATGTCTTTATGTTAAAGATACATCATAGTTATAAACTGAAACATATATTTCTAACTAATCAGTATCTGTCCTGGGTTTGGCTGAGACAGAGTTAACTTTCTTCATCGTAGCTAGTGAGAGTTTAGATTTGTGTTGAGAAGAAGGTTAATAACACACTGATGTTTATAGTTGCTGCCAGGACAGTAAAGGACTTTTTAGCCTCTCTGCTGTGCCAGTGTCTGCAGGTACAGGAGAAACTGGGAGGGAGCACAGCCCCAATTACTAGCCTAGGATTTGACCTCAGGTTTTTAGGACTGAGACCCAAATTGGTCCATATCATGCATGTCATGCCCAGTATACAGATGAGAATCTGTCCAGAAGTTCTCTCTCTCTCTCTCTGGGTTGCCCCTATCTCAGGGCTGTCTCTCGCTCTCTCAGTCAGCTCTCAGTCTCTTGGATGCTTGCACTCCTATCTCTGTTCCAGAATTGAGGTCTTGGGACTCTCCCTGCTCCAGGATTGTTAGTTGAGAATGAGCTGAGCCTTAATCGTTGAGCAGTGAGCAGTTTCATTGTGTACAATTCATTTGTACCTTTGTATATTTTTATATTTGAATATGTTATTATTATCATAATTATTATTTTCAGTTTTGTTGTAGTGTTGTTAATAAGTTGTTCTTATCTCAATCCACGAGTTTCTGCTCCCTTTACCCCTTTAATTCTCCCCCACAGCCCCAGGAGGTGGTGATAGTGAGAGAGCGGCTGTGAGGCATTTGCAGCTAGCTGAGTGAGTTCAAGCCACAACAGCACCTGGGGAAGCTAAATGATAAATCAGCTCTTAGTCACTTCTAAAGGTCACACAACATTATAAGACAAAATCTTTACCTAAAATATGTTTATTTTTATTCACAAAATCTGTGACTGAAAGGTATTCACAATATTTTTTTTTAATTGCTGTTGTCAGCTCTGTTACTGGTTCCAGTTAAAGCTGCTTGCGTGTAACAGAGAGGTACATATTCCTTACGAATACAGAAATCTGAGGCTAACCTGGACTATTTAATTATTGCTGCCCATTTTACTACTGTGGCAAAGCAGACTGTATATGAGAAAAGTAGTGTTTTGTCTTCCTTACTTGCTTCAAGCAGAAAGAAGTTTGTCACAAACAGATTTTTTCTGTCAAAGTCTCTTTTTAAGGAAGCTAATGAGGTCTGCAATTATTAAAGCCCAGGGAAATAGCGGGTTGACAATTAGTAAGGGCATTCCCCATCTGGTCTACCTACAAAGAAGGGTCAAGTGGACAATTTCAATGAAGCTGTAGATTCTGCTGTTGCATAATTTGAGGGATTTTTTAATAGTTTTGTTTTTTAACTAAAAAAAAAAAAAAGTTACTCTGGCTGCACATACATTTCATGCTGTAGTGTGTTCTGACATTCCCTTTGCAGAGAAAATAAAGTTATTGGAGTGTATTGAAGTTCATAGGTAGTGCAGCTTCAGTATTTCTTTTCTGGAGAAAGCAGGATGAGGAAGACAGCTGTTTATGTCCTGAAATGGAGTTCAAGTGTTGGTAGATTCATAATTATGACCAAAACTTAGAAGGTTTTCTATATGGTAACAGCGGATTATTTATGGAAGAGATTACAGCAGAAATGTGACTTCTATGGCAAAGAAGACAAAAAGACTGACTATTGGGTTTCCACTCTAGCAGGTCCTTTTCTGTAAGGGAGGGGAAAAAAAAAAAAAAAAAGCAAACAAACAAAAAAACCCACCACCTGTGACAAGAAACAATTTTGTTGGAGCTTTGTATCATGTTGCTGTTGTTGTGATTGTTAATTTGCAAAATAAATTTTGTACCAAATAACCAAAGAAGTTAAGGTCAAAAACTTGAGTCAGAGAAGAAAGACTAAACAGAACAAATTTTCCCAGTCTGAGCCAAAGCAGGAATTTTTGATCTTCTACTGGATTTCTCTCTATCTCTTTCCCTTCATTTTTTCTTTCAGTTAAGAACCCACGAAGAGTTGTAGACTGAAGTGATGGGGATTGAAGTCAGTGAACAATGGTAGAGTGGTGGTCTCAGCATTGTCCACAAAGTTGCTTTTATGCTTTCTTAATGGACTGTCCCTAAAAAGTGTATATAACTCAGCCTAATCAGTGAATGTTAAAAAAAATATAGAGTAGTAATTAAGTTTGTTCCTGTTGAGCCTTCTGAGGAACAGCACCTTAACAGAAGAGCAGTAACACTTAGATTAGAAAAAAATGTCAGCTGAAAGAGCAGGCAGAAAGCTCGGTTAAAAACCACATATGCTTTCACCACAGTATTTGCCACAATATATAAATTGAAAGCATATTTTATATATGTATTTTCCAAATCCATCTTCAAGCTGTGATTTCTCTTGATAGGTCCTTATTTCCTCCCAGTGAATGCGCTCTGCATTTTGGAAGTATTCTAATAAATGTATCAAGAAAAATCATAACACAATCTTCAAAATAACATTTTCATTTAGAACAATGAGGCACCCTGGACCAACCCCTTTAAAGCATGCCCCTTTCTTGTTCCAAAGCTCTGTTACAAGATCTCTCTTAAAGCTCAATGACAGCAATAATAGACGTGTTTTCAAGCCACTTCTCTAATTTGTAGATGGAGATCAGTATAGTTGCTCCTACTTTCTGAGCTTGTATTTGTTAATTCAAGTCCCTCATTTTGTATACTTTCTCTGTATTGTTTCACTAAAGGAGGTAATAAGTACCCTGACTAGGTTTGGTTACATGGGACCTGACTCTGCAGTGCATCAAGCAGGAGCTGGTTATATAGAGGTTAAACTGAGTCCTGAATGTGAAAGCTGTAAATCATTCCAGTATAGTGTAAAATTTTCACAAATTCTCTTCTGGTGTGTACACAATCACTGAACATAAACTGAATTCTGAATTGATATTTCAATCTAAAGTGGTATCATAAATTAAAAAAATTCTTCCTTCCTACTTCTGAAGGTATGAACCATGTGACAGGTTAATCTGAACAGAAAAGTGCAGGTTTGAGAAGAGAAATGATTAGATGTCTTTTTCTTTCGTTTCTATAATAATTTTTTCTTTAAGTGTTCAGAAAAGCACTAGAAATGTGCATGCATGTCTGGCCATAATCTGAGTCTAATCCTGGACTTCTATGCAGTTTTTTGTCTGTGATCTATTAGGGCATAAGGGTATGTTAACAATTCATGCCATCCTACTTTTAGAAGAAAAAAGACAGATGAAAGTTTCTTCTCTACATCAGACAGTTCAGATGGTAAAATATTCTGTAAAACAATAGAATGCAGCAATCTTGCTATATGATCAGCTGGTGTATACTGAAAGTCACAGCACTGGAAATGAGCTCTGTGGTAGTGGAGTAATTTGCCCTCAGTGAGTATGGGATACAGACAGGCATTCTTTCTTAACTCAGAATTTATTTTCCTTTTTCTACATGATTTCTTGTAAACAAGAACAGTTTTTTGATCTGGACACCCTGTGGCAAGACCAGAAAAGATCAGATGTTGATGCAGATGCTTCCACTGCAACCGAACAAACTGAATAAGCACCAGGACTGCCTATCTGCCAAGCTTGTGCACTAGCCACTGTGGGAATTATTGTGGGCAGGAGAAAGGAGAAAGCTGAGGGGGGCAGTGAAGTATAGCTCTCTATAACTTCCTGAAGGGAGGTTGTGGTGAGCTGGGGGTCGGCCTCGTCTCTCGTGTAATCAGTGATAGAACTAGAGGGAATGGTTTCAAGCTGAGACAGGGGAGGTTCAGGCTGAACATTAGGAAGTATTACTTCTCGGAAAGGGTAATCAGGCATTGGAATGCACTGCCCAGGGAGGTGGTGGAGTCACCGACCATGGGAGTGTTCAAGAAACGTTTGGACGTTGTGTTGAGGAATATGATTTAGCTGGGAAGTATTGGTAATGGTTGGACTAGATGATCTTCTAGGTCTTTTCCAACCTTGATAATTCTGCTCGTCATTGGAGAGAAAGAGACGATGATGGAGAATCTGGCACAGAAAAGGAAAAAGTGGGTCTGTCAGGGGATGTAAAACAAAATGCCACCTGAGTCCTTCACCCTCCATGCCTATCTCGCAGTTCATGCAGCAACAGTTCCCACACAGGGTCAGAGGGGAGGGCATAAAGTCGAGGGAGAAATGTGCTCTGCAGGCAGCAACACTGTTGCGGAGTGCTAAACTAGTGCATCTCAGCTGCTGGGGTATGTGCTGCCATTTTTAAGATGTATATGTATTTTCTTTAAAAGCCTAAAGCTGCTTTCAGCTGCACATCACTAAACGGTTTGAAAACAAGAAAAAAAAATACAGTCAGCTTAGTACTGCAAGTGTCAATGGGACTTGCCTTTGTTTAGACTATTTGTTCCCACAAAGGCTCTTGTCCTTCCTCTCTGTCTCACCGTACAGTATATTGAGAGAGGAAGGTTAGGAAAGTAGAATCTCTTCCTTCATACACATAGGTATTTATAAACTCAAGATTTCTGGGAACCAAAGAAGGGGCATTCCTTTTCAGCAAATATCCCACACTGTAATATACTCCCTACTGCTGCACATTGTTGGCGGACAAAAAAAAACAAACCTACCTCCTCAGGGCAATCTTACTGTCCATGGCTGGTACACTTAAAGTAGAATCAAAGAGAGGATTCTAATAGATTTCAGAAAACTCCTTCTCAAAACAGAGCTCACTGTCTTACTTCTATTTATGGTGTTCCTCTGCTCATTTGCATCAACAATATGTCACCTGTTCTGTAGGTCCTGAATTGCTAAAGTGATTTTAAATGTTTCCAGCCACACCTGGTAAATAACTTCAGCTCTGTGACATTCTTTAGTCACTAGATTGTATATCCTGTATTCATAAGCACAGACCTGAATATTTTTACCTATGTTAGCCTGACATCTTTGTTTGTCTTTGATACTTTGATTTATGAGCATGCTTTATGAAAGGCTGTCCAGGTAGGAAGCACCTTTACCTATTCACTGTCTGCTTCCCTAGTGAAATATTTATGAGACAAGAAAACCTGGAGGGAAATATCTGGATTTCTTCTCACAAAATAGCTGTAGTGAAAAAATGGATAAATAAAGCTAGTAGAATTATTAACATGTTGTAATATCTATTTTGTCTGAGCTGCTAATTTTAAAAAGTTCTCACTGCTAGGAGTGGCATTGTCATTGTTATAACCAGCACTTCATAGGCAGTACAGCAGAGTTAAAACACATTCTCTCATGTATGCTTAAAAATAGGCATTATTAACCATTTATGAATTGGGCCCTTCTTGGCAACTTTCAGGCAAGTAGGAAGGCATGCATACATTTATGTGATCCTTTGTTAAGCACTTTTGTCTTTGTTTTACCCCTTCCTTAGGGTCTATGTTGTATGTGAATTTTTTTCTTGGGGTATTTTGTGTGGTTTTTTAATTGAAATTTGATTGGATTTTTTTTTTAACCTGCTTATTTTCAAAAGGGATATGGCATAAGTATTTTGAGGAAAGGTTTTAGGAGGCACTGTGGGGAAGAACAGGCTACTCACTAATCCCTCTGTAGGACACTAACCCAGCCACAGGTTTTGCTGACTTTGATCTTCCCTAGGTATGGCAGCTTTAAATGCTGCCAGTTCTGCACTGACACCTAACCTCACTGATGATCTTCAGCAATAAACCCTGTATGCTGAACTGTGTGGTTTGAAGGGTGATTAAGTCTAGAAGGAATACTTTACTTTTCCCCAGCCCTTTTGCCTACCTACCCTGAAATGAAGGAAAGAAAAAGAGAAGGGCAGAGGCAGGGAAAGAGAACATGCATTTGTTTCATTTACTGTTCTTCATAATACTCTCCCTTCCAATGCCCCTGGCTCAGTAGATGTAAGGTCATACTGTTTTGCACTCCTATATCATCAGGAATCAAAGCATGTCAAAGCCTTGCAAGTATGAGTCAGTTATCTCTCTCAGTACAGAGATAAGACAATATGTGAAGGTGTTGAGGGCCTTTCTGACACTGTCTTTGCCGTTGAAGGGGCAAATCTTCTAAAAGGTTTGTTTTGCTAGTGACAAGTTTTCTTAATTCCTGGAGATATGACCTGTTTCTGCAGAAGTCTGGAGTGATTTTAAGGATGTGGCCTGGATAATCCTCTGCAATGATCCCTTTCAATGTATAGGAACTAAAAGCAAGTGGCCCAAGCATGCTCTTGGCCCAAGCATGAAGGCATTCTGTATGTTTTAGCTCTATTATGTTGAAGCTGCTTGCCTCAGCGACTTTGCAACAAAATTATGGAAATTTATTTCAGAACTGTTGTATTTTTCCCCCCCTTCAACAGTTCTCCTCCTTGTAATCTTCAAATTAGACATTTACAAGCTACTCAGTGCCCAGACTCCATTTCTTTGTACATTGCAATACATATTTATGTCCAATAGGTTGTGAGGTGCAGGGTAAGAGCATGCTTTTATCATCTTTATTCTTCCTAAAACAAGACAGAAGTTCTGTGCACTGGGTTAAAACAAAGTTGGATTCATTTACCTGTCGTGATATAACATATTTTAATAACAACTATATTTTTTACATATATTCAGTATGTCTAATTGTATAATATGATACAATCCCAGGCAGAAAGAAATAATATTTGTAAAGCAAAGGTGGTAATGCGTGACATGTACACAATCCTTTTCTTTTGCTTACAAGTAACTGATTATTTGCTTATTTAACAAAGCTAGTGTAACTAAGATGCAATATGTTGCACACTGGGGGCTTTAATGCTGTACCGCAAAGAAACATCAAAGAAATTTAAATGTGTTCTCATTAAACACAATGGCCCAAATTCCAGTACTGTGCTGAATCATTCTGATCCAGTTCCATTAGGGTGACCTTGCTGTGACTTTGGCCTTCCTGCCAGGGAAAATGCTTCGAAGAGGAAGCCCTATTACAGGTGGTATGCAGAAAATTGCTATTTGTTCTTGACTGACCAATGTCATTGTTGCAGTTGAGAAGAGCCTGTGAAGGGTGACTTCCTTCCTGACGAGGGCTGGGAGTGCGCAAACATATTGAGAAACAAAGTCAAAGACTCAGTGTATCATTGAATATGCGCTTGCACTTTAATGTCACAGGTACATGAAGCATGACAGGTTGGCTCTGAGCACCTCCATACAGCTCAATGCAGCTGTGCTGCAGCTCCGTCTTGAATATGTTGCACCGCTCTGTGTTTCTCTGCTTGTTGCTTTCCAAAGTGTCTCCAGTAGCAAGGTGATGTCAAGTCCCAAAACCATAGTGAGTATGAAAAAAGAGAGATATACATTTTGGCCTTCTTGATCCGTAGCACGTTGACACAGAACACAGGGACAGTGCTATCCAAAGTAGACCTACCCCTGCTTTCTTCAGAACACACAGTGTTACAGGGCCACTGCCATACAGAATCATATAGAATCATAGAATGGCCTGTTTTAGTTTACTCCATATCAGTTGTGCTTGATTTGTTTACATTTTGTGTATCTATAAGTTTGTAGAGACCTAAACAGCCTGTCACCCCATATATTAGGTAAGGTATGAACCATGGAACAGTTAAGTCAACCTAATAATTCTTTGGCAGCAAAAGAGAAAGTCAGTCCTGTTCCCATACCTCAGAATGCTCGTCTATCCTGATATCCTTTTGACCCCACTGTGAACAGATTTACTTCATCAAACTGGCAGAAGAACAAACCAGTAAAAAAGGCAGAGCAATAGTTTTTTGCCAAGTCAATGTCCTGTATCCAGTCATGCATGGATATGGCAAGTTGAAAGAGATGGTGGAAGAGAGAGAATAAGAGAGACAAAAACCAAAGAAAAACCAGAGTAAGCTGATGACTCAGTTAAAACATACAGTGAAATTAAGCCATTAGGTTGCAGGATGTTCACAGGGTGATCACTAACAATCTGTCTATGGGACATTTAATTCCTGGCATTTTTTGAGTTAAAAACCAAATACATGTTGTGAATATTCTTCTCTAGTAGCAAGGGTCACTTTTGTGAATTCACAGCAATGATCTGGTGAGAAGCTGAAATGAAGATATCTGCATCCATTTGAACATTGTTGATCTAAATATCAGGCTGGAAATCTTGCCTGCAATGTTTTGAAAGTATATAGTGCCAGCCAGCCATAAAAATAACTTTATAGCATCTATTTTTGATCTAAGCCATATTCAAAAGAAGCATGTGTAATTGAAGTAAATATGCAGCTAGATGCCAAGCTAGTACTGTCATTTAATATCTGGTCTACCCTGCAACGACCCACTGAAAGATGCTTCTGAAAGCAAATTAATTCAAAGGCCTAGATCCATAGATAGTCGTCTATCGACATAGCTCTAAGACTAGCCTAAAGACTTCTCCCATGTCTTATTTACAATTAAATATTTTTCCATTACCGGCTGACTCTTTTTTTGCTAAAATAAAGCTTTCCATGGTAAATGGCAGACAGAAGGTAACACTTCCAGAAGTATTTGAGTGACTGGCATTCCCCAGGGTGTGTGTGTACAGTAAAGATCTTCATGCACCCTGAGGAAGAGAAGCTGGAACTGACTGGCCTGTGTTATGGGGCTGTCTTTGGGGACTGCACCATGTGAAGGCGGGTCCAGAGACATCCACAGACCTGTCCTGTGCTGGGAGGGTGCACTGATCTCTGGTGCCTGTTAAGGTGCCTGTGTCCGTTTCACACTCTCCAGTGTAGTGCAGTGCAGTGCTACTTTTAGTAACATTTCCAGTCACTCAGACATTAAAAAATATCCTTTTTCCTCAGATGTTCTGCTTAAGAACGTTTTCCATGGTACACATCTCACTAAAGCTTTACCTTCTCTTTTCAATTTATTTCCCTGTTGAAATTAAGATTTGATCCAGGAAAAAAAGTTAATTCCAACGAATCATTTTGCACTTTACGCAACATTAAAAAACCCAGTATTTTTTTCTGCTTGTTTGGTCAGTCCAAGTAGGTTCTGCCACACTAAACAGCCAAAGGAAACACTTTCCAAATTAAAACTGACATATTCTCCAGTACCATTTGACAAAAAATCATAGAATCATTAAGGTTGGAAAAGACCTCAAGGATCATCAAGTCAACTGTCAACCCACACCACCTAACTCACTGAACCATGTCCCTAAGCATGATATCTACACATTTCTTGAACACCCACAGGGACGGTGACTCCACCACTTCCCTGGGCAGCCTGATCACTCTTTCAATGTAAAATTTTTTTCTAATATCCAGCCTAAACCTCTCCTGGTGTAACTTGAGGCCATTTCCTCATGTCCTATCATTTTTTACTTTAGAGAAGAGGCCAGCACCCACCTCACTACACCCTCCTTTCAGGTAGCTGTAAAGAGTCATAAGATCTCCTCTCAGCCTCCTTTTCTCTAAACTAAACAACCCCAGCTCCCTCAGCCACTCCTCATAAGACCTGTGCTCCAGACCCTTCACCAGCTTTGTTGTCCTTCTCTGGACCTGCTCCAGCACCTCAATGTCCTTCTTGTGGTGAGGGGCCCAAAACTGAACACAGGATTCAAGGTGCGACCTCACCAGTGCCGAGTACAGGGGCACAATCACTTCCCTAGTCCTGCTGGCCACACTATTTCTGATGCAGGCCAGGATGCTGTTGGCCTTCTTGGCCACCTGGGCACACTGCTGGCTCATGTTCAGCCGGCTGCCGACCAGCACCTGCACGTCCCTCTCTGCCGGGCAGCTTTCCAGCCATTGTGCCCCGAGCCTGTAGCTTTGCAGGAGGTTGTTGTGACCAAAGTGCAGGACTCAGCACTTGGCTTTATTGAACCTCATACAATTGGCCTCAGCCCATTGGTCCAGCCTGTCCAGATCCCTCTGCAAAGCCTCCCTACCCTCAAGGAGATCAACACACCCACTCAATTTGGTACTATCAGAAAACTTAATGAGGGAGCACTCACTCCCCTCATCCAGGTCATTGATAAAGATGTTAAACAGGACAGGCCCCAAAACCAATCCCTGGGGAACACCACTGGTGACCAGCTGCCACCTGGACTTAACTCCTTTCACTGCAACTCTCTGGGTTCGGCCATCCAACCAGTTTTTTATCCAGCAAAGGGTGTTGCTGTCTAAGCCATGAGCCACTAGCTTTTCTAGGAGAATGCTGTGGGACATAGTGTCAAAGGCCTTGCTAAAGTCCAAGTAGATGACATCCATGGCCTTTCCCTCATCCATTAGGGGGGTCATCTGGTCGTGAAGCTTGGCCTTCCTTTCATAAACCCATACTGGCTGGGCTTGATCCCCTGGGTGTCCTGTACATGCCATGTGAGCACACTCAAAATGAGCCGTTCCATAATCTTCCCCGGTACAGAGGTCAGGCTGACAGACCTGTAGTTCCCTGGGTCCTCCTTATGGCCCTTCTTGAAGATGGGTTCCACACTGGCAAGTTTCCACTCTTCTGGGACCTCCCCTGTTAGCCAGGACTGCTGATAAATGATGGAGAGTGGCTTGGCAAGCTCCCCTGCCAGCTCCCTCAGTACTCTTGGGTGGATCCCATCTGGCCCCATAGACTTGTGTGTGTCCAGGTGGCACAGCAGGTCATTAACTGCTTCCTCCTGGATTGTGGGAAAGTTATTCTGCTCTTTCTCCCTGCCTGCCAGCTCAGGGAGTTGAATACCCTGAGGATAACTAGTCTGACTATTGAAGACTGAAGCAAAGAAGGCATTAAGCACCTCAGCCTTTTCCTCATCTTTGGTGACAATGTTCCCTCCTGCATCCAACAAGGGATGGAGATTCTCCAAAGCTCTCCTTTTGTTGTTCATGTACTTGTAAAAACACTTTTTATTATCTTTTACCACTGCAGCCAGGTTGAGTTCCATTTGGGCTTTTGCCTTCCTAATTTTAACTCATCATGACCTGGCAAGATCCCTGTACTCTTTTTGGGTTGCCTGACCCTTCTCCTTTTTTCCCTGAGTCCCAGGAAAATCTCTCTGTTTAGCCAGCCTGGTCATCTTCTCTGCCACTTTGTCTTTTTACAGATGGGAACAGCCTGTTCCTGTGTTTTTAAAACCACCCTCTTGAGGAATGTCCAACTTTCCTGGGCCCCCTTGCCCTTCAGAACAGTCTCCCAAGGGACCTTTTCAACCAGCATCCTAAAGTCTGCCCTTTGGAAGTCCATGTTAGTGGTTTTACTGGCACCTCTCCTTACTTCACCAAGGATTGGGAAATACCATTTCATGGTCACTAAGCCCAAGACAGCCTCCAACCACCACATCTCCCACCAGTCCTTCTCTGTTTGTGAGCAGCAGGTGAAACGAGGCTCCTCCCCGGTAGGCTCGCTTACCAGCTGTGTCAGGAAGTTCTCTTTCACACACTCCAAGAATCTCCTAGACTGTTTCCTTTCCGCTGTGTTGTATTTCCAGCAGATGTCTGTCAAGTTGAAGTCTCCCACAAGAACAAGTGGGAGTGATTGCGAGGCTTACAGAATGCCTCATCTCCTTCCTCCTGCTGGGAGGGTGGCCTATAACACACTCCTAGCAGGATATCAGCCTTGTTAGCCCTTCCCCTCCTTCTCACCCATAAGCATTCCAACTTATCATCACAATCCTCGATTTCTATACAATCAAAACACTCCCTAACATATAAAGCCACCCCACCTCCTCTCCTTCCTTGCCTATCCTTTCTGAAGAGCTTATAGCCATCCTTTGCAGCACTCCAGCTATGAGACTCGTCCCACCATGTTTCTGTGGTGGCCACTAGGTCACAGCTGTTCTGCTGCACAATGGCCTCCAGCTCCTCTTGCTTGTTGCTCATACTGCGTGCATTAGTGTAGATGCACTTGAGCTGAACTGTCAAATCCACTCCTACCCTCAGCGTGCCACCCCTGGGCTTGTCTGTAATGGGCCTGGGATTTCCCCCTTCCTCCTTCAAACCTTGTGTGCAAAAATCACAGGAAAATAAGTTCTTAAATTGTTATTGGTAGAGGTAAACTCATACGAGTGATCAACTTGGGCTGGATGTATGAACTGGACTCCCAGGCAAACAAAACAATGTCAGTCGCTAAAAATCCTGGTCACTCAAAGAGTTTGCTCAGCCATCAGAATGATACCACAGAGCTGTCACCAGGCACATCTTACAGCCCCAGCCTGTGGGACGTTGTCTGAACCATTCATCAGCTGCATATAGCTCAAAACTCACTTGCTGGCCACCCCTGCAGCATACGAAGAGAGTTTTGAAAAAGTGCAGCCAGAAAGTGGCTGAGCAGTTGTCTGTCAACTTGCAAGGCATTTGCTGGAAATACAACACAGCAGAAAGGAAACAGTCTAGGGGAAAAATTTAATGCAATTTAACAAGAGCAAGTGTAGAGTCTTGCATCTGGGCAAGAACAACGCCAGGTTCCAGTATAAGTTGGGTACTGACCTGTTGGAGAGTAGTGTAGGGGAGAGAGACCTGGGGGTCCTGGTGGACAGCAGGATGATCATGAGCCAGCACTGTGCCCTCGTGGCCAAGAAAGCCAATGGCATCCTGGGGTGTATCAGAAGGGGGGTGTTCAGTAGGTCAAGAAAGGTTCTCCTCCCCCTCTACTCTGCCCTGGTGAGACCGCATCTGGAATATTGTGTCCAGTTCTGGGCCCCTCAGTTCAAGAGGGACAGGGAACTGCTGGAAAGAGTCCAGCGCAGAGCCACGAGGATGATTAAGGGAATGGAGCATCTCCCTTACGAGGAAAGGCTGAGGGAGCTGGGTCTCTTTAGCTTGGAAAAGAGGAGACTGAGGGGTGACCTAATCAATGTTTATAAATATGTGAAGGGTGAGTGTCAGGAGGATGGAGCCAGGCTCTTCTCTGTGACATCCAGTGATAGGACAAGGGGCAGTGGGTTAAGCTGGAACATAGGAGGTTCCACTTGAATATGAGAAAAAACTTCTTTACAGTGAGGGTGACAGAGCACTGGAACAGGCTGCCCGGAGAGGTTGTGGAGTCTCCTTCTCTGGAGACATTCAAAGCCCGCCTGGATGCGTTCCTGTGTGATCTGATCTAGGTGTTCCTGCTCCGGCAGGGGGATTGGACTAGATGATCTTTCGAGGTCCCTTCCAATCCTTAACATTCTGTGATTCTGTGAGATTCTTGGAGTGTGTGGAAGAGAACTTCCTGACACAGCTGGTAAGCGAGCCTACCAGGGGAGGAGCCTCGCTTCACCTGCTGCTCACAAACAGAGAAGGACTGGTGGGAGATGTGGTGATTGGAGGCTGTCTTGGGCTTAGTGACCATGAAATGGTATTTCCCAATCCTTGGTGAAGTAAGGAGAGGTGCCAGTAAAACCAGTAACTAACTACCTGAAAGGAGGTTGTAGTGAGGTGGGTGCTGGCCTCTTTCAAGTAGCAAGTAATAGGACAAGAGGAAATGGCCTCAAGTTGCTCCAGGGGAGGTTTAGGTGGGATATTAGAAAAAAATTTCTTCACTGAAAGAGTGATCAAGCATTAGACCATACTGCCCAGGCAAGTGGTGGAGTCACCATCCCTGTAGATGTTCAAGAAACGTGTAAATATGGTGCTCAGGGACACGGCTGACTTGATGATCCTTGAGTTTATTTCCAACCTTAATGATTCTATGGTTCTATGACAAGTGCATATTTTGCATGAATAAGGATCAGAGGTTTCAGGACAGTGTACTTCCTGTGAACACTAACATCAATGAGTCTTTAGTGAGTGTTAAATCATACATGATAGCATGTTGCATCATTAATGCATCTAGTTTTAGTAACAATAGCAGCAGATAACCAGGATTTCATGCATATCCTAGTCTTGCCACTTGCAACATCCACAGATGTTTTGCCCATGGATACTAACACTGAGGACTTTGAAACAGAGTCCCAAAGTCATTACATCAGATTAAATCCATGCCAAGTTTCAATCAGCTGGTAGGACTCAAAATGTTGCATCTGAATTACTGTTATATCAGCCATACATATATGTAATATATTAAATGGGTCTGGGAACAGCACCACAGAATGGTCGGGGTTGGAAGGGATCTCTGAAGTTCATTTTGCCAAACTCCATGCTCAAGCAGGGTCACTTGGAACCAGTTGTGGAACACCAGGTCCAATGGCTTTTGAACATTTCCAGTGATGGAGAACCCACAATGTCTCTCAACAACCTGGTCCAGCATTCATCACCTTGACTGTGAAAAAATGTTTCCTGATCTTCAGAGGGATCCTCCTGTGTTTCAGCTTGTGCCCATTGACTCTAGTTCTGTCACTGGGCACCACTGGAAAGAGCCTGTCTCCATCTTTACACTCTCCATTCAGGTATTTGTGCACATTGATAAGATCTTCCCTGAGCCTTCTCTGCTCCAAGCTGAACTTTCACGGCTCTCACAGCTTTTACTCATAGGAAAGATGCTCAAGTCCCTTAATCATCTCCGTGGTCCTTCACTGCACTCTCTTTAGTATATCCATATCTATTTTGCACTGGGGAGCCCAGAACTGGTCCAAGCACCCACAGTGTGGCCTCACCAGGGCTGAGGAGGAGAGAAGGATCAACTTCCTCTACCTGCTGACAACAGTCCTACTAAAGCAGCCCAATATACTGTTGGCCTTCCTTTCCACAAGGGTACACTGATTCGTGTTTAACCTGATGTCCACCAGAACCCCCAGCTCCTTTTCTGTAAAACTTCTTTTCAGTCTGTCAGCCATCAGCATGTATTGACACATAGGGTTATCACTCCCCAGGCACAGGACTTTGTACTTCACTTTTTTTTAAATTCGTGAGGTTCCTGCCAGACCATTTGTCTACCCTGTTGAGGACTCTCTGGATGGCAGCACAACCCTCCAGTGAATCAGGTGCTCCTCCCAGTTTTGTGTTAGCAGCAAATATGCGGAGTGTACACTCTGCCCTATCATCCAGACAATTAATGGAAATATTAGGCAGGATTGGACCCAGTATTGACCCCTGGGGTACAATGTTAGTTACAGGCCTCCAACCCAACTTTGTACCTCTGATGACCACCTTCTGGGCCTGTCCATTCAGCTGTTTTTAATCCATCTCGCTGTCTGCTCGTCTTACTTCATCTGCTTCTCTATGAAGATCTTCTGGGAGATAGTGTAAAAAGCCCTCCTGAAGTCAAGACAGGCACTATCAACTGCTCTCCCCTCATTCACCAAGCCAGTCTTCATAGAAGGTTATCAGGTTGATGAAGTATGATTTCCCCTTTGTGAATCCATGCTGACTGCTTCTAATCATCTTCATGTCCATCAAGAGTCTGGAAATGGTTTCGAGGACTTGCTGTTGCATCACCTTCTCAGGGATCGAGGGAAGGCTGACAAGCCTGTAGTTCTCTGGTCTTCCTTCTTGCCTTTTTTGAAGACAACAGTGACATTTGCTTTCCTCCAGTCCTCAGGCACCCCTTCCAGTTGCCGTGATCATTCAAAGATTACCAAGAGTGGCCTTGCAATGACAGCTGCCAGCTCCCTTGGCACTCAGAGGTGCATCCCAACAGGGCCCATGGAGCTATGTATGTCCAGTTTGTTTAAGTGTTCCCTTACCTGACCCTCTCTGATGAAGTGTAACTCTTTCCTTACTCCAGACTTTCCCTCTGTTTTCCAGGACCTTGGATTCCTGAAGGTTGGTCTTGCTTGTAAGGACCAAGTTGAAGAAATCGTTCTGTACCTTAACCTTTTCCATGTCCTGTAATAGCAGGGCCCCTGCCCCATTCCTCAGTGTACCCCCATTTTCCCTAGCCTTTCTTTTGCTACATGTGTACTTACAGATGCCCTTCTTGTGACTGTTAAATTTCAGACAGGTTTCTTGGATCCCTCTTCCCTCTGGGCCCTTATCCTGTGGGACTCTTTCAAGCAGGCCCATGAAGAGAGCAAAATCTGCCCTACTGAATCCCAGGGTGGTTATCTCACATAGCCCTGTTCCCTCCTTTCATTAACCTGAACTCCACTATCTTATGGTCACTGCAGTCAAGCCTGCCTTTGGCCTTTACATCTCCAGCAAGCCCTTCCTTGTCTGTGAGTACAAGGTCCAGCAGAGCACCTCACTTTTTTGGCTCCTCTGTCACTTGGATCAGAAAGTGGTCGATGCCTTCAGGAGTCTCTTGGATTGCTTATGCCCTGCTGTGTTGTTCTTAGAGCAGATATCAAGAAGGTTTACTACTTTAAGCTGTCTATAGAAGGCCTCATCAGCTTCTTCTTCCTGGTCAGGTGGCCTATAGCAGATACCTATTACCATTTTACTCATGTTTTTCTTTTTAATCCTCACCCATAAAATCTCAGTTGGCTCATCATCCACCTCCAGGCAGAGCTCCACACACTCTGGCTATTTTCTCACATAAAGGGTTACTCCACTTCCTCATCTTCCCACCTTGTCCCTCCTATAGAGCTTGTGTTCATCCACTGCAGCGCTCCAGTAATGTGAGCCATCCCGCCACACCTCCACAGGCCCAGCAATATCATAGTTCACAGCAGCACACAGATCTCTAATTCCTCCCATTTGTTTCCCATGACAACCCCGAGACCCAGCTAGAATGGGACAACACATTTCTATGCCTCTGTAGCCTCTAAAAAAAAGAGTAGTTGTAAGCATATTCTTTAAGGCTAATGTTCCTTGCAGTGCTGTAATCCAGAGCAATGTCCAGTGGCAGCAGGGAGTACTTGTGAGCACAAACCAAAGCACAGTACAAACTCTTCTGGAAGTTTAGCAGAAATGATGGTATTCTTGGACACTGTCTTAATTTACTAATGTAGACATAGCCTCAGAGTAATTTTAATCTGAATGGGGCAAAAGGGAAATTGCTGGTTATTATTTTTAATTGTTACTTTAGGTGATAATCAAGAAGACACAAGGTCTTTTTGCTCTGAAGACGACCAGTAGTAATACAACTTTGCTTTTCAGACTGTGCTATTTTTGCACATCTTCAGACTATGTGCTGTCTAACCCTGAGGACAACAAAATATCCTGTTTTGCACAGAGACAATAATATTGTGGTGAGGAAATTCTTGTTCTGAAGTGGTGTTAGCTTTAAAGACCAAAATGTTTCTTTAAGGTAGATAGGGAAGTTAAAACTGTGGGAAAGTAAAAGTATTGGCTGTTCTGTAGACTTAGACTTGTTTTAGTTTTGTTTTGTTGGGTTTTTTTAATATATATTAAGTGTTTCTTCCCTGTCTAATCGGATTGTAGACACAGTCTTCTCTCTGTTCATTTGTTGAAAATAATGCTAACTGATTTTCAGGCGAGCTTAGAGGATCTCTTTATGATTACGCTCCTAATCAAATCCTACCTTTTAAGACATAGAGGAAGAAACCAGCTATGTAGGACACAAAAATTGCAAGGGTGGCCACTCTTGCTTTGGCCTGTGTCAGAGTCCTGGGAAGCTGACCTGGTTTGAGGGTTGGGATATGAGAGGTCTTTTACTCATGTCTCTGTCCTAAGGTTACCCTTTCCCTTCTGTATCTTTTCTTTCTCCCACCAAGAGCCTCAAGCTCTCAAAATATAATTTTGTCTATCCTGCTGAGAAGCTTCGAATTGCTCTGTCAGCTGTTATCTGTTTACAAATCAAGCAATGGGAACTCTGCTCTTATTCTTCCACCTATAATCTAACCTAGATTATCAAAAATACTGGAAAAAAAATAATTAATATTTCATTATGCATCTCTAGATTCGTATTATCCCAATGATATCCATAGTGTAAAATGGATTAAGAATTTAGGACAGTCTTTGTTTAATCACCTGAGAGACTCGAGACCATGATGCTCAGCTACCAGATACGAGCACCTTGCCAGAACGCTATATTCACTAGACTTCCTTTTTTTTTTTTTTTTTTTCCTGCTTCTGCAGACCTCATTGTAGTTGCAAAGTGGCTCAGCTTCAATGGAAAGGAGGAAGATGCTTCCACTCAGACTATTCAATTCAATGGTTTGTTCCAAGTAATGATTTGCAACATCCCTTGAAATTTTACTAGTAGGGAACATATTTTAATCCTGTTCTCTTATTTTGTGGCCACCAGGGTATCGTACACAAAAGCTGGCAGAACCAGTGATCATGAATATGTCCATGATAGTTCTGCTGTGTGCCAAGTTTAGGGCTGCTCAGCTTTGATGGACTGTGTCTGAACACAGCCACAGGATTGACCCTCAAGACTGTTTTGGCATAGCAAGAGATATAGCTTCTGAATCAAACATGGGGTGAAGTGCTGACAAGTCCTCAGCCTCTCAAGATGATGGAGATGCCTGAAGATATACCCAATAGCAAAGCATTCAGACAGATTTTGTGGCTGAAATGGTGACAGATGCTTTTCTAGTTACCTCAGGAGTTAGGTGGTCACTCGGGTGGGCCAGGGGATGGATTGTGCTCTAGACCTCAAATTCTGCGCTTTCTATATCTCACTTTTATGCCTCTTCATGTATTCAACAGCTTCTTACAGAAGGAATAGAATTGCCTAATCCATTACCATTTCCGTCATTTTTATAATAATTCTGGGTTTGAAATTCTCCCAGCATGTTTCATGATGTGATAGGGCATAACAACAAATGAACAAACAACTGAATTTCTTACTTTTTACTGGGACTGATTAAGGAACCTTATCTACAGGCAGCACTGAGCCACGCATAATCTAGGATTTTAATGCTCCAGTACTCACCATGGTGCCTGGGCAACTCTAAGACAGCTGCAGTCAGTTGGGGTGCTCTAGAAAGTGGTCCCTGTGTTCAAATGCAAGAAGCAAGTGACAAGGAATTGCCTCCAAGAAGGCCTTTTAAGCTGCAATTCACCTTCTCAACTGCTGTGGTACATCAGAGTTTATTTGCATTCACAGAGTAGTCTGCTCACCTTCTAGCAGTCATTACGGACCTGACAGGCAGGGGAAAGCAATACAGAAAATCCAGTTGCATAGGTGAAGTGGTCCTTTCCTGCCTCAAAATAATCTTTGCATAGCTAATACACATTATGAACTATGGAAAAGATCATACGTTAGTATATGTACCCAACACAGTAATTTTTTAATTGAAATTTCTACAGGTGATCATTTTCTCTCAAGGGAACTGGTAACATAAACTGACTAGGATTTCATTATCTGTCGCCCACTGCATGTCTCTTTTATTTTTGTAATGCAAACATAAGCATTCAAATAGCAAGCACATAAATTCGCCTCACTGGAAGATAAATTCTTGTAGTTAGAAGGTTTTGCACATCCAAGGGAATTTATTTAAAAAAAAAAATTTCTTTGTGTGAGTATTAAGTTTTCATTTCTTTTCCTTCCTACATGCCACCTTCAACCATTTCCAAAAAAGCAGTCAAGATGATGACAGGAGTGACACAGCTTCCTACAGTATGTGACTGTTTAACCTTAAGTCACTTCAGCTGTGAAAACTGTGGATGCAACTTCGAAAAAACATTTTGAATGTGACAGCAAAATTACTTTGTGATGTTTATACATTTTTCATAATGCTGTTCCCAGTAGAACTGATTCCTATGTTTCTTACAGCAACATTATGAAGAAGCAGGCTTTTAAAAGGATGGGGGTTTGCTGATGCTGCTTTCTCTGTGTCTAGTTAGCTAAGAGACTATGCTGTAGCTTAATGCAGCAGAGCAACAGTGATGCTTTAGGAAGTCTCAAGAAGCAGAGGTGCATCTCCTTGTACATGGCTGCTCTCGGGGAGGAGGGCATGTGTGAGGGAGCACAAGAGCACTACAGCAGATGGAAATAGAGTGAGACAGCCAAGCAGAGGACTTAGACAATGTGCCACAGAGCTCAATAAATCTATACAGTTTCTTTATGCTCTTGCAAGGTCATAGATGACGCTGACACTGGTCTCCTAGCAACCCACTCTACTAACCTACTTTTGTCCCAATCACTGGAGAGTGGTTTTAATGCTCTGAGCTGTGTTTCAACATGTGGAGGAAAGAATCAAATTGATGCTGGATAACTGCTGATGTGCAAAATGTTGAAAAGCATTTTTCTGGTCTGTCTCCACTCTGTATTTGTTGCACACACAGCATTAAAAATTCCTAAGTCACACAGTGATACTACTTTCGTTAGAAATTATAGAAATACAATGCACACATGTATTTATTTAGGTATGAGTCTAATACAGGTTTCCCATTAAGAAGGATCAACCCCAACCAAGAGATGTTTCTGATATTTTTTTTTTAAGTGGAAACTAAGAAATATGAAATTAAAAATTACCTAAATTAAACATGTTTTTATTGGGTTATAGATCATGTAATCAATTAGTTAAAAGCCCTTAGGCAGCAAGAGAAATGATTAAAAAACAAATTTAAATTTGGAATATTTACTGTATAAAAGTTTCTTTGGCATATAGAAAACAAATAAGCCTTTAGGCAACAATAATTCACAACCATAACGGTATTGAATGAACTTTCCTCTGTATCTTACGAGAAATGTACATATAGTGGATAGGATACAGTTACATCTTCTTAAAGTAATGAGGCATTTGTATCTTCTTTAATAACTGTACATAGTCCTATTCCAAAACGTGTCAAATGATACCGTAGAGTAAATCATGTGATGCAAATAATTAATTCAATTAATTGAGCTTTTTTCTCTGCTTGAGGAATGATCTAAATTCTAACTAACCATAATTTGGATTTATATGACTGCTTCTTATCATTTGTTCATCAAATTTCCCTTCCCTGACACACAGCATTCATTCTTTGATGGTTAGCTGCAAATATTTATAAGAATCAAGTGAAACTACTTTTTTGTGCTTTGATAGTAAGTATTCTCAGCCAGTCATGAGACATAAGATTTGAAAAAGGACCCAACTTCTTAATTTTACATGTAGCAAGTGAATATTTTCACAACACGTGTACTGTGTAAGCCTCAGCTCTGCTCTATATTCAGTAAGACTTTAGTATCAGACAGATGTAGCAATAGGCAGGGGGATATGCCACTGCTTCCACCATATTCAACAAAACTTGCAGGGTTTGATGTCTAAAAAAATACCCAGGGGAACATTTTCTGTGCCCATTGCCAGACAAATATTACTGTCGTACTGAATGTGTCACTGGATCAGAGGCTACTGAATATTGCAGTGATTTTCTTGAGGTTCACTTGCTGAGTCGGCACAGAGGTTTTCAACTGCACTGACACAGCACTGGTCTCCTCTACCTTTCCCCTGGCCTCTGTGAAAGTCACTATCACTACCATGAGAGAATCAGGTCCTTTCTGCCAGATATAGTAATTGCCTATCCCTTGGCTGTCACCCATCAGTACACACAGCAGACTGAGGGATGTAAGGGACAGGAATTAAAAGATTACTGGATCATAAGCCATGTATGTGTTGTCCTGGCCCCTGAGTGAGGTGAATATATCATGAGGATTCTCCTAAACTGTGTTGACTGTCAGTGACATTGAGAGGCCACAACAAAAGCAAGGGTCACCAGCCTATTAGAAACACCTATTCATAGCTGTTTCCCATGTACGATTTGGAGAGTGGAGAACCATGCAGATTGCCAGTACATAACTCCCTCACAGTGGGGTATAGTCCCTTTGGATTACTTTGCTTCAGCAATGCAGAACACTCCTTATGTGGGAAGAGTCAGAGCCGACATAAAAAAACCCTGTCACTTCCATTTTTACCCTGGTGCACATTTATATTAGTGGTTGCTGATGTTTTTTGAGGTGTATTTTTATGGTTTGCCCAGCTGTAATTTATAATCCCAGAATATCAGCATTGTGTAGATTGGAAGGGAGCTTTGGAAGCCTCTAGCTCAGTCTCCTGCCCAAAGCAGGAGAGCTGAAGAGCAGGTTTTTCAGGGTCCTGTCAGGTTTTGAGTATCCCAAAGAGTAGACATTTCACAGCCTCCCAGTGAACCTGCTTCACTATTTGACCATCCTCATGATGATTTTTTTTTTCCTTATAAGTAATAGAAGTTTCCCACATTGCAACTAATATAGTCATCTCAGTTCATGCTGAGGACTAATGAGTCACCCCACTTCACAAAACTTGCTAGGAGTGACAGCTACATCCATGCAGGCTGCATGTGAATGCTCGTTTTATGATAGTAAGAAAATGTTAACTGGTTGGAATGGCTGAGGTGTGTTGACTAAGAGGTTTTTGAAGTAACAAAAGGAGATTTGAGAGAGCTGTCAAGTCTCTGTACCTGATAAAAAAACCCAACAAAACCCCAAAACCAACAACCAAGAAAGACTTCAGTAAACATTCTACAGAAACTTGCAGAGAAAAAGCACAAACTAAGCCCTAGAGGAATGCAGTTCCCAGTGAGAAGCTGAGAACCCTTGGAAACAAACAAGGGATTGGGGCTCTGAGAAGAGCTGGGGTTCAAAACAACCTTGAAGCAACCTCCTCTCAATTCTAGAGAATAAAATGGTTTAGACATGCACTAAGTAAACAGAACTGTACCAAACAATTCATCCACTTCCACTCCCAGTCTCTCCCATGTGACTCTGGTCTCAGCGAGCTCCTTATGCTTCAAGGGGCTGCACTCCATTGCCTTTTTTTTTAAGACAGTTTGGTGATGTTAAAATATTTACCACTGCTACTCTAATATCTTGCTTTCTGTGTTATTTGAGCTTCCAGATATCAGGCTTTCAGTCCTTCGGGCATTTGTCTTGGCTTCTTCAGATTAATTTTAAAACAATACAATTACTTGGACTAATAATATCTGTATATTCGCCAACTGAGCATTACTGAATGCGTGCAGGAAAACAGATGTCTTTTGAAACCAAAAGACTGAAAGTAAGGAAGTTTCACTTACTTTCAGCTTAGTTACTCTACAATTTTGAACCAGAAAGGTCCAGCTGCACTCTGTGGCAATACAGATACAAAGATCTTGACTCTTCTCATACACCAGCCCATTTCTGTACTGTTGTAGCTGAGAAGTGGGCACAACTGAAAACACGTAAGCATGAGAAAATGGGAGGTATTCAGAAATTGCCTGTAAAGAAGCCTCTTTTCACAGGATCCTCTCATGTAGACTAAAAGCAGCCTATCGGATTTGTTGCCTAAACTCCAATCCTACCAGCAGATTTTTCAGCACTCATTATATTCATTTGCATACACTGGTTTAATACAATTGATTATGGCACTGTGAGTATAATTTTGATTCTAGTTAAACTGAAGAACACACAGAGTAGCTAATTCATTAGCCCTCACTAGTGTAATTGAGATCATAATCTATGTGTGTGTTAAATTATATTAAAGTTCTCAGTTTGTACAGTCAATCCTTACGTAAGTAATAAGCAATATACTAGAGCTGAAACAATTTTACCTAGAGCAATCAGTGAAAGAAAGCTTTTTAGCAGTGTGCCTTCTCTGTGTTTACTTCACATATGTGTACATATCTGTGTATGTATTCATATATGTATGGATATAAAAAAAAACAGGCATACGGGAGTATATCCTACTTCTCTCTGTAGACAAAGTGACGGACAGGCAAGCACATTTCTAAAAGAAAACAGGCTAAGCTATCCTCATTTATCTCACTTTATATTTGTAATAAGAAAAAAACAGAAATAGCTACAGGTCAGGCAACTTGGAGCGACTTCTTACCCTGTGGTAACTTGTCCAACTCTCAGCCAGATACAGTTGGACATTCATCAGAAAAGACTGAAGAAACTTGGTTTATCTGTTAATGGGAAGAAGAGCTATATTCCACAAAACAAAGTTATATAGAAGATTAGCTGTACTTACATCTGCCATGCCTTGCCTTTAGATATATATATACTGCAGGTGGTAAAATCTGACAAAGCTGCTACCATCACTTATCAAACTCTGATATCTTTTTTGAGCTTCAAGGAAGATAATAGGTTAATAGCCAGATTTTGTTTCTTCTCAGGCTGAGAAGAGGAAGCCAGTTTCCAATATCTAAAGGAATTAAGTGGTTGGTGAAAGAGATAAACAATCCTTATATAAGCACTGACAATTATTTATTTTGCCTTCTGTAGCTGTGAAAGGGATCCTCCTTAGAAGCATGGAATAAGGATCCTTTAGGTAGTCTTGGTAACAGCTTTAATGTCTTTCTCACACCTGCTATTACTTTCCTTTTCTCTTTCTATCACCTGAGTTCTGGTGCTTTTAGGAAGGCAGCACTCTCCACACACCAGTTTGTCTGTGATAGGAGGGATAATGTGAATAAAATAGGAATCCAAATGCATCTGCAACTGCTGTTAGAATCCAAAACTTTCTTGTAGAGCTGAGAATCTCTGAAAATGTTCTGTAAATATTAGCTAAAATTAAAATAATACTTAAACTGTGTTAATACCCTCTTACTTCTTGGTTTCTACAAAAGTTAGAGAAAGCAATTTCTCTAGGAAGAACAACTATAAAGAAAAACTAATTTTTAACAAGTATTAGAAATATTTTATTAAAGTAGTTTTGGTTTTTTTTTTTTAATCACTGTATCTAGATTGAATAATGAGGCAAAAATTTCCTATTCCTGTTTGAACCAATGCACCATATCATCAGTGACAGAATTTCACGTAAGCATCTCAAACATGTTGGCAAACAGTAACTAATTTAACCTTGTCATACAGTCAGTAGTGTCTGTCATATAGTTCACTTCAACAGTAAGTGAATCCAGGGCATGATTTAGTTAAACTCTGTGAGAACTTTCTGTAAAACAAATCATGTTCCCCTTCTCTGTGACCCAAAAAGAGGAAGTCCGTTCTGATCATCAGTGCCAAACTTCACTTTGACAGTTGCACAGAATATTCCATTATATATAGTAGGTAAACATTAATAAAATATATAATTTTCCCATAAATCTTAAAGACATCACCTTTACTAAAATTTCCAGTTATCCATTATGAGTCTGACCAAGAACAACACAGATTCATGAACATACACATAGCTACCCACAAGTACACTACTACATAAACACACACGTTATACACAATACCTACATACGGAAAGCATGTACACGTACGCAGCTATCCATGTATCTCAGTAAGAATCTTTGCTCAGTAAGGAGTTCATACACATGGAAAAAATGCATCTCTAAATTCTGCTCCACCTAATGTATATTAAAATATATTTTTTCACTTCATAGAACCAGTCCATTAAGAAATTCTGTGGTATAATTATTTTTTAAAGGAATATTGTGCAAACATTTGACTGGAAACTGAGTGTAACAGACTTAATGTACATGTACTTAGAACAACACAAATATCTGAAAGATAATGACCACAAGAATTTGAGGGGTGGAGTTTCAGGGGGCTCATCTGTGTACAAAAGCACAATGAAATTGACAGTCTTCAGAGTGTGCATGCATGTGCCTTGCTTTTATAGGATGAGAGGGTCCCAAAATAAAATTTTGTATAATGTAGTAGCTTGGGAAAGGAGATTAAGATCCCAGTGGCTACTCTAGCTCTATATCCTCAACACACACACGGCATTATCTAACCAAATCAAAAAAAAAAACAAAAACAAAGCTGTGTGTAACAAGCTAAGCATGATTTTGATCTATAGCCCAAATTAACTTTGGAGTGTGTTAATTTTTCCACTAATCTTCACGGGAGTGTCCAGGAGAAGTGAAGTTCTGCATAACTGAACACAAACCTTGGATTTTGTTCAGCTGCTAAGCCACCATCCGCAGGTGCCAGGTACGGCATGACAGCATGTTTTGGTCACAGCCCAATTGCAAGTGTGCTTGTTAACTTGGCTGTGTAAGATTATGGCCCGAACTGAGGCTTTGCTTAACTGAACTGTATCCATATAAACCAGACTTAAAGGTGAATTACGTATGGTAATTTTGTTTCTTTGAGTTAACCAAGACAATTTAAAACTGTATGTTTAGTCAAGCCAAGACACCAACAAAGTTTGAGTTCATAATGTGTTGACTATGTGCTTTCCATGTAATTACTGTTTCTTGATTTTAGCGCACTGTTAAATCTTCACAAACATTGCTTTTTTGAGGAAACAAATAAAAAAACCCTAGTAAAACTAGTAAAATAATGAACTAAAGAAATTTTACTTTAGGATGACTTGATGCTATTGTAAATATTACACCTAGATATCTATCTTATATATTCAGAGAATTTTAGACAGCACCCTACTCCTCTGTCGAAACTACCTGTAGATGGTATTGTAGCAGCTGGGTGAAAATCAAGATTCATGCTCATTTATGCTGGATTTGCACTTCACATCTGGACACTCCTGGGACAAGTAGCGAAAATTAATTTATGGCAGTATCATCTCCACAGACATTCAGTAGTGGATGGTTGCTCAAGAGCTCTTCTCATTCCAATAATTATTTTACATTAGACTGCAAAATATTTCAAACTAAACAAAAACAGGATTTTATAATTAAAATCACTGGAAAAGTATCTGTGGAATTTTTTTTTCAGTTAAGATCTTGACAATTTTCCTGCCAGCAAGGTCTCATTTAACTCCGGCAACCATGAAGCACTGTGTAAAGATGTGTTAATTCCAGACAAGTGGAGTAGTGCAGCATCATGCTCCACATGGTCATAGAATCACAGAGAATTTTGGGTTGGAAAGAACCTTAAAGATCATCAAGTTCCAACGCCCTGCCATGGGCAGGGACACCCTCCACTAGACCAGGTTGCTCAAAGCCTCATCCAGCCTGGTCTTAAAAACCTCCAGGGATGGGGCATCCACAACTTCCTGGGCAACCTGTTCCAGTGTCTCACCACCCTCATAGTGAAAAATTTCTTCCTAATTTCTAGTCTAAATTTACCCTCTTTTAGCTTACAGCCATTACCCCTTGTCCTCTCACTACCCCCCCCGATAAAGAGCGCCTCCCCATCTCTCCTGTAGGCCCCCTTCAGGTACTGGAAGGCTGCTATTAAGTCTCCTCGGAGCCTTCTCTTCTCCAGGCTGAACAACCCCAACTCTTTCACCCTGTCCTCATGGGGGAAGTGCTCCAGCCCTCTGATTAATTTCGTGGCTCTACTCTGGACACCAACAGGTCCATGTCTTTTTTATGTTGGGGGCCCCACATCTGAACACCGTACTCAAGGTGGGATCTCACGAGAGCAGAGTAGAGGGGGAGAATCACCTCCTTTGACCTGCTGTTAATGCTTCTCTTGATGCACCCCAGCACACGGTTGACTTTCTGGGCTGCAAGCGCACACTGCCGGCTCATGTTGAGCTTCTCATCCACCAATACACCCAAGTCCTTTTTCGAAGAGCTGCTCTCAACCCGTTCTCCGCCCAGCCTGTATTTGTGCTTGGGATTGCCTTGACCCACGTGCAGGACCTTGCACTTGGCCTTGTTAAATTTCATGAGGTTTGCATGGGCCCACCTCTCCAACCTGTCAAGGTCCCTCTGGATGGCATGCCTTCCCTCCAGTGTGTCCACCACACCACACATCTCGGTGTCATCGGCAAACTTGCTGAGGGTGCACTCCATCTCACTGTCCATGTCTCCAACAAAGATGTTAATGGTCCTCCACATGGTTCTCAACTTGCTCAGTCCTCCTATACTGATGTGTAAATGTGGTTTCTGGCCCATGAGGAACATATCCACCTGGCTGGAACGGGTTGTGAAGACCATCATGTCCTTTTAGAGCTTGCTCTGGTCTTTCTGACACACCACACATTGCAGACATATGTTATGCAACTAGGTGATTTCCAATCTGAAACAATGAAATGCAGAATTATAGTTTAAGTTGCAGTCATTTGTCTGCTGAATTCAAGAGGGCATAGCTGATGGTGCACTGTTAGCTAAATATTTGGCAATTCATGTATGAATCATTTCTGTAGCAAGAGCCTTCGCTGAATATCATGCTAAGTAATGCCTAGATCAGCCTTGTCTTGATGATTTCAAGCCTGCTGTACTGATAATATACAGGAATGAAAATACACAATTCAACAATACACACAGTACAAAATGTCACATCTTAATGTGATTTAGAACAGATCCTCAAAATGTCCTTGGCAACTCAATGCATAAAAACCCTAGTATTTTGTGCCAAGTCAGTCACAATTTTGGCTGTGGATTCTATTTTCAGTGATTCACTCATGTTGGTCTGCTCAGACACTTCAAAGCAATCATGAATGAGATGTCAAACTACATTATATATAGATCAATGCATAGAAAATATTATTTAGGTGTGGACAACCAAAATGGTTAAATAGGTTGCTAGAAGTTCTTAAATACCATGTTTGCTAGATTGTTTTTTAAATTGTTTGCAAATTTGAATCAATTTTGCTATTACATCTGGCTCTACACTGAGAAAAATGTGGAAAATAATCAAAATATTTGGCATTCTAAATGTATCACTTTTTGTTTCGTTCAGAAATTTGACTTGATTTTATCTTAAAAATACACAAAATCTAGACAAAAGCTTATGTATATCCCAATGATTGTCTCCCAAAGTGGACTGGAGGAGGGAGCAATTTCCAGTTGGCACAATACTATTTTTTTTCAGACATTTCTGGTCCAAGCCAGAAAGTCAAATATTTGCATCATTACTTCTGACTGATATTTTCCTTTGATCTCATACATTTATTCGTTTATGAACAAAAAATGCCAAGTTTTTGTAGTTTCACTTTGGATCTAGAAGTAGATCAAGAAATGACCTAAAAACAGTTGGGAAATGGAACCTCTAAACAACAGAACTTTCAAGACAGCTTTGTATCCTCACTTTCATATTTAAAACCTGAGTGATTTCTCCTTCTATAGTATAGCTTCCTACTGTGACCATCTTCTCCAACGATCAACTGAGGAAGGAAGCCACAGCAGCTCATTTCAACTTTGTTCATATTTATTTAATAAGAATCTAGTGCACTGCATGCGTGAATAAGTACCGTGTTGCCAAATACACATATCCTGCACCAGCCTCTCACACAACTTTCAGGACTAAGTTGTGAGGTTTTAAAAAGTCTTAAGAAAGATGCTAAAATAATGTAATTTAGATTACCAGAAGACAAAATGACATTCCTCTTAAAGTGATTCTGTTATTTCCAGTTCCATTCTGAAGTTGGAGATGTCATTTTCTGGGCTAGAAGAAGGATGTTTGCTTGGTCACTGCTTTCCTTTTACTTGATCCTCTTCAGCTCTTTCTTGCAAGCAAGAGTATTAGGATGCAGTTCCATTCCAATAACGGTTTCCCTAGCCAGTAATAAGTAAGCAACTTGACAGCAAATGAGTTTATGTAATGTAAGGAGAGAGTTTGTAAACACAAAGCTCTGGAAAATTTTCAAGAGTGACTTTTTACTAAGTTGGGGAACTGGCAGGCATTTGAAGTTATCATTTTCAAGTTCTCTTTCTAGCCCTGGTTTATATATAACAGTGATTTGTTCTCAAGAAAGGTCCCACTCTAGCAATAGCAGTAGAAGCAGAATCAGGCCCTCTTACCTGTGATTATCTTAGTTTGCAGCATGGTCATAAAAATTGCCCAAAAAGAAATTGCCTTTTTTTTCTATGTTCAGAGATTTTTCAGGATAACGGCAAAACTCAGAGACTATTGTAGGAGAATGAACAAGAATCAGGTTCATAAACAGAATATGGCAGTTCTCAGCCTGCACTCTTCTCAGTGAAACATCAGTAATGACTTCAGTGTTGATCCAAACCCCTGGGAAAAATATACAGCATCAAAGCAGATAGTGGTTCAGTCTTCAAAGAATTGACTGCCTTTGGTGATTTTGAAGAATACTTTGATGATGATAAATATCCAGCACACATGAAGACTCATCAAGTATTGAATACAGCTTAACTTATTAAAAAAAATCTTTCTGGATATCTTACAGAAATTTTTTTTAATAGAAAACCTTTGTTATTATCATATCTTTAAACTTCAGTCAAAGAGTGAGCCAACAGATAACATAATTGAAAATTAAAAATAAAAACAGAGTTTTAGACTAAATATCTACTTGACATTATATAAGGACAAAAACTAATTTGATATTAAGCCTTGTCAGTACAGGCTTAATTTAACTGATTTTACATGAATTAGCCCCCATGTCAATATTGTAGCCGTCCATTTAAAAGTGCTTTTTCAAGTTTAAAATGATTAGGAGTTTATCTTGATTGGGCATAGGGCTGAGTTTAATCAAATTAAGATATTCTTGAGGCAAAATAAAACTGTTCAGAAAATAATTTGATTAAACTGGTTTAAAAACAGATTTAAACCACCTCAAAACAGACATAAGCCACAGACAGATTTAAAGCTACCACGTAACAGATTTCCCAAATAGGTTAACATTACCATTTGGGCAGAAATATATTGCCAAATATTCCAAGAGATATCTCAAACACCGAGAATTTCATAACATGTTCTCCCTGTTTGCAGAAGCAACTTGTATTCGTGCACAGAGTTCCCACATTTTGCATGCAAGTACTGTATTTTGTTTGCATAATAGAACAATTGCACTCTAGCTGCCTAAGAGTTTGACCTAAAGTCTACTATAATCGGTGGAAGCCTTTCCCCACACTTTCAGGATCTTGTGGGTCAGTCTTTTATCTTCAGGCCAAAAGAAGAATATTCTGGTTCTGGAGGAGTGATGAGATATAAAATAAGTTTGGTAAGGTTTTTTGTCCCAAATCTTAAAAAAAAAAAAACAAAAAACAAAAACCTGAAAAATCCAATAAAATAAAAACTAACCTTCACAAAGCTTTGGAAAGTCTTTAGATAAAACAAAATATATTTTATACATCACTGGATATAAAAGTAAAATGAGAAAATATCTTTCTTTTGTAGTTTTCTTTCCTTGTCATGTCATACACCTTTTCAGTGTGTTTGCTTCATGAAATGCATCATCTGTACGGAAATGGGCTTCTGGGACAGTCTATGTCTCTACTGTCTGTTAGTCATATCTAAGAGTAGACTCACACAGACCATGTGAAATATTTGAACCAGTTGAGCACAAAGGTAGGTTTTGACTTCAAATGCACATTCCTAACAAGCCATTTGGTTTAATCCAAATACACGTTAGATTGTTAGCTGATATTTTGTCTGTGTGTACAACTGGGGAGCACAAACTCCAATCTAATACAAAATTTTTGACATATCTTCTGCGAAGTGAGGATGAAGAGAACTGCATCTGAAAATGTGAATAGCAGCAGACGACTGATTCTGAGTCACTAATATAATCTATATGATGCTTCTGTAAATGTGGCTGTCTGACCCTCAGATTTGTGTGGATACTTCAGCAGAAAAATCCCCAGAAAGTGTGAAAAGTGGGAAAAGAGCAAACCAAAAATCCATATTTGCATCTGGTCTGCAATTACTGGACCTCAGCAGCATCCCAGCCAGCCAAAGTTAGCTGAAGAAACTGATAACTCAGTTTTCACAGTTCGCCATTCAGTTACTGGGCCTCTGTTAAAGTAGCAAAGGCTTCTTCAAAACGTGTGGATCTCTAAGACACAGTGTGTGCTGTTATTGGCACAGGGGTCAGTGTACATTATAACCACCCCTCTGTGGAACATTTATTGAGAAGCTGTATTTTTACTTTAAAAAGCTAGTTCATCCTACAGAGGGCTGTTCTATCTCCGGAGCCTTTTGACTTCCAAGGTCATTTGTAACATCCATAGCAATTTATTGCATTGGGAATCCAATGGTATTTATGCTTAGCTGTTTAATGTCTAGGTTGACACCCTCAACCTAAGGTCCTTCAGTAGCAGATTAGGGGTGTGAAGCACCAGGCTTATGTCACAGATGTTAGTCTAATGAGGAGCCTGGGGCTCCCTGTTAAGTAGAAAAAAATCCAAGTGCAGGAACCAGAGACCCCAAAGCAATGAGAAAGAACGACATTATAACAATAACAGGTGCCAGTATGGCCAAAAAAGTCCAGCTATTTATTTGTTGGTACCACACAAGCTCACATTTCTCTTCCACAGGACTGGAAATCTTGCTACAAGGCACAAATGGTCTCTTCTAGTACTTATTTACCAATTAAATTAAGCCTGCCGTTAATCACTTTGGGAAGATTTGTGAATGATCAGCTGAATAAGCTATCCAAATGTGGCCTAGGATTTTTAGTTAGCTTAGTTTCTTCTCAGAATCATTATTTATAAAAACAGGAAAAAAAGAACAATTATCCAGAATCTGAAACAAGGCTAACAGATGTGGATGGACATTTCTTTGTATAGATAGATGTACTGTCAAACTTTTCTCAGTCTAACCTTGCAGTGTTCTTTGTAAATACCTCTGTGCATTGAGACCTCTGAACACCTAACAAAATCATACGAGTACAGTTCATTCAGCAAACAGCAAATTTAGGAACTTGAGGAAACAATAACACATTTAGGAGCCTAATTGTTTTTGTTTCTAAGCTAGCTGTACGAATTCCTTGGTCTCTTAGCTCTTGTCATTTATCCTGTCTTCTTTCTTTTTTCCCCTCTGAAATTTGTTCTACAGTAATGTGTTGCTAAAGCCAGATACCAGTGACTGTTTGAAGTGTTGTTAAGTAAAGAAATAATTTCTAACGAAATCATCAGGCATTCCCTACTTTCCCAAAGAAGAAAAAAATATAAGCTCTAGTCCTAAATTGTCTATGGTGAATATGGAAATAATTCAAAATAAAGCACATTCAGGTTGAGATTAATGATAAGCCAAAGTTCATTAGCTCATTAGCAGGGGAAATAAGTTTTCAGAGGGTTCATGAATCTACAACAAGCAGGAACTATGGCACCTAATTTTTGTTGTTCTGAATAGCATTACAGGCTACATTGGCTTAATTAGAATGCACCACTGAGCATTCAGGTGCTGTGTTTAGTGGCATTACAGGATAAACTTAGGCTGATTTTAATTTCATTTAAAGAAACACAAATTGCTGGAAAATAATAGCATTCCTAATGAGTTTTAAGACTAATTTTACTTTAGAAGTCTAGGTTCACTATACAAAACATTTGTTATTTAAAGGCAGCAATTAAAGCAGAGATATACAACATATTTAGAGTTAGCAATTCTTTAAGACCTAACTATTCAGACAAAATAGCAGCAGTAGATTTGAAATATTTTGTAATTTCTAAAACTGTGAAAAATGTTGTCACTAGACAAATAATCTAATCATTAAACTCTTCTTGCGTGAGGTAGTCAATTTGTACAATCTGCCTGTGTATGTTTAGGAATATTGTGGAGCTCTGGAAGGCATCTAATTATGTGTTGGTTTAATACACACATGAAAGCAAAAGAGCAATCACTCCCTTCAGTCAGCTATTGTCTCTTCAATCTACATGTGAACTTCCTTCTACAAAGGTACCTTCAGTCTTCAGTAGCAAAAACATAGAGTAACATCCAGCACATCAGTGTTCAGTATCTAATCTAAGCAATTCTATTCCTGGTTTTATAAAGATTAACATAACAATATGAACAAAAGGAATCCAAATACAAGTGTTGGGTTGCCTTGAATAATATCTCTGAGATACATTGAAACTGTGAAGACAGTAAAATAAAAAGGATTCACATCATAGTTTTGTTTTGACCTGTGTATATACTTCAGTGAAGACAAGGAGGTGTTGCAAATGATAGGCTTGTAAGTGTAACTGGTTTTGTTTGGTTTTTCAAGGCAAGATTTCAACATACTTTCATGTCTTTTTTTATTACCCTAGAGTAATTTTTTTATACTGAAAACCTGCACACAGAGTAAAGTGTCAGTGCAAATACATATAAGTAAAATGTTGATTTTTCCCAGGTTAAAAACACACATCAGGGAACAAATATTTTACTTAATTTGATAGAATCTGAGCACTGTTATTTCACTAGTTCTATTCTCATTTTGCTTAAATATCATCAATAGAGAACTAGAAAATTCCTTCCTTTTTTTCTTCAGAAGACTGAAATTTTCAAATTAGAAATGATAGCAAGAATGACAATATAAACAGAAATTTGGGGAGGGAGAGGAGGAAACAAAACCCGCTTGTGGAAAAGCACTACTTTTTATTTTTCTGAAATGAAAGAATGTAGGACTACAATTCAATTTCTTTGAATGAAATAGGGGTGTTAAACACATATTAGACATCATGCATCTTTTATATCTACATATGTATGCTAGTTGGGGACAGAAGGTGTCCAGTATCAGGGACTTAACTGCCAATTTGAGTATGCAAATGTATTATTGATTCCTACTTAATATTACTTCTCTCCAAAAATATACACCAATATTTTAATGTTTCTCTTTCCACTGAGTCTTTAAATTTTGGTCATTGAAACTCAGTGAAAGGAATAGCTTGCTTAGGAAGACAGGGCAGTCTCTTCTAGTGGCTTTAAAGGAATACTTTGGCCACATAAGTGATTTAAAAAGCACATTCTTATTGTGAATAACATCAGAAAGTTTCCTAGAATTGGTAATTTGATCAGTGTTTGGGGTTTTTTTTTTCCATTAAAAATGGGATTAAAGATAGGAAAAAAAGTTTATTTTTCATGAAGCAGTCATGAATACGAAAAATATTTATATTTTTGAGATAGGTTTCGTATAATCATAGAACTATAGAACATCCCAGGTTGAAAGGGACCTTGAAAGATCATCTGGTTCAGCATTTCATGGGAAAGGGAGCCTGGATGAGATTACCTAGCACCCTGTCCAATCACATCTTGAAACCTCCAGTAACGAGGACTCTAGCACATCCCTGAGGAGATTGTTCTAGTGATTGATTGTTCTCAGTGTAAAAAATCTGTTTCTTGTACTGAGATGAAACTTCTCCTTGTGCAAGTTGTATCCATTAGCTTTTGTCTTCTCCATGTGGCTCCTTGTGAAGATATAGCCTCCGTCTTCTTTGTAACTGCCCTTTAAGTAGTGTAATACTGTGACGAGGTCCCCCCTGAGCCTGCTCTTCTCCAGGGAGAAAAGACCTGACTCCTTCGTCTTTCTTCCCAATAGGGCAGGTCTTCAGCCCTTTGATCATCTGTGTGTCCAAGTCTCTTTTTGAATTGTGAGGACCAGAACTGTTCTAGTTTCAGCTGGAAAAGAGTTACATTTCTTCATAGTAGCTAGTAAGAGACTGTTTTGAATTTGTGCTGACACAGTACTCCAAGTGCAGCCTGACAAGCACTAAGAAGAGTGGGATGATCACATTTCTACCTCTGCAAGCAATTCCCCTGCAGATGAAGCTCAGGATCCAGTCTGCCTTGTTTGCTGCAGTTGCGCACTGCTGACTAATGTTCAGCTTGTTGTCCACCAGGACCCTCAGGTCTCTTTCAGCAAGACTACTCCACAGCCACACAGATCATAGCCTGTGCTGAGCTCTTTGGTTATACTGTTCCAGGTGCAGGGCTTTGTACTTGTCTTTGTTGAACTTCATACAGTTCTTGCTAGCCCACTCGTCCAGGCCTGTCCAGGTCTCTCTGAAGATGTTTCTCCCTTCTGATGTGTCCACCCCACCACCCATCTTAGTGACATCAACAAACTTGGTGAGAGCACTTTTACAGTCCCATGATCCAGATGATTTATGAAGATATTCAACAGTATGGGGCCCTGCCTAAATCCTGGGGGACACTGCTTGTGACAGGCTGCCAACCTGAGTAAAAACCATTGATCACCCTCTGAGCACTGCCTGTGAGACAACTTTCTAGTCATCTCACAGACCACCCATCTGGGTCCGTATCTTGACAGTTTGTCCAGGAGATGACTGTGTGAAACAGTGCTAAACACTTTGCTGAAGGCCAAGTAAACAACATTCACTTCTCTCCCCATGTCAACAGAAGATGTTATTTTGTTGTAGAAGTTGATGTTAATCTGGCTTGACTTGCCATTAGTAAATCCATGTTCGCTTTTCCCAGTCATCTGCTTCATTTGGTTTGTAATAGATGAAATTCATTTGTGGTGGTTTTTTAGTTGTTTTTTTTTTTTTACAACAGCAAGTGGAAACATTCAGCACGGAAGAGAAGTACTCAGGTGTACATATTTTATTCAACACATATGTTAAGAATTAAGAATTTGGAAGCTTCCCATAGTAAAAATTTTTGCACATTTTCTTTGTGCTTAAGATGATTTTCAAATTAGCAAAAAGAAGTAAGGTTAGTATATTGTTTGTTCAGAGCTTTCTAAAACTACAAATAGTATGTTACAAACAAGATTTAATAAAGGGCAGGGAGGAAGAAATTCTGTCTACGAACAAACCATCTGCAAACTGCACTACAGTAGGTGATGAAACACGTATGACTTGTGCACTTGCCAGCTTTTTTCAATAGTAACCAATGCTTTCTGTAACATTGTATATGGCAATGACAGAGAGAAGAACTATGTTCCTACTTCTCACCAGTTTGTTCAATGAGTTTGCTAGAATTTCTCTCTCTGCTAAAGGAAATCTTTCCTTTTGTTGACATTGTTGTCCCCTTAATTACATTCCTTCTCAGTCTACACAGTTTACTATGCAACTGGTTCCTGAAAACGCCCTCATTGCAGCTCTTCCCTGTGCAGTACTATTTAAAACCTGCATAACATCTCCCAAGTATAGGGATTCCACATGTGGAGGGTCATAGAGATTTGGGGCACGGCAAAAGTCTGTATTGCCACAGCTAAGGTCCCTGATGGAGCTGACAGCTCTGACAACAGATTAATTTTACTTACCAACAGGACTGTGACATTAATCTTCAATGTCTGAGCTGTAGTTTCCAGTTGGATGTTTTATATGATATGGAGAGGAGTTGGGGTTTGTGATTTGTTTACTTGCCCCTCTCCCACTTGCAGTAGAGCTGTGCCTGTGAGAACAGAGTTTACTCAGCAAAAATGTCTTCCACAGATATGATGGCGTATTTTTCTCAAGCAATTGCAAGCTGCAGACAGCCTAGGTGAAAACAGAACTGTTATATCTATTGAAAATGGTAAACTATTCATGTTCATTCTGCCTCTTAGACAAGGGGGTAGAATTAGTGAAAAGTGTGTATATGGACACTTAGATACTGCTCTATCTTTCTATAATAAGAGTGTTTTTATAATTACTATATCTATGCATAGTATAAGATTTTGTGTACTCTGTCTAAGCCATCTGAGAAGCACTTCTTTTTTTGCTTGATAGTTTGGGAAAAGGAAGCAGGGGGGTGTTTCATTTATCTAGTTACTCTGAATGTTATTGAAAAAATTGTTTGGGCCCTTGTGTGTTTTGCTTATGTAAACATCTTTTTCTCCTTATGGTTTGGGCTTATCAAGCAAAGATTTGGAAACAAGTATCTCCCACAAAATGTCACCTCTAACTGCCCAAGCCACTTGAGCATTATAATGCAGTACAAGGAATTTAAAAGAGTAATATCAGGATAGTAACTCAACAATAAGCCTATAAGGTAGTCCTACTAATGAAAACAGAAAAGGCTGTCCTCAAAATACTTGAACAAACACCAAACTCTTTTGCTCATGAATGGTAATCTCAGTGAGTAAATTCAGATGGAGGAATTGGAAGAAAACCTCGAATTTGTGTTGAGGGTGTCTAAAACAATGCTTTTTGGAGGCTCTCTTGTCGTAGCCAAGCATTTGTGTTCCTAGAAACCAAAGGATATTGTGGTGGTTTAACTGTGGCTGTCTGCTAGTTGCCAACCCAACGACTTTCTCACGCCCTCTCTTTAACAGAAGCAGGGGGAGAAAATTAGATTAAAAAGCTTGTGGTCCAGAACAAAGACAGGGAGATCATATACCATTTACCACCACAGAACAAACTTGACTTGGGGAAAATTAATTCAATTTATTATAAATTCACAATGGAGTAGGATAGTGAGAAACAGAAACAAAACCAAAGCCACCTTCCTCCTACCCTTCAACTCAGGCTCAATGTCATTCCTCCGTTCCCATCTCCTGAGGGGTGCAGGGAAGAATAGGAATGGGGGCTGCAGTCAGTCCAACCTGCTCCACCATGGTCTTCTCCAGAAGCTGCAGGGGAATTTCTGCTCTGGCACCTGCAGCACCTCCTCAGCCTCCTTCTTCTCTTGTCTTGGTGTCTGCTGGGATGTTTCTCTCACTTTATTTCTCACTTTTCTCTCTCATGGCTGCTGTGCAGCGTTTTTTACCCTTCTTAAATAAGTTGTCATGGAGGCACCAAAATCTTGGCTGAGTGGCTCAGCTGTGTCCCGTGGTGCATCCACTACAGCTGGCTGGAACCAACTGTGTCTGGCACAGGGCAGCTCCTGGCTTCTCCTCACCAAGGTCACCCCTGCATCACAGCCTCTATCCACTCTAAACCTCGGCACCTAGTAGAGATATGTTCACATGTGATGCAGTGGAACAAAAATTTTCAGCATACTAGAAAGCGAACAAAATAAATGGAAGACTCAAGAACTACAGTTAGCCATTGGACTTTTTGACTTTATGTCATTACATGTGATTTATTTGCTGGCTTAGACTGTGAAAGCATACTTTACTGCATAACCCAGAGAGCCCAGTTTCACTATATTTGACCCTAAATATGTGTTTATGTTTTTTAAATCTAACATTAATGGTTTTCAGTGTTTTGCTAGCCTGAAAACAAGTGTGCTGATTATTTGCCATTTCAGGGAGAGTTTATTGTAGGTTACACTAGTTATTAAATTGTGAATATGTAGCAATTACGGTCATGCTTCATATCAGCAAGGTGGTACTTTGTGCAAACATAGTTTTCAGCAGTGGAGCTTTGTCATTAATACTCCTTTCTCAAAAGGCCAAGGTGACACGCTGACCAGGGTCAACCTGAGCTTCATAGTTTCTGTAGCACTTAAGGCTAGCCCAGACCAACGATGATTGCAAATGAGTCTGAATGTCCAACAACAGAAGATCCTTTAGGCAATGAATTTTGATTGTTCTGCTCATAAGAGACTGCAAACTGTATGAGAAGAGGAACTTTAAAAGTCCCCTGATCCTATTAGAGAGTCATTATTCCAGGTCGTGAATGCATTGCACTGGTGATGTACTGTAATAAATGCTGACAACTATAAAGTACCAATTATGGAGAGAGGCAAGCAGCAGCCAGGGTTATATACTAAATGATTCATTTACAAAGTAGTGCAGGAAAAAATCATTATAATTTAAAATTGACATATACATAAAGAAAAGGGTACCCTTGGCTTCACATCTTGTATACAACTTTATTCCTTTACTTAAGAGAGAGCATCTTCCATAGAATTTTGAGTAAATACTTATTTGTTCTTGCATATCTTTTGGAGAAGGAGCTGCCATAAGTGCCATAGGGATCAACAGCTGTTAGCTGTGTAAAGGAAATATCTGTACCTTCCTTTACGATGCTATTACTTTAGAAGAAGAAGTATTATTCTTTCTATTCATAGAATCATAGAATGGTTTGGGTTGGAAGGGACCTTAAAGATCATCAAGTTCCAACCCCCCTGCCATGGGCAGGGACACCCTCCACTAGACCAGGTTGCTCAAAGCCTCATCCAGCCTGGCCTTCATACACCTCCAAGGATGGGGCATCCACAGCCTCCCTGGGCAACCTGTTCCAGTGTCTCACCACCCTCATAGTGAAAAATTTCTTCCTAATATCTAGTCTAAATTTACCCTCTTTTAGCTTATACCCATTACCACTTGTCTCTCACTACCCCCCCGATAAAGAGTGCCTCCCCATCTCTCCTGTAGACCCCTTCAGCTACTGGAAGGCTGCTGTTAAGTCTCCTCGGAGCCTTCTCTTCTCCAGGCTGAACAACCCCAACTCTTTCACCCTGGCTCATAGGGGAAGTGCTCCAGCCCTCTGATTAATTTCGTGGCTCTACTCTGGACACCAACAGGTCCATGTCTTTTTTATGTTGGGGGCCCCACATCTGAACACCGTACTCAAGGTGGGGTCTCACGAGAGCAGAGTAGAGGGGGAGAATCACCTCCCTTGACCTGCTGTTAATGCTTCTCTTGATGCGGCTCAGGACACAGTTGGCTTTCTGGGCTGCAAGTGCACACTGCCGGCTCATGTTGAGCTTCTCATCCACCAATATCCCCAAGTCCTTTTCCGAAGAGCTGCTCTCAATTTGTTCTCCACCCAGCCTGTATTTGTGCTTGGGATTACCTCGACCCACGTGCAGGACCTTGCACTTGGCCTTGTCAAATTTCATGAGGTTTGCATGGGCCCACCTCTCCAACCTGTCAAGGTCCCTCTGGATGGCATGCCTTCCCTCCAGCGTGTCCACCACACCACACATCTTGGTGTCATCGGCAAACTTGCTGAGGGTGCACTCCATCCCACTGTCCATGTCTCCAACAAAGATGTTAAACAACACTGGTCCCAGTACTGACCCTGTACTAATGTCCTGCTTTGATCAAAGTTTTTTAAAAAAAAAAGAAAAAAAGTGGCTTTAGGCAGAGCACCACCAAATCAGACTGAAAATGATTCAGAGATGCTCTGTACACACCACATCTCTAAAGGCTACCAAAAGTAAAGCAAGGTATAGCCAACAGTAAAGTAGAAGTAACATCCTCTTCATCACAGAATGCCTATAAACACATTTTAAATGTAGAGCTCTTTTAAAATCAGCACAGCTATCCATTCTAGTATTTTGTCTCTCTAGGGACAGATACTTTAACCTATTACTCTTCTTGGAGTACTTTCTAATTTACTGACAACATCCTGAATCATGTTACAGAAACATTCCTCCTTCTTTGCCAGATTTTAAAGCACAAAACAGATGTATTAGAAGCAGACAAAATCCTTGCCTTTTTCACTACAAAACCAAAACATGGAAAAAAATTTGTATTAGAATTAGAAGTTTAATGCAGGCTGTATTCAGATGGCAGAACATCTGTAACTTTGCTTCCAGTTACAGTGACAGCCAATATCCTTATAAATGTCTTTACTACCTGTAAGTGAACAGTCCCCCTCAAGTTTTTTCTCCTCTGACTGGATAAGGTCAAAATATATTCTGTGTCCCTCTCAGGCCTTAAAGTAGAGCTCAGGTGTGATTCCAGTGATGCCTGTGTTTTTAGTTGACATTTGGCCTAAGGAGCTAACCAAAAAACTTAAACATCTTTATTATGATTAATTAATATCTGTTTTGTTTGTGGCGGGTTGGCCCTTGGCTGGGGGCCAAACCACACACACCCACTCACACAGTCCCTGCCCCCACCCAATCATAGGGGAGAGAATTAAAGAGATAAATGGCAAAGAGGACTCGTGGGTTGAGATAAGGACAATTTAATAACTAAACTACAATAATATTGGAAATAATACTATATACAAATATGCAATGTGATACACAGTAATACTGCCCCTCCCCACCTGATGACCAAAGGCCCAGCCCATTCCCGGTCAATGACCCCAGAGGAGGGAGGGAATGCGTGATACACAATGATACTGAACCCCCCAAAAGGCTCAGCCTGTTGCCAGCTAATGATCCCCAGAAGCCGCACAGACGATTCCCCCAAAAAAGGGGGGGGGGGAAGAGGGGGGGGTGCGCCGCTCCCGGAGGCACTCACGGAACGGAGATAACAGCCCAAGCGTCCCAGGCCAAGAGTTGACCAAAGCAAGGGAAAAAAAAAACCAAAAAACAGCTAGTGATCCCCCTGGAGAGGGAGGATCCCAAAACTCACGGAACGGAGATAACGAGAGTCCCTGGCCGAGAGATAACGGCGTCTGTGGGGGTGTGGGGGGGAAAGGCCTTGGGAGAGCGAATGCAGGAACCCGAAGCGAGATGAATCTGGAGCCCAACGGAAGTGAAAATAACTCTCCCGGAAGGGTCCTCACCTATATACTGGGTATGACGTGCCTGGGATGGAATAATTGGTCAGTCTGCTTCTCAATCTTGACCTAAAAGCAAATCCCAAGCTAGAAGCCGGACTGTCTCTCCCCCCCCCCTCGTCTGTCTATGCAGAGGAGAGAGGCTGAATGTATTTTGTCCTTGAGAGTATCCTAGCAATAACTATAAATGTTCTTATCAGTTTTCTCCTGAGCAGGAATCCAAAACATAGCTTCTTGCTAGCTATTTATGAAGAGAAGGGAAAAAAAGAAAAAAAAATTAACTCTCCTCTGCTTAACCCACGACAGTTTTGTTTTGTTTTGTTTTGTTTTGTTTTGTTTTCCCCAGTTCAACACCAACAACATAACTTGGAGGCTCTAAGCTGAGTTTGCAATGAACTTAGATTTGTCTCCTGCTGTATCTTGCTGTGTCAGACTGAGACATATCTTCTTTTCTATAATTTAGTTCATTGTGAAAGGGCCTCCAGCTAGAATATCAGGTACCATATGCATTTGCTTAAAGGCTTTTCTTGAGATACCTTGATAAAGCTGTTTCTAAAGTGTTAGTTTGGAGGATAATGAGTGGCATCATGATTGTTGTCTTGCACAATACCATCCAAAAAATTTGCTTTCAGGATCAAGTCTAAGAAATACAGCTGTAGAGGTATAGCAAGTGTGCTTTTAGATCTCATAGGAAATGCAACAAGATTACTGGGTGTCATCAAAAAATAATGGTGTGTGCAAGTAGGAGCAATCACTATACTAAGAGGACAACTTCAAAAATGTTATCCGAAATGTGGACACAGATATCAATAAATTGTGATGCCTATGGAATTGGAGAGAGACAAATGACTATCTGCTGGAAGCAACATAAGTGTGCTCCTTGAAGATGACAAGAAAGAGTTCACAATATGTTCATGAGGATTTGTGAGTTTGTTTCTCCCAGACTAAGTTTATCTTTGAACAGAAATATTCTCTTGGTATCTGAAGATGTCCCAGATGTTGATATGTGAATTATCTGGATAGGTAAAAAAAAGCTACGTGGAGAAGCAGTCAGCTGCAAGGTTATCTGTATGTTACAGTTTGGCTGTGAGCAGAAACATTGGGGTAAATAAGAAAAGCACAGCAAACTACCAGAACTTTTTTATGTTTCCTGGTGATTTTTTTTACCGATCTTATTTTAAAAGGAAGGCATGCATTTGGGAGAGTCTTTCTTTTTCGTTCTCTCTTGTGACAGTGTGAGAGAGAAGCAGTGGAAAAACTCATTTCAACTTCCTACTTAAACTCAGATGTACAGAAACCAAAGGGGAATGAGAAATCAGATGAGGGAAAGAACTGTATAGGTAACAAATGCTCTTTCTTTCATCTGCCTCGTTCTCTGCTTCCTCCTCACAGATGTTTTCTTTTCTTTTAAAGTAGCATCTGTGAGAAAATTAATATTATCAAACTGCACATATTCTCCCTCCTGTGGTTAAAGCGCTGTGAAAATGTGCAGAATGACATTGAAAAATAAAGTTAAATATGGACCTGGATTGGAAATTAATCAATATTTCTGTCTGGTTTGCAATGACTAGAGGCTTAATCACTTAGAATAAAAAACAAAATTAAAATATACAGGAGTGGAAACATTAGTCAGCTAGTGAAGAGATATGTCGTTATATTGTCAAGGACTTTTTTTTTTTAATGTTTACTCTGCATTTATTTGAGAGATTTCAGTCTCTGGTGCTAGGGCTTTTATCTAACAATAATAATTTGATACTGGAGCAAACTTGATCAATGGAACATCAGCTGCCCAGTTCCACTAACATCCGTATCCATAAAGAATGGATTAACATCATGCAAAGACACACATAGGCAACCTCTCCCCACTTGCCCATCACAGCCCTCTCATTTTCATTCAGGAAATTCTGGACAGGAACATACAGTGCAGGCACAGTAAGTTCAGTGCATCCATAATACATCAGTCCTACTGTTTATGTGATGTACTGTGGAGTTGTGCATGTACAGTAAGTCCAACAGATCCAGAATGTGTGACATTTACTGCAAACCTGCTGGCAGCTCTGCCTTCCCAGAAAGTTTGTAAGGGATTGCTGCTTCACGTAGCAACTGAATCTAATGTTTCCAACAGGAAAGAGGATGTGGCCAGCTTCTCTGAAATGATCAACCAAAACTTTAAGACAGAAAACCTCTCTTGATTTGACTTGATTGACAGAAAATCTCTTGATTTTCTGTGGAGCAAAAGTCCTCAGTGAGGTACTCTTCAGAAAGCAGTGCTCAACAGAAAAGAGGTACTTGTAAATAAAACTCCAGTCACACCTCCTGTGAAAATAGCAAGTTGAACTAGTGCAATTGACTTCTGAGTGTCTTGAGTAACTGTGTCAAAGATGGTTTCACTTCAATTCTGTGTTTACTTTGAGATTTTCTTCAGTAACTTTGTGCTCCACACTCTGCAGGACTGAATGTCGCAGCTATCTCTGTATTGACAGTAACTCATACTATTTCTGAGCTGCAGGGAGACTGAGGATGCGTGCTGCAATCCAACCTTATTTGTTTCGGGGTTTTGTGCCTAAAAGGATCATTAGCAAGCAGAAGGCAGCAACCATATCTAACAGTAAGGCTGAAACGTATCAGAGATCCCTGTATCTAGTCACATAAACCACTCACTCAACACCCTATTACCTTGTCTGGTATCTTTTTGTTGCTCAATTGCAATAAACGGCAAGCTATAATCTCATGCAACCTGCATTCTCCTTTTCATCGTTGTTCCATTATTGTCAGTTTCTGATTACTATTTCTACAAATCATGTTAGCTTGGGAGACAGCATAGAAAGCAGACATCAGAATAGACAGCTTTCAATATGTATGTCTCTCATCTTGACATCGGCTATTCAAGCACAGATGTTCAGCTAGGACAAACGCTCTCTGGCTACTGAACAGGAAGGCAACGACTCCCCCTTGGCCTTCTTTCTCTACATCGTTCAAGAGATCCTATCAACACAAACGTGTCAGTGCAATTCATCACTCATTCTTGTTGTCCTATCTTCGTGATGCCTGGTTTCACTAGGTTACTGCTGCAGGCTGTCTGTTTTAGCCTTGGAGAAAAAAAGGTTTTCTCAAAAATAACTGAACAGCACAAAAGAGTTTGTTAATGGCCAAAGCTTTCTGTCAGTCCACTTCCCACAGGCTACTCTGCTGGGTTTGAAATGTAAAGACAGCTGACTGAGATGTGCAAGCCAATGCTGGTGCTATGGTTATTGCTTTGCCCGGTACCTCAAACAGTATCCTGCAGAATAACTGCCTAAAGGTAAGCATGATGGTGACCGACCTGCAAATCATAGAACCATAGAATCATAGAATGGTTTGGGTTGGAAGGGACCTTAAAGACCACCAAGTTCCAACCCCCCTGCCATGGGCAGTGACACCCTCCACTAGGCCAGGTTGCTCAAAGCCTCATCCAGCCTGGCCTTGAACACCTCCAATCCATTGATGGAGCAAGGCACACTTCTTCCTTTTTCTGATTCATTGGCACTGTCAAAGAGAAGAGTACAGGCAAAAATACAGATTATTTACAATTCTGGCTGTCCCCAGGCACCCTAACTCTTCTTCTGGTCTTAGGAATTAATTTACTGGAGAGCTAAATAAAGAATAAGGGTACAAAGCTTGTGTTATCCAGGGGTATAGACAGTGAAACTGCTGAGAATGAGGAATACATTTATTTCCTGGGCATCAAAGATGTGTTCCCACTGTTCCCTATCTACCCAAACAATGTCCTATGTATGAATGCTAGGCAATTTTTTCCTTTAAAAACTAGCACCTTTGCACCAACAATTTAGGTGCACATGATACAGCTGATCCATCTGTAGTTCAGAGCATTACCACAGGACATTTGTACTATGAAGAATTAATTTGTGGTGGGATCCATTATAGTCTAAAGCAACACTTCAAATGAGTTAAATTATTATTTCTTCTTTGTTTTTGTCTTCTCTACAACCAATTTTCATGCTTCGGGGCATATGCTGATTACCAGCTGGGCAAGGGGAAAAAAAAGATTCCCAGTTGTGTAGATTTATATGATTAGATGAATTGTGAAATCGTACAGTTCCTCTGAAATGTCAGGCAAAACTAGGAAGAGGATGCTGGATTAAATGAACTGCTGATCTAGTTCTGCAAATCCTCTGGAACGGCTTTTAATACTGAGAATAATTTGCACTTGGTATTAAGAACAACTTGTCTGTATCTATTTAATAGAAATAACTGGAAGTTTCCCTTTGGGTTTTTTTCATGTTTGCTTGGTGGTTTGTTGTTGTTGTTGTTGTTTTGTTTTGTTTTGTTTAAATTAGGCATTTGCCTGTTGGCTCTCTCCAAATTATTCAGGTGGGGTAGGCAGTCTGATGATTGTCAACACAACTCTTTAGACTGTGCTCTTTCCTCAACACGGAACAGCTAGCAGGAGACAACAGCGGTGGCCTGAATCTATTCATTGATTTTAAAGAACTTTGGATCTGGCCAGTGGGCATGGATCTGTCAGGATCCTAATTTAACTGATGCATGCTATTATAAAAAGCTTCATCACTGGAGGGCAGTGGATGAGCCCCCAGCTTGGTGCACTGGAGAGTGAATAAGATGCAGATTTGATGTTTTCCCATGCAGGCAGTAGTTACAGGCCCCTTGCACAAGCTTCAGAGCTTTGATGTTCAATGTAAAGTAGGACAGAAATTTTCCCCATCCTATTACTCTTTTCCTGTTTTTATGAAAAAGTGGCAACATTAATGAGGAAGACAAAAATATGGTTTGTATTTGTTTGAGAGAGCATGAAAGAAGTAAGTGTCTGTTTATTTATCTCTTCTTCCTTGCCTCTCTGTATTCTATTAATGGCAAATCCTTCCATGCCAGCTGCTCGCGTCCTAGCCCTCTTTCACATTGGGATATGTTTAGAGAATGGAGAGCTTGCCTTTACACTGCTTTTCAGACAGTGTTTTATGTGGCACTGCCAGTTAGATTATTCCCCAGTGAGACATGCTAACACTGGTACAGTTCCCAATAAACACCCAAATTGAATTTTTGTGAGTAAACCTACCAACAGTAAATCACTTTTGGTACCTTCAGGTGCAAACAAGCTGTAATATTTCAGCTCTGGAACAATTTTTTTCAGTCCATGGGGGCCTGAGTGAGATGCCCGCTGAGTAATGTTTTTTTTTTCCCCGTGAAGTACATGCTGTTCCTTCAAACATAAACTCTTCCAGCAGTGAAACAATAGAAGCTTTTTAAGCAACTGATCTGCTATCAGCAGTGATGCAGACCACTTGTTTGGAAATATTGAAACCTTGTTAGAGTCAATATATGCAAATAGCTAAGCGAAATATTTAAATGGATGAATTAAGCGTGTGTATATTTATGTCCCCACAACACAGGTGTAATGATTACAATTCCGTGAGCACACAACGTTTGGTAGGGTTTCCTGTCTCCAGTGAATGCCATGTATTATTCACTTGGCCGTGCTCCATATCCACCAATGTAGAACCCTCCCCCCCACTCCCTTTTAGTCAAAAAGGACAATTACTCTTGCCTGATCTAATGGTAATATTCTTCTCAAGACTGGCCTGGTGTGCTGTGGGCAAAATTATCTGAGAGAAGACAGGTTGCTGCAGAGAGAAGGCAGGTTTAGTCTTTTCCAGTGGCTCCAAGGGAATTCTGATGCCTGAAATCGCCTTTGTGACACTCTGATTCAGATCTCCGAACACACCTAGGCAAGTGCTGCCCACTTTTAACACTCTCACTCTTCTATAGGTCCCGGTGGAAGAAAAGGCTATCAAGCGCTGGTTCTGTTTCTTGGATTTTGACCAGGTCATCCAAAGATGGTGGTGCATTTGGTTACTTATCTACAGAAAATATTCCGGCAGAGTAAGCACATCTTCTCCACCATGGCATTTTCTTGTATCAGCCATACTCCTGGCAGACATGCCCATTCAGAAAGTAATAGAACAACAAATATAGCTGGCTTAAGTATTATTGGATGTGGCTGAACTTGTGGTGTGGAGAAGAACTGTATTTAAGACTTTATTGGATGACTTATCATCCCAGACATGAAGCTGTGATGCCTGTGTGCAGAGGGAACAGAGGTATCAAAGCAGTTTGGTAATAACAATATCTTGGGATATTACTTTACTGATCTTCTAGTAATCATAAGACTAACCAGCCTGAGTATGTTTTAAATTATTAATTTATTTATAATGTAAACAAACATGTCAAGAAGTAGACAACAGAAAAAATTAATCTCAGGTGTATTTTCTTATATCATAACGTATTTGTCTTTCTTTCCTTGAAGGTTACCTACATGTACATTCCAGCAAGTGAAAATGAAAAACAATATTTAACTCACACATACATTTGACTCAATAATCTGATGGCTTTTAACCCATTGTCTCTTAGAACACAAATAACACCTACCTACAGAGGAGCAACCAAACACGGCTTCAATACTGTATAAACTGGCAAAGGCCCCAAACCATCTACAAAGAATATCTGTTGTAAAATCTGCACTCTCTTTCTCTTTTCAAGTAGCATTTAAGTAAATCTAAAAGTGCTCAACAAAAATGGAGAGAGGCAGAAATCATCAGATATTTGCCAAGCTCCACAACAAAGGGAGGTTGCAAAATTGCTATAACTGAAGCTGAGCAAGGCTAGGCTTGACATCCATCCATTAAGGATCAATTAACAATAATTAAATCATGATGTGTGGCAGAGTAGATTACCTCTTCCATACAGGTGATAATAACATCATTTCCCCTTTAGCCCCCACAGGCAGTATTGGGGCTCTGTTTCCATTAGGAGAGCAAAATGATTATATGAGCCTGGAATGTTCTTTGGTGTTGTCAAGTTTATTTAGAGAGAGTGCACCCAGTCCTGTTGATTTGAACAAACTAGAAACAAACAATGGCAGGCAGTTTTATTGCAAATCTCCAGACCTGCCTTTTTAGCACATTTCTTTTCCACAAAGCAAGAGTGCACTCTCCTCCGGCTTGCTGCCACGGGCAGACCCACTTATCTTTTGGTTTTCAGATGTCTTTGAACAAACTCAGAAGAACACACTTTCTCTCCTGCACACAGAGTTTGTCAGCTATTCACCACCATGCAACTCTAGACAGCAGAATATTCTTACATCAAACAGTAGACTACTGTGCAGGGATATCAAGCTGGTGAGTCTTCATGACGCAGTGACAAGTGGCTGTATGAGGTCTTGCAGTTATGTCTACTAAACCTTCCAGCAGTTCCACACTGGGCCTACAATTCAGTGCTTCAGATACTGGGGCTGGCTCATGCAAAACTGATTGAGAAGTATTCGCTTCCATGGTACCTCTAATATTCTGTGAGTGTTAGTCCATGTCTGTGCAGTGCACGCATTGTTCTCGTTACATTGGGCTTCATCTTCCTTCCACTTACTTGAAACAGACAGTGTTCGTGTGGGTTTTAAGGTGTTCATCTGCTGTGCACAGAGACCAATCTAATTACGGCAGATATTAATGCCTAGTATAGTAATGTTTAAGAGATAATAGTAGAACTGCATTGTCAAACAAAAATATTGCTCTTTAAACATTGCTTGGTGAGTGGGGAGCAGTCTGAGATTCAGTAGTTACAGCTTCTGTTTCAGGCTTCAGAATAGATTCCTGCATGGATTCCTGCATATTAATTTAATCTCTCTGAGCCTTAGTGCCCAAGTTCAAACAACTGGAACAATACGACACCTTTTGTAGAGACTGGAGCTGTGACTGGTCTTATATTGTATGAATCTGATTCAAGAATTGAGAAAGTAAATCATAAGATTCCCATTGACTTTCCCGACTAATCATACTTCAGTGTGCCGAGTAATGTTTGGGTTGTTTTTTTCTCTGTGAGGGAGGCAAAGGGTGTATTTTCTGCTCTCTAATGACCTGAGGTGCTCTATAGATCCAGGGTGGGGGGAAAGGGAATGCCATCAAATATACTAGTTGGCAAAATCACCTTTTATAATTAGACAAATTCTCCAAATCTTCAGATGATGAATTGTGAGTGCTGGGAACTAGTGTGGGAAAGTTTAACGGGCAGGTTATTTGTTAGGAAATCTGGACTAGTGGATAGGTAAACTTTGGGCAAAGAGCATGCTTTTTCTCTCTTCTCCCCTCTGCCCTTCCCTCTCTACCCCCCCAAAGTTTCCTGTTTGAAGTACAAGGCACACTAGGACACTTTGAACGATATGCTAACTTTCATGCCCATGCATAAAATGCACAAAGGGAGCCTCACATGATACACAGCTGGGTCCTGTGAATGCTACATATATTACAAAGAGAATGCACTATAAAAATCTTAAATTGCACTATCTGCAGTATCGTGTAAAGTTCATTATAAAAGCAATCATGTATTTTTTATACAAAGTAAGGTGCTTATCCAAACTCTATTTACAGTACACCCAGCCTATCAAAATGCAGGTGAAATGTGTGCCAACACTTCTGCATATGAACAGTTCTATTGAACGTGATTCAATATGTGCAAACTTACTTTCATGCACAACTCTTTTCCAAATCAGAGCAGGAGAGACAGATGCAAAATAACCCCTCATGCACAAAACACAGGCTAATCAACTGGTGCACAATTCCTGACCTTCAGCCTTCCTCAAAAGCTGGAAGTGTTCCTTTGTGCCTTAAAAGGTATGCAATATTTGTTCTGTCTGAGTTTGAGCTTAATGAGCTCTTATTGTTCTGTAAAACAGAAACAAATGAAGAGGGTGAAGAAAAACCATGCAGGCAAATGAAACTTTAAACGAAAGACAAGAAATGCTACTCACATGCAGGAGGACTCTGGATACTGAGCATACCAGCAATTCAGTCACTTTTTTTTTTTTAATTGATTAAATAACTATTAGTTAAATTCTACAGGTTGGGAAGATGAAGCAAAGTTGCATGAAGTCCTTTGGAACTGTAAAATCAATTTTAAGTTGAGGAGCATGCTGCCTGTCAATGCTACAAGATAAAGACTCCTATTAAGAAAAGGCAACACTGCAGAAGCAAAATTGCTTCAATCTTGTTTTCTTTGTGGTAATAGGGAGTGCCTACAGGATGGATAATACTCTGACTATATTCTCCATTGATATAAACTTGAAAAAGCATGCCTGTTCAGACAAGCAGGGAACACTTAAAAGTGAAGTGTAAGAGGAGTGAACAGTATTTGCTCCCTCATAGTTAGATTTTCATAAACAATGAACCCATTTTCAAGGTGCAGGACTATATATTCTTTTACTTAAAAAAATTGCAAAATCTTTCTGATTAAGGTACACATTGTACTAGAGCCTTCTTGAAATTTCAGTGCCCTACATTGTGCTGGTGACGCTAGATAAGTGAACTTCTGTTATAATGTGTGCAGAAGTGAAAGGCTGTTGAGAAACTTTTAAAAAATGCATAACTTTTTATTTCTGTCTCAAATATAATTTTAGTAGCAACATTGCTAAGTATTATTCTGCAGCCTGCTTGTTAGTAAAGTAGAAAGTAGAAATAAACAGGACACAACTATTTCTGTTGGAGACAGCTGGTCTTCTGCTGGACACAAGCAGGAAGAAAGGAATAATCACATGCAACAGATTAATACTGCCCTCAGATACCCTGCTGACAGGACTTTCTATCCAAACTGGATTTTAAATAACTACCACAAGAAAGTCACAACCACTTTACTCTCTTAATCTTAGTGGGTTTAAAATTATTCCAATGCTCATGAATGTATGCTTGGATTTCTGTAAAGACTCCTGGCAGCCTGAGTCCTTTTAGAATGTTAGCTTATCTGCTTCTTTATTTTTTTCCCAACCTGAGAAATAGAGTGAAGGAGAGATCTGCATGCATGCATTGCTTTTTAACTGTGCAGTTCCAGACACAGGGAAAGCCTAGTGATCATACTGCAAGGAACAAAAGACTAGTCTGTGGCTCATTTTGACTAAATTTACATGATCAATAATAGCCATGCCTGTCTGCAAAATGTGTGCATATAAGTACTACACAAACATTGTTAAATAAAAGACTGCTGCATTAAATAATATGACCTTGCTACCTTTTAGTTGCAGTCTTAGAGTGCAAACTTGTTTTAATTAGCAGTCAGCAAGCAGACTGTAACTTCACTGAAGGAGCATTGAAGAATCACTGCCTATTAACAACCCAGCGGTAAGTAAGCCAGTACAAATACTTATAACCAAATAGTGTGCATTTCAGGAGTGGAGAGGATTAGCTATTGGGCACACAACACAGTGGAGGAAATTGCTTTATTCCCAGTACTGCTGGGTACCAGGAGGCAATCACTGTGCCTCTAGCCCATTAACAGCACTCAGAGTGTTGCTTCCCATAGAAGGGGTTATTGGCTAACCACTGGGTGACCAATTAAATGCTATGAATAAGTCCCAAACCAAACAGCATGGGGCCTGTTTGTGGCACAGTGGTATCATTACTAAAGTGAAAAACTTGATGAGAAAGGAACATATTTAATTATAGAACTATACAAATGGCTAATTAGGACCATAAAGTGAAATGAATGACTTTCCAGTGGATTTTTGAATGTTACTGATAACTGCTTAGCTTCTTTAGAGACCATGAAAGTGATCGACAATGCTAGCCTGCATGTTATGGTAATGGATGGATCTTCATTACGGGGGACATGTTTGACCTGGTTGCTCAGGTAGCATGGGCAGTTGTTGATTCCTCTCTCTGCAAGGGTTCTCCTGGTGCAGCCCCTGGTCTGCCATGGGTTCCGCTTGCTTTAACCCCCCCCTTCTCACAAGTTTAGAGGCAGAAGCATCACCTGCAATAGAATCTCCCTCTCACCTTGAAATCAAGCATCTCATTAATTTTGCAGCAGCCCAGACCCATGCTTAGATTTGGCCTTTAAAATCACTAATGGGTTTAAAGAAGCCTTTCCCCTTCATATCCCTCCCCAGGATCTTACAAACTCCTGCACACATACCAGTTATTTTAATCTTTACTGCACAAAGTAGAGATTCCTCTAAATTACTTAGTCTGGTTTCCAAAAGAGACCCCAGAGCTCAATGACTTCTTAACGAGTAGCAAACTTTTCATTTCTTCGCTACATGTGTCCTCAAAATGAGGAGAGGAATGCTTCCACTTTACGAAAATAGAGGGACCTGATTTTTTAACTGAGCCTTTTTTCCAGCTGCGTAGGCACTCTGAGGCCTAGAGAGGACACTTATCCCTGTAAATGACCCATCCAATTATTTATTGACTCGACTAGTGGCAACAGTAAGAGGAGAGGCTGAAAGTTGGTTAGGATAGTGTGCATGATGTACTGCACTATAAACAGTATATGTTATGATGTATCTGTACTAACGCAAAGTGGCAAAGACAGAGCAAAGCCCAATCATCAGAGCACCTTAATGCTGACAAAATCCTTGCACACAACAGGCTTCAGCAATACCAGGGTAGTGCTGAGATCTGGTTCGACAGTAAGTACCCCCAGGTGCACTGATGACAGGGACCCTGTATGTTCAGCATACAAGAAGACCCTGGAAGGCCTGGGAGTGGTGAATTTGCATGCGTATATCCCTAGCCAGAAACAGAACCAGTTAATTAAATCAATTAACTTGTTGCAATAAAGAGCATTCACAAGTAGATCAACATGCTTAAAATGTATTTCTACCCTAGTAAAGTGATGTGGCTCTGTGGGTCTTATTGTGGATCTCAACTGTGCACAACAAAGACAATAAAATACTAAGACTAAAGCTTAATTTAAAGTTTCGCTAACCCTTCTTATTAATCTATTTCACAGTGCAATTAATTACATTCTTAACTTTGACACCTCATCAAATATAAAACTAGTACCTAGGCTATAAAAACACTGATTGTGCTTGGTTTTTGGTTTTTTGGTTTTGGGTTTTTTTTTGTTATTTGTTTTTTTAAACCAAGGGAAGTCTTACAAACAGCTGGTTGTGGATCTATTGGTTTATGAGCCTGTAAAAGAAAGTAATCTCAGTAACAGGAGACTTACCAACTTCACCTACAATGTCCAAAGCCCTTGGTGCAAGAATTAAGAAACTTTTCAAAAGCAGAAGAAAATAATCAGCAGAACCTATACGATTCACATTTACTTACAGACAGCAGCTTCCAGGATATTTCAGATTCTGAATGCATCAAGCTTTTTCCCTGAAAAATCTACCATATTACAGTAGGGAAAAAGATACAGAAAACCATTGTTTCCTTGCACAGGTTGAGGAATGTATTTCATTATAATTTTTCTATGGAGTAAATCAAGAGGCTGATGTGCAATCGATTAGTACATTATTATATTGGACAGGGAAGCACAAAAAAGAAACTAATTTTCATGAATCTTTCTATGTACTGCAAATAATACTCTTCTGAATCTGAAGTTTGTCTACAGTTACATTACATGATGAAAAAACTTCTCTTCATTGAATCAAATTATTTTCTCCATGTTTTCCTGCTGAAGACAGCATAATGCTGAAAAATAATTTTGCATACTAAACATAAGTGTTATCTTTCTCTAGATTATAGTATGCAGCAGCAATCACAGTGTAAGTTTTTCATCATTTATGTGAAACTGTGGCAAAAGTTCCATCTTTAGAACTGAAATATATTTTACAAATGTCTCCTATTGATATAATTTATTAATTGATATCCAGTGAGAAACAGACAGTAAAAATTTGAAGTAACTAATTTCATAAAAAGTATAGGAATAATTCACTTTACCGTTGACACAGGAAACACTATTCTGACAGTGCTATTGTGAGCAAGGGAAGATGTGTACAAAATGGTAAGTGATCAGCTATTCAAAATTTAAAATTCTAGCTATAGCATAGAGAATACTTTCTTTTATTTTTACTTTAAGGAGACATAAAAAAACAGTGAGCTGGTTTAATTCTTCTTATAAACTTTTCATTGCTTATATGTTATACATGAGGAATAAGGCTAATAAAGTCTGTTGTCCTTATCCTTATGGAGATGGTCCTTCTGCCTTTTCATAGAAAATAGATATGATCCTATTCTGAAATGGACTGTAGGTTTCGCACTATCAGAAATATTTTATCTTTATTATGAGACAAGAAAGGGGTCCATTATATGCTGAACAACTGTAGTGACAGAACAGATTGCAGACAGCACAAGTTCTGAAAAGAAACAACGGCAACTAACATGGCAATATGATCTAGCGTTCTACAGACATACATAATTTATCAATACAGTATTGGGTACATGCTAATGTATTACAAAAAATAGATCATGCCACTGTAAGCACCCAAGCTAACATTGGATTATTAAGTTTTTCAGACATTAAGAACATTAATCAGTATTTTGTCATCCTTTTAGATCACTAACACAGCCTCATAATATTTTGTGTTTGAAGTATTATTAACACACTTTATACTGTTATTTGTAATGTACCTCAAACTGACAACGTGTTAGCTAGACAGTCTCCTGACATTTATCGACACAAGTTCTGAGTTAGTTTTTGTATGCTGTGAATGGAATGGAGGAGTCACATAAAACAGACAGGTAATGAATACATTAAAGCCTAGAGTAAAATTTGGGGCTAATTAAGATAATATTTCTAAAAAGTACAGCATGTACAGCATCAAGCCATAATAGGGAAACTATCCTAATCTCATATCTAAGGTTAAAATGACTTAATGTGTTGCCCATAATCTATGATACATTTTCTCCAAATCCCAGTAAGAACATGCTTTAATTTGCATTGTCCCAGTGTGAAACTGCCCATACACTTAAAACTGAGGTCACTTTTTTCAGGCCTGAATTTCTAGTGAGACCCACTGATTAAATTCTGATATGAAGTATTTCATTTCTACTGTGTTTAAGACATGAGATCTTTAAAGTAACATCTTTTCATGCTTGTACCATTCAACCATGCTTTAGTGAATTTTTATCAATCCATAGGAAAAAAAATAATCCACAATGCCTCTGAGTTAAGAATGAAATGAAAAATTGTAGGACAGAGAGACCTTGCTTGACAAATCAGAGGCAACTTTGAAAAGATCAGAATTGAAACTGGTGTTCAAGTTTACACAATTGGCCTTTGAAGTAACATTTAATTAGTAGACAAGAGAGGAAATCTATTAGGTCTTAGTGAAAAAAAAAAGTGTAGATTTAGCTTCTCTATTGGAGATGTTAACATTTTGCTGTAGTAGTTTCTGTATCCTCTGTTGACAGTGGTTTTGCAAAGCTTCATGTGATCTTCCATTTATTGTGCTGGTATTTCCTAGGTGGGAAGTCATTTAGGTTGGAGCCAAGGTAGCATCAGATTTTGACTTTTTGTTTGTTTGTTTGTTTGTTTCATCACAGAGGCATGCTTTTGCCTTATATAATGATAAATTCATAATGTACTTTGCAGCAATGTACCATATTTATATGCCTTAAATATCTTCTTACGAGACTATAGATTTTTAATCTAGTCTCTTACAAGATTTCTGTACTTAAAGGAAGGCAGGAACTGTTTTGCTTGTGCTGATCCACGGAAAAAGCAAAATGTGTCCTCACTATACAAACATATCAGTGGAGGCATTAGCTGTGGGGAGCAGATAAACAAAGTGTTGCAGTCAAAATATTACATCCACAGCCAATGAGGAGATTGAGTTTTATCCTTTGAATCTCTGTTGGAGTTTTTATCTTTGGACAGAGATATGAGATGCTGATTCTTTTGACTCCTGCCAGGTTTTTGAGTGGTGCAATCCGGAAAGCAGCATAAGAAAGCTTACATAAGCAGAACTCATTCCTGTAGATCACCCTTTTTTCCTTCTCCTGAGTTTGCTTATCCCCAGAGAAGATCTTCCACAGGAACTTTGGAACTTTGGGAAAAGGAGAAATTATACCATGTAAGGGGAAATGGATTTTTAACACTTTCCCATTAATGGGCCAAAAAGACAATGAATTTTTATTACATGGCCTCATCAGCATGAATTGTGTAGATGCAGAGACTGTCAGAGCTGCTGGACAAACCCGTGTTTGGATTGAGCCAGGCAGAAGTTTAGGAAGAACAGCCAGGATACATGTGCATGCATAAAGTCAGTGAGAGAGACTCCTGATTTTGTGTAGGCGAAGAGCTAGGTGTCTGTTCTTCAGTAAAAATAAATCATTGGATGTTTTAATCTACATGCTATGATGCTGTTAAAGCTTGACGTCTGGCTCTGCTTAGAGCACTGTAATCATGTTAAAAGACTGATGACAGGCATGAAGCAACTAAATGCTCAAAGTGTACTGTGAGCAGCTATCAACGAAGAGTCCTGAACTGAATCCCTGCCCCTAGAGTTCAGCTGCTTTCTCAGTCTTCAAGGAGGAAGCTTCTCACTTTGCTTTATACTTGTCCCTTTCGACACACATTTTATGAGAGACAAGGGGAAGAGGAAGCAAAAAGGGGAGGTGGAGGAAGGATGAGCTTACTTGCTGCCAGCCACTTTATCTCTCTAGTTATTGTTTTAATAAGCTCCTTCCCATTATGTCATAGAGCCTTCATAAATATTGAAATCACCTTCACTTATTAGAAGGCAAATAGCTGACTATGTGCTACTGTATGTTTTCTACGACATCTGGAACATTTTGAATATGATGAACAATAATTTTAAAAAAGGGTTCTTTCCTGACTGTATCTTCAAAGAGACATCAAAGAACAGCATTAACGATCCACTGGAAATGTGATGGTATTTTGTTACTTGACTGCATGTTTCATAAAAGAGTCATTGAAATCCTGGTCTACTTCTCTTGTTGGAAGAGAGCAAGGGGATATCAAAAGAAAAAAAATGCTGAATTAGTCAGTTGAATAAACCTTTTGACAGGACAAGGAATCTTAAAATAGCCATGCTTTCGTATTCAGAATGGAGTCCCAAGTAATCAGTGCCATTTCTTGGTGAGAAGTTGACAAAGTTATAACTTGGTCTGAAATCCTCACCAGGACTCAGTTTCCACAGAGCTCTCTTACTAAAGACAGAGCTAGTCTTCTGTGAACAGGTTGGTATCTGGTTCAAATCCTAACACTCTATCTGTCAGCTTAAATATTAAAAAGTTGGTAAAGCGAGGTCAGTGGGGGCACTTCATACAAAGCATAAAACAGCGCTGTGTTTCAGATGGTTTCCAGAAAGAAAATGCAAGGGAAAAATTTGAGATCATCTCTAAAAAAACATGTCAGATTTAGTCTGACCAGGCTATTCCACAGTCTGACAATGTTTATTGTGAGTTTGATTAGTTAAATCTACTGTGTGGTCTTAATATTTACCTTAAGATACTGAAATAGTAAAGATAATAGCAGTCACGTAGTACTTAGTGGTCTGTACATTCAAGCAAAACTCCACATTTGGTAACGCTTTGCCGGAAGAAAGGTCGCGTATTGCCACAAGTAATATTTACTTTTTCTTTTGCCTTTGTTTGTGAGCACTTGCCACACAAGACTCCTTTTGACTGTTCCTCTAAGTTACATATTATGAAGAGAAAATACTTGCCACCATTGTCCTATTCAGTTGAATAATCAAACCCGTAGACTATTCTTTTTCTTTGCCATGTCCATCAATTTTCTGCTCTTAAATTAGAATTAAAAGGATGGCAAGTGCTTGCAGTCTGCCCAGACAACATTCATACAAACTGAATCTGCACTGCTAAACACAGGTGTGGCTGCACAACCATACGGCTTTGAAATTTATCTTCCCCAAAGCACAGTGGTGTATTGACCTTGGCTAGTCAGCAAGTACCCACAAAACCACTCTAGAACTCCCCTCCTGAACTTCAGAGGTGGAAAAAAGTATGATGAAAGGCTTGTGGGTTGAGATAAAACAGGATGATCACTCACCAGTTATTGTCAAGACCAAACCAGACTTGGCTTAGGGGAATTAATTTAGTTTATTGACAATCAAATTGGGTTAGGATAATGAGAAACAAACCCAAATCTTACTACACCTTCTCCCCACCCCTCCCTTCTTCCTGACCTTAACTTCACTCCTGAATTCTCTACCTCCTCCACCCAAGGGGCACAGAGAGACCTGGAATGGGGGTTGCAGTCAGTTCATCCCATGTTGTCTCTGCCACTCCTTCCTCCTCTCTCTCTTCCCCTCCAATGTGGGGTCCTTCTCATGGGAGACAGTCCTCCATGAACTTCTCCTACGTAGGTCCTGCTGTTAAGCTGTGGTTCTTCACAAACTGCTCCAAGTGGGTTCTTTCCATGGGATGCAGTCCTTCAGGAATAGACTGCTCCGGTGTGAGTCCTCCAGAGGTCCACAGGTCCTCCAGCGTCGGCTTCTCTCCATTTGGTCGTAGGTCCTACCAGGAGCCCGCTCCATTGCAACTGTCCATGGGGTCGCAGCATTCGTTGTGGCACATCCATCTGCTCCAGCGCGGGGTCATCCACAAGTTGCAAGTGGAGATCTGCTCCACTGTGGACCTCCAGGGCTGCAGGGACACAGCTGCCTCACCATGGGCTGCACCACAGGCTGTGGGGAAACCTCTGCTCTGGCACTTGGAGCACCTCTTCCCCCTCCTTTTTCACTGACCTTGGTGCCTGCAGAATTGTTTGTCTCACATATTCTCACTCATTTCTCCCAGCTCCTGTTGCAAAGCAGTTTTTTCCCCTTCTTAAATATGTTATCACAGAGACACTACCATTATTGCTGATGGGCTCAGCCTCGGTCAGCAGCAAGTCCATCTTGGAGCCAGCTGGAACTGATTCCATCGAACATGAGGGAAAATTCTGGAAACTTCTCACAGAAGCCACTCCTGTAGCACCCCCCGCCCCCCCTCCACTACCAAAACCTTGCCACATAAACCCAATACACATAGCTCTTTTCAGTCAGCAGAGGCCAATGGAGGCCATCTTAGCAGTGTTAAATCCTTCAAGTTCATACTGAGAGGGTTGGAGAGGTTGTTAGGAAAGGAGGCATGAGTAAAAGTAGTCACCAAATTGCTGTAATTAGGTTGAATTACTGGGAACAAGCAAAGAAATTGCAATGAAAAACCTAATAGTTAGAAGAATGCATATTGGTCTAAATACTGGCATGTTGAGAAGAAAATAAAGTAAACGGACACAGTTCTTTGAAGCTTGGTTTATGCAAGTACATATGATTGTGTGGGCATTTGCTACTGATCAGGTGGATGTAAGACAGCTGAGAAAATATGCCAGTAAAACACTAGACATCAACATCTGAGCCCTGTTAGAAGTGAGGAATCTTAGCTCAACAACAGTTAACATAATAAAGCAACTAGATATCTTCTAGACAGAAACCTGATCAAGCCTGGCCACCTTGGAGTAAAAGTCAAGAAGCTCACGACTCTCATTTGGATAGTGGCAACAAAACCCTGCAGATTCTTGGGGTGTTTAAAATTTTGAAGCTACGTCTTTGTTTGATGAGGTTAGCTCTCACAGAACTACAGAACAACTTGCCTCTTGGCTAAATGGCTGCATACCTATAACTTCTTTTAGTTGGGTCTGTAATTACATTATTTTTTTTTCTAGACCTAGAATTTTCCCAGATTACTTTAACAAAACCTCTTAGCAACACTTTTCTGACTGTAACTGAGCTTCTGATACCAGATATTCATGAAATGGTTTGTACTTTTGAATTGACTACATATAGGAAAACTTTTTTTCTGTACTTTAGACTTATTTTAAAAAACATAATTCATGCTCATTGTTTTCATACCTGAGATCCCTTCTGTTCTTAATACACTGAAAAATCCTTTTTCTCTTTCTAATAATGTGGTCTTCATGCTCAAAGATACAGACGAAAAGCTGAAACCTGGAAGGAGACTGTAAAATTAAGCAGATTTCCATGACAGGTTATTGTGGTTTTAGTGATGGTACTACTATGTGATATGTTAGTCAAAATATCTTCTGTCAAGTAAATTCAAATGATGTTCGTTAATTTCCAATTAAGTTTCTTAGTATTTTTATGCTGATTTTCTTTGGATGGGACAGTCTTCTTGGATGGTTCATTTCTGACACCAGCCAGAAGGCATCTTCAGTAATCTGAGAGGGAAGAAATCTTCAAAGAGAAGCACAACACCCTTCCCTTCTTGTGTGTACACAAGCCTCTTCAAATGATGCTCAGTGATTCACATTTTCCTCTGCGTACCATGGTACCTTGTCAAAAGTGATGGAAACATACTGTGTGGTTTTCTGAATTCCCTTTGAAACGATAATTTTGACTTTAAGTTCTAAGTAGCACAGTCAACTTATGATATCCTATTTAATACTGTTACAGTTTGGCCTGATAGTAATCACAGTGACTCTTAAGGTAAGTTGAACAAGGGTGGCAAAAATGAAATCTTCCATCAGTTCGCTGTTCTCTCAGTTTTCACAATGATTACTTGAGAAATGCTTTTCTTTTTGGTGATTAAAAATCTATGAAACAGTGGGGTTTTTGATAGAAATATGAAATATGTTTTAATATTTAATATTTTTAAAAATATTTTAAATCATTTCATGTCAAGCAATTTTCCTCCTTGATGTTGATGCAGTTCTGTGTCATGGAAAAGTAATATTAGCCTATTGCCCTTTGTTAGTTGAATGGTAGTGGTGTTGCTGTTGTTTCATTTCTTGGCACATCTGATAGGTACAAATAATAAGAGTGCTTGTGTTGAAAGGTAGGGCTTAGAGAGTAATCATTGTTGTGCTCAAATATCTCAAAATATGCTTGCTCTGGACAGTATTTCTAATTAAGGGAAGTATTAGGATTCCCAGAAAAATATTTCACATTTGAGAGTCAGAATGAAAAAGATAAGGTATGTTATTGCTTCCTTAAACGTTCACTGAAGTACTATTATTTCACGCTAAATCTTTGTTTTAAACAGCATATTTGTACCCTATAGAGTGGATTCCTTTGAGCGCCTAACCATGAAATAACATTATTGGCTAAATAAAAGGGTGTTTTTTAATGCAACTTCAGGGAATGCGGAAGTCTAAAGCAAAGGAAAATTTACATCTGAACAAGGAAACACACAGCCAGTTTCAGTCCACTGTGCCTACTAAGGAAAGCTTAATGGTAGTCCATAACATTTACATTTCACAAAGAATAGCTTTAATTATTTAGTTTGCTGTATCTTCAAATCAAGGCCAGAAGGTAGAGCTTCTGGCCTGGAAACTTGAAGTTTTCGTAGTTGTGGAAAAATTGCAATACACTGGGACTTTGGGTTGCTTTCAAATGAGAAGAGTTACCTCCAATTCTGTGCAGTTAGAGGAAACAAGACTGATTGCACACAGCAGCACAGTCCTTACAAATTCCGGCAGTTGCAGGCATTAGGAGATTTTTTTCATTGTCCAGTATTGCAAGGAGTATGGGCTATTAATTCGGGAGCTTTGTTTGAGTTTACCAAATCTGCAGTTCCAGATTCCTGAAGGAAAAGGGAATAAACTGTGAGCTTTGTATCTGTCTTGCTTTACACAAGTTAGAAGGGCACAGCTGTAGGGCAGGAATTCGGAACCAGGAGGCAACTGTACAGTGAGCTTCCCTAGTTTTCACAGTGAACTTATCGAGACCACCTATTTCTTCTGAAAAACCTTTTTATACCAAAGACACTGAGCTACTTCATTTGCATGAAGTACCATACAGGTGCAGCTGTACAAACTGCTCTTTGAAACAAGTTTTAGTAACAAGTCCCTCTGGGGTCTGTAATAAGTATCAGCAAAGGTGCTACATTTATTTGCACCCATGCATTTGGGGATTATGCTGACTAACAGTAGCCTATGGTGTACTGTGGACTGTGTCAAAGGCAGTAGGTGGACCCATAAGACTTCTTTCAGTCTGAACTTGAACAAGAAAGAGCTTTCACTGGCTTCAGATGTCAGACAAGACTTGTTAGAGTCAATGTGAGCACATTAGTGGTAGAGCTACCACTTTGGCAGCAATCAGTAAGAGAGGCTTGCTGGACAAGGCACAATACCTTCACAAAAGTCATACTTGGAAGCCTTCATCAAGGAAAATGCATCACTGGACACTTTTATCTGTGCTTATGACAATAGGGCCTTGTACACAAATAATAAAAGCTGTACAAAAAAGAAAAACTAATGGACCAGTTTTATGACATGCCAATCTTCAGGGCTGCAATAGTGGCTGACTGCTTGGGAACGAAGTGACAGAAACAACAATTTTAGAATGGGGGTCATCAAGAAACCAACACATTCAGGATGCAAGCATTTAGTTACATGTGCAGTTAGAGCAGTTAATCACAGCAGATTTGTCATGAGTGAGTTCTGAAAGGTTTTACCCCCTGAAAATATACTTCGGATGACAATCTGGAGCGGTACAACTGTATTAAAGTCTTCAAGTACATCCTGCAAGTAATTTCTGGCTAATGAGAATTATACTGCTAGTAAATAAAAGATTGTATCACTATTTGTTACTATTCATGTCTGTCCTCATGTTCTTTTCACCGAATGCAAATGAAAAAGTAACATATAAATCAATTAAAGTATAAATCATATCATACCTAGCACAATGTGTAAATATAAACAAAATGAAGGTACCTGGAGAAGCTATGTACTATATCAAAATGAAGAAATATATTCCTGCTTAGATGCAGTAGAAAACTTAAGAAATACTGTCATAAATGTGAAATATATAAGGAAATTTATGTACATTATAATCTGAAAATTAGCATGCATAAAAGTAAAATTAACTCAATTTTTAAAGTTGTGATTTTCATATTAAGAGCTGGCATTCTAGTTCTGTACTGAAAATGTCATTGCAACAGTAGATCCGGAACAGGAAAGAGAAGTGAAATCTGGAGTCCAAAGAAGTGTAGTCAGCCCTATAGACACAGATATCTTTACAATATCTGTTATTACAGACGTTCTGTTCTTTCTACGAACTGCCTTGGGTCCCTAAGTGAGATGCATTCTAGAACATAAGAATTTTTGATTTGCTTTATTATGTTAATAGCATGGTACACGCCTAGGAAACAAATATACCAACACTTGGCATATGCTTGTTCTACCACTCTCCTAGGCTAAGGAATTACAGTCTCGCTGTAGCCCTTAATTTCCATTTTTCCTGGGAAAAAATTATTACCAGATGGCACATGGCTATTTTTACATGTTGTATGGCAAGTTTCCAGCTGATAATTATGACATTACTGCAACAGCCTATGCTTTGTGTTTGACACTTAGCTTAGTAACCACTCCTTAGAAGTGGTTACTTTCCTGCTCTCTTTCCTCCCCCACCTTTCGCTGCTATCTTCCCCTCTTTGCCTCTGTCACGCTCAGCTAAGACAGACACAAAATCCAGGAAGCACTATCTAAGAAAGTAATAATCTTTTCCTGAGATTTTAATTCAGCCAGGAAAAAAAAAAGAAAGATAACATGGAACTAAAAATTCCTTCCATTAACCACTTCTCACTGCCAAAAATGATAATTTCTGATTTTGTATTATTTGTTTACATTTTCATGCCTTAGATTCTATCAAGGGTAAGACAGGAGAAATCATCTTATTCATGGAATATCAGAAGAGCCATGTACCTCAGTAGTCAATTTGCTGCTGATACTTTCAGACTTGTCATATGGCATCTATGTTACAGCATTCAGTCATCTATTTTATTAGCTATCTTGCTTTAAAGCCTCACAGGGAGGCTGTGTGAAAGAGGGAGAAACTGAAAGCAAAGGTAATTCTAATTACAGCAATTTCGTACTATTATACAGTAGTAATAAATCTAGCGTTGAGCTGAGTCTTAAAGCATACTGGAATTAATCGCTGTTCTTTGTTAGTGCAGAAACTTGCATGCATAGGAACAGCAAATTTCAGAGGGAAGGGGGAAAACATTGTAATATTATTTTATTCCAAGTCTGGAAGCCTGTCTTGATAACCTTAACTCCCCTGGGGATCATATAATTTACCTCGAATTTTTCAGAATCCTGTCTCTGTCTTACTTTTAACACTCTTCAAAACATAATATATTTTTAAGGAAATATATCCATAAATTCAATAAAATATTCATATATAAGCAAGAGATGGGACAGCAGTAAAATAAGAAAATTGAAAGTTAGTATGTATCAGGACAGTTGCTATAGAGTGTTTTTAAATGGTTAATTAAGATTCATAAATGTTTACCAGCTTGTTTCCCATTTTCAACGATAAAAATAAAATGCTATATGGCATAAATGAGAATTACTCCCTTGTGTACAAAGAAGGACTTGGTGGAAAGCTGTGCATTTCCAAATGCTATTTCGCTGTTTAGACCAACTGAATGTGAATCATGCATAATTTGGCACTGTTGGTTTTTTTATTTATTTGCTTTTAGCACATACTTTAGGCTAATTAATCATGTAGAGTATCCTTTGCTATTCCTTACCTCAAATAAATTAACAATTTGTTTTGCTGGAGATGAAATGCAGTAATTGTCTCTGAGTGAACTGAAAGCACAAAGCAAGCCAAACAGCAAAAATACATTTGAAGACCTGCTTAAATCTCCCTTACTCAAAAAAAATTTCAAAGGGCCAGTGCACCATGTTTCCCTTAACTACCTGGTCTTCAGTGGGGGAGCATGATCCAGCAGCAGACTGCATGTGCTCAATCACGTTCATACATGCATTGGCTAGAGGTAGAGAACAATTCTGAGGAGAATAAGGAGCTTTACTTAAAGAAATCAGGAAAAAGCAAGTTTCAGAATAAAACAATCTTTTTGAACATTAAAAAGAAAAAAAATCTGGTGAATAATATGAAGAGACTATGCAGCTAGGTTCCTCTTCTCATTAAAAAGAAGCTGGTATAAATTGAACCTATAATGCAAGTATCTGCAGAAAACTGAGAGCTTTATTAGCAGCTTAGTTAAGTTATAAGAATAAAATAAAAATAATAGGCAAAATGTAATGACAACAATGATTTTAAATTCTTGTGCTAATGAAAATTTTAAAGTAAAAGCAATTACACATGCTAGACATGTCATGTCAATGGACTGTGTTCTGCCTTTAATGATGGATCTCATTACAATTGAATATGGCTTTAATCCTCTTGTCTCTTGCTGCACTGATTTTGAAGATTAGCATTCTGGGAGACTGAGTCATCAGGTTATTCTGAACAAGTTTTGCAATCATTGACTTCGAGCAGAGTTCTGATCAGCGTAGTACAAGGTTAAGATAATCCTTGCTCTTCTTGACATTTTGTCTCTCATTTTCTGCTAGGGAGACAATCAGCTGGCTGTGAAAGATTTAACAAGTGAAGGTGTTTTAAAGGATTCTCTAAACCCAAGTTAATGGCGCAAAATAATGGGGAACCAACCTATTATAAGGCCTAATTTAAACATACTTTGCCAAATTAAAGTGTAGCCTTTCACCTGTAGTGCTGAACATCCTATCCACATTTGTCTTTTCATTTGATTTCCACAGCATGGCTCAGTTTGAGATGTCTAAATACTTGAAGTTGAAGACATATAAGACTGATACCAGACCATATTTTTTCTTCAGTAGCATGCTTCCTTACTGGACATGTGTGAAGGAAGTTCATGTGGTTCTATTTTTGCAAGCTCAAGAGACTGGTATAGTGAAGATTCATGTAATATCGCCTCAGTTTTTCAAGATTTGTTTTCCAAATTGAAGGCCACTGCTCATGCTGGTGTTTTAAAGTTGAATTTAATTTTGTTCTTGCCTCTGCTGGACCGTGATGGTCACAGGCACTAAGAAAACTGGGTTCCAGGAATTAGTTTTTAATGTCAGTAAAAATTATCTACATCTTTACCTGCACTAATATGACAAATTTATGTAAATATTGCCCCAGCTAAGCTTCATGTCTTTTTATGTCTACTGAGCCAACATATGTTATTTACAAAAAGCAAGCAATGCAACATCTAGAAAAATAAGAAATACCTTAATACACGCACTCACCACTTATGGTCATGGGCCAGAAACAAACTCACGGAAAGCATGAAAACAAGTTCTTAATAATCAAAATGAGAGTAAGACAATGAAAAGGAGAAACACATCTTAAAAAGGCACCCCTGCCTTCTGCCTGGGCTCAAAAGCTTTAGTTTCAATTCCTCTACCTTCTTCCCACTGCAGTGGCACAGGAGGGTACGAAAATGAGGGTTGCAGTCAGCCCATCACATTTTGTCTCTACTGCTCCTTCCTCTTCAGGGGAGGACTCCTCACACTCTTCCTTGCTCCAGCGTGGAGTCCCTCACATGAGAGACAGTCCTTCACAAACTACTCTGATGTGAGTCCTCCCCACTGGAATGCAGTTTTCCCTAATTGCTCCAGCTTGGGTCCCTCCCACAGAGTCAGGGCCTCCTTTGGATGCAGCCACGTGCTCTGGTGTGAGGTCCTTCAACGGCTGCAGGTGGAGATCTGCTCCACTGCTGCCCTCCATGGCTGCAGGGCAAGTTGTGCTCTAGTTCCATGGGCTGCACAGGGACATCATGCCTCACCACGGTCTTCGCCATGGGCTGCAGGGGAATCTTCTCCAGCACACCACTTCCATCTCCTTTCTTCATTGCCTTTCATGTCTGTGCAGTTGTTTCTTTCACATCCCACTCTTCTCTTCTCTGCAGGTTCTCTTGCTTGCTCCTGAAAAGCATCTAGCTTTTGGTCAGAGGCTGCATCAGGTCAGTCAGGCCACAGTTGCAGCAGAGGCTGGGGCTGCAGTGTAGGATTGGGTTGTGGCGGAGGCTGGGCAGGTGGACCAACTGAGCTGCCAAGGCTGTCAGGCTGTGCCCATCACTCCAAGTGCTGTGGCCCTTCTTAAATGTGTTTGGATTGAGAGCAGCCCTGTGGAGAAGGAGTTGGGGGTGCTGGTTGGTGAAAACCTCAACATGAGCCAGCAGTATGCACTTGCAGCTCAGTAGGCCAACTGGATCCTGAGCTGCATAAAAAGAAGTGTGACCAGCTAGTCAAGGGAGGAGATTCTCACCTTTTACTCTGCTCTCATGGGGCCCCACCAGGAATATTGTATCCAGCTCTGGGGCCCCCAACATAAAAATGGCATGGACCTGTTGGAGTGAGTCCAGAGGAGGGCCACAAAGACGATCAGAGGGCTGGAACCCCTCCCATGCGAGAACAGGATGAAAGAGCTGGGGTTGTTGAGCCTGGAGAAGAGAAGGCACCGGGGAGACCTAATAGCAACCTTCCAGTACTTCAAGGGGGCCTACAGGACAGATGGGGAGGGAATCTTTATCAAGGAGTGTAGTGATAGAATGACCGGTAATGGTTTTAAGCTTAAACATGGTAGATTTAGATGAGATACTAGGAAGATATTTTTTACTGTGAGGATGGTGAGGTACTGGAACAGGTTGCCCAGAGAAGCTGTGGACGCCCCATCCCTGGAGGTGTTCAAGGCCAGGCTGGATGAGACTTTGAGCAACTTGGTCTAGTGGAAGGTGTCCCTGTCCCTGTCCCTGTCAGGGGTTGTAACTTGATGTAACTTGATGATCTCTTCCAACCCAAACCATTCTATGATTCACGATTCTATGATCATTCAGATCAGTGAATGATCTGACTTGGCCAGAGGTTTGTCTGTCTTGGAGCTGAGGAAGCCTCTGGCAGGTTCTTACAGGGACCAGCTCTCTAGTCCCCTCCCCTGCTAGTGAAAATAATCTTAGAGCCAGGGAAACATCTAGGAGCTTCTTACAGGAGCCATCAGTGTAGCCCCTCCCCTGCTGCCAAAACCCCACCACACGAACCCAAAACAGACAGAAAATGGAGAGAAAATAATAATAATTATATAACAGCATACAAAACAAGTGATCCACAATGCAATTGCTCACTACCTGTCAACCAATGCCCAGCTGGCCTCTGAGCAGCAACTGCTACCTGCCAACCAACGACCCCCCATTTTGGTGTTTAGCAGGTTCAGCTTGATGTCACATGGTATGGAATAGCCCTTTGGTGAGTTTTGGGTCAACTGTCCTGGCTGCGTCCCCTCACAGCTTCCCATGAACCCCCAGCCTTCTTGCTGGCTTGGCAGTACAAAAAGCTGAAAAGACTTTGTGTAAGCACCGTTCAGCAATGACTAAAGCACCCCTGTATTATCATCCTAAATCCAAACCACAATACTGTACCAATTTCTAGAATGAAAATTAAGTCTGTTCCCAGCTGAAATCAGGATAGACCTGAATAAAAGAACTCTTGATATCTCTATTTTTCAACTAAATAGAAGCAACTGCACCATTTGTATGGTTCCTATAGACAACTCTCTATGTAAATTAGTTTGTTATACTCATTTAGCAGGCATCATGATAAGGCAGACAAAGGGATGTGTTATATTCTTACTCTCAGTTCTCACGTTTAAGTAACCAGACATTATTCAATAAAACTCATGAGAATAAGAACTATCCTAATGACATATTCGCTATATGAATATGCAACTACTGCTCTGTATAATTAAACAAGATCATTACATACAATTGCGGATTAAAGAATACGCTCCAACATATGAGTATGTTTTGCAAATTCAGGAATAGTTACATTGCTTTGAAAAAACATCAAAGACAAGTTTGAATCAAAATGCCATTTTCCTGCAAATTAACCTCTTCAAATCTTCAATTATTCTTTGGTTGTTCCCATTTTTGAGTTCTTTTTCTAGTCTAATATCCAATATCAGAAACTTGAAGATCTAGAGAAGAACTAGACACTAACAATAATATCTTTATTTTACATATTTTTCTTCTCCAGAAGAGAGAAAAATATTAATACTCAATTACTAATATTGTTTAAAAAGTTACTGAAAGAGAGAAAAATAATATTTAGGATAAAATTTTAAAGGCACAAATACTTTTCACAAGAAAAACTCAACAGAAAACAACCAGTGCAGTATAAATGCAACTCATTGTATATGCTCTAGCTCACAGGGATTTCCTATGAATAAAACCTTTTTGTTAATGAAGATCATTTGCAATCTCTTCATTGAAAACTATTGCTTAAAAATTTATTTTGTTAAGGTGTTGAAAAATCTTTGAAACTTTTAAAATATTTGAGTTTCATAATTTCATAAGAGTTTTGTATTTTGTTAAAAATGGTTTCTCATTTTAGCAATATGTATTAATCACATTCAGAGACAGCTGAACAAACTTGCTGTTTACACAAAAAAGATGAGATCTTTAAAGATGAGACAAAGCACTTTACATATTTGGTGAGTCAGAACTTTAAGGTGTTCAACTTTTCAACTGAACTGGAAAAAAGTTTTTTCAGGAAAGTCCTCCAGAGCAAAAATAGTGACTCCTGCATGTCATACATCTGTCTTCTCACTGTGGGGATGTTCATAGTGTAAAATTCACAGCCACTGCATCTCTGTCACAATTGATCCATTGTCTGTAACTGATTCCATTGTCATTGTCAACCATGACAGTTAGTTTTAACTGAGGGTACGATTCATAGGATTTTTAAACACAAAATCTTGACTTCTAATACCAGTTTCCTCATTCAGCATTTACAGTGGTTTCACACATGATGCAGAACAACACCTGTATGGTAAAAAAAAAAGCACAGGACTTTCTTTTCCTTGTAAGCAGATAGGACAGAACATCTTCAGGGAAAAGCTCTGTATGATTTGGTGAGGGAAGTGGATATATCTAATGAAGGAGTATCTGTGCTATACTATTTTTCTCTGTCTCATCCAGAATTTTCTGCTTCTGAAGTATCAACTGTTTTGACATTGGAAAACCTAACAATAAAACAAAGAATTTAACCAAGCCAAATACTAAATGCATATAACTAAGAGTCATGTATGTTAAGCCAGAAAGCCGACCGTGTCCTGGGGTGCGTCGAAAGAAGCATTAGCAGCAGGTCAAAGGAGGTGATTCTCCCCCTCTATTCCGCTCTCATGAGACCCCACCTTGAGTACTGTGTTCAGATGTGGGGCCCCCAACATAAAAAAGACATGGACCTGTTGGAGAGAGTCCAGAGGAGAGCCACAAAATTAATCAGGGGGTTGGAGCACTTCCCCTATGAGGACAGGCTGAAAGAGTTGGGGTTGTCCAGCCTGGAGAAAAGAAGGCTCCAAGGAGACCTAGTAGCAGCCTTCCAGTACTTAAAGGGTTCCTACAGGAGAGACGGGGAGGCACTCTTTATCAGGGAGTGTAGCGAGAGGACAAGGGGTAATGGGTATAAGCTAAAAGGAGGTAAATTTAGACTAGACATTAGGAAGAAATTTTTCACTGTGAGGGTGGTGAGGCACTAGAACAGGTTGTCCAGAGAAGTTGTGGATGCCCCATCCCTGGAGGTGTTCAAGGCCAGGCTGGATGAGGCTTTGAGCAACCTGGTCTAGTGGAGGGTGTCCCTGCCCATGGTTGGAACTTGATAATCTTTAAGGTCCTTTCCAACCCAAACCATTCTATGATTGTATGATTCTATGATTTATATCTCTCTTCTACAATTCTATACTAATTTTCCACCTTTGATCATCATGTTCTCTGTATAGATAGTTGATGAAATAGCATCTAATATTTTTAAATGGTATATGCAACTTAAAAACAATTATTTAACAATTGTTTCCCTGATTCTTGTAGTTTATTATATTAGAACCCAATCTGTGAACATTAGAATTAAAAATACCACTGTCATTACATGCATTTTAAGCTTTGCATTTTGTTTGTTACGTTGTTATTCTCAATATTCACAAAACTGTTTTAAACAGCATGGAAGAGACAGCAGAGAACCTGCCTTCTTTAACTGACTGTTTAAAAAGCTTACACACATTTGGTAGTATGTAATTCAAGTCTAAATTGGGGTAGCAGGGGACAGCAAAAGCTGCTGGTTGGGAATGGAGTGTAAAACCTCAGTGTATTTTAGATGCTTACTCTACATCTAACATGGAATACTTCAACTCTACCACTGAAATTTTAGGAATGTCTTTATACTTGTGTCTCTCGAGACACACACACACACACACACATATATGTATACGCACACACACAGAGGTATACTTGTGTATGTGTTTCTACCAGTTATCCTGTTTAACTGTGCTTCTGTGTGCGTGCATACTTTCCTATTCCACTTAAAACTGCAGTGGAATTACTATTGTTGTAAAATGTTATCATAAATATCAAAATCAATTAACTTCACGGTAGAAATCTGGGCAGAGCACCACACTTGTTTTAATACATTGCTGCTAATTCTAAATCTCACATTTATCCTTTAACTGTCTTTGAGATGTGCTGTCACTAGCAAAATCGACTGTAAGTCCTTATCTCCCTGCTGGTGCATATATGGGTGTTTCAGCTTAAGGGGTAGCATGTAGAAAACCCGCTTTATCATCAGCTGATTCTACCAGCTTTTTCATAAATTTTGAATTTATAAGACAGAAAACAGGCCAGTTTGTAAAACTAGTATTGCCGGGAAACCATACAAAATACATTTCTAAAAAGCTAAGGGCCCAGCTTGAACTTGCAGAAAAATGAAAGTGCCTTATACAGCTTAGTAAAGTACAAGTGTAACTAGGAATGAGCTGCTTCTTATAGCCAGCACAGAGACTGGCCTGGACAGTTTGCATCTGCACAGTTTGCATCTGCAAAGACATGCAAACACATGCAGACTGAAATTATGCATGGTTTTAATAACTTCCAGCTCTATTTGCACATCTATATGTAAAAAGTGTGCTATAATGTGTAGCAAGCCAAAGCTACTTACACACAAGTGTATATATATCTTATGAGTATAGAGGAGATGCTATTTCAGACTGATCTAGACTGAGCAGGGAGCAATGAAGAGCCAAGTATATCTTAAAGCTAAGTCTGCTGCTGGTTGGCTTCTTTCATCTTCACTAGTTGTCTAACAACTGTCAAAAGCAGATAAGGGCTTTACTCCCAGCACCAGCCCAGCCAGCAACATACCAGAGGAGAAGCGTAAAGTGAAGCACCCTACCACTTGAAGTCATGCTGCCTTTCTAAACTTTGTCTTGTATAAGCAGAAAAAGTTGGCACCTTGGCACCAGCTCTGTTTAAATCTGAGGGGAAGGGTAAAGATGCTTCTTTGAGTGAGCAAAATCATCATCACTGGAAATAAGAGGGAGGGATGAAAATCAACAATGAATGGAAGGAGAGAGAAAATGTAAGAGTTTTTGTAGTGGTAACAAGAAAAGGTGGAAACATAGAGGGAACATTCACAGAAGTGAGAAATATGTAAGATTTCCTATAATTATTTGTTATTTATATCCTTGGAATTCTGTAGATTTTACAACTGTCAATTTACCACAGGCAACCATGTGTGCATATTCAGACATACACTCATATACTCAAGTTTGCAAATAAACAGATAAGATGTGTAAGCATACCTCCATGTAAGTATCTCTGTGTATCTGTGTGCGTTTGCATGCATATGTATGAATTTATGTGTGTTGCATATTGACCCCAGCCAGCAAGAAGCACCTCACTCACTCACTCACTCACTCACTCACTCACTCACTCACTCACTCACTCACTCACTCATCCCAGTCTCTCCCAGGGGAAGAGAACCAGGAGAGTAAAAGTGAGAAAATTTATGAGGTGAGATAAAGACAGTTTCACAAGTGAAAACGTGCACACATGCAAAACAAAACAAGGAATTCATTCACTGCTTCCCATGGGCAGGCAGATGTCCAGTCATCTCCAGGAAAGCAGGGCTCCATCACACCTAATGGTTACTTACAAAGACAAAATGCCGTAACTCTGAATGTCCCCCTTTCTTCTTCTTCCCCCAGCTTTTTGTTGCTGAGAATGAGGTCATATGGTATGGAATATCCCTTTGGTCAGCTGGCGTCAGCTGTCCCAGCTGTGTCCCCTCCCAATTTCTTGTGTACCCCCAGCCTATCCACTGGCAGGGTAGTGTGAGCAGCAGAAAAGGCTTTGACTCTGTGTAAGCACTGCTCAGCAAAAACTGAAAATATCCCTGTGTTATCAACGCTGTTTTCAGCACTAATCCAAAACATAGCCCCATACTAGCTACTATGGAAAAAAATTAACTCTGTCCCAGCCAAAACCAGCACACAGTGTGTGTGCATCTGTGTAAAATGTGTGTATACATATTTTTGTTGTTTCAGTGATTGGATTGAAAGTAATATTTTACTTTTGTGTGAGGCTGTATAAAGCCTTACGGGAAAATAATTATTAGTTCTTTGTTAGTATTTTCTTTAGATTTTAACTACCACATTTTTGAAAATCAGGACAGGTTGTGTTAAGCTTCTCATCAACCAGCACCCCCAAGTCCTTCTCTTCAGGGCTGCTCTCAAGCCATTCTCCGCCCAGCCTGTATTTGTGCTTGGGATTGCCTCGACCCACATGCACGACCTTTCACTTGGCCTGGCTGAACTTCATGAAGTTTGCATGGGCCCACCTCTCAAGCCTGTCCATGTCTGCTTGCAATGTGTACTTGCAGCCCATAGCCAACTGTATATTATGCTGCACAAGAATTGTGGCCACCAGATTAAGGGAAGTGATTCTCCCCCTTAACTCAACTCTACTCTTGTGAGACCCCACCTGGAATACTGCATCCAGTTCTTCCTCAGTATAAGAAAGACATGGACCTGTTTGGGTGGGTCAGATGATCAGAGAGCTGGAACACCTGCCCCATGAAAAAATTCTGAGAGAGTTGGGGTTGTTCAGCCTGGAAAAGAGAAGGCTCCAGAAAAACCCTATTGTGACCCTTCAGTATATAAAGAGGGCTTATAAGAAAGATGTAGAGAGACTTTTTACCAAGGCCTGTAGTGACTTTAAACTGAAAGAGGGTAGATTTAGATTGAGCATAAGAAAGACTTTTTTTACTATGAGGATGGTGAGACAGTGGAACAGGTTGCCCGGAGAGGTTGTGGATATTCCATCCCTGGAAGTGTTTTCAAGGTCAAGTTGGACAGAACTTTGAGCACTCATCTAGTGAAAAACGTCCCTGCCCATGGATGAGTTTTAAAGGCATCTTCCAATCTAAACTATTCTATGACTCTATGATATCTGAGAGCAGCATGTCTGCATAAGCCACACTGACTATAAACAGGTCTAAGGAATAATCCCAGAGCTGTGACCCATGGGCCACGTAATGTCATTTGGCAGATAGCAAATCCAATTCCTCTGCTTAGATGTGGGTTGCAGATTCACGGAGGAGAGGGAAGGCCATAGCACAAATAAATAGACTGCTGGCTTCTGACCATGAGGCAAAACTCAAACCCATTGCTTTTACCTAGACAATTGACAGAACTGTCCAAGTGGACAACTTCTAGGACACATTTTTCTTCATCCTAGGTCACACACCACCCAGTTTCTTAGGATGTTTATTTTTTATTTTGTTTTACTAATTTTTAACTTTCTTTTATTTTTTTCCATTTCTGCTGCTGCTTTTACTTTACCAATTTTATATTGTACTTTAACATAATGAACTGTTGGCTTGCCATGTTATGCCTTTAGCCTCCTCTAATATTCAGTATTCAGGTTAAGTGGAGATATTTTGTGATCATTATGGTGTTCAGGAAAACAGAAAACATGAGGAAAATAGTTGCAATTTTCCACAATAGAAATATTTATTGAAAGATTAGGCTAGATTTACATCATCGAACATTTCTTTTACAATGGTCTTAAACATGCTTTGACCGAACTTTCGATGCAACCATGACTGATTCTTAGGGTCGTTTGCAATGTTTGTCTTCACAGTGATTTTAATAATAATAAAATATATCTAGGTCTCATTGTTCTTGCAACATCTTATACCTGAAGACCTGATGGTATGTTATGAGTACTCAAGTTTTGCTTTGCAAAAGAAATGTAGATTGCAAGTCCACATTAGTGTTTCAGTTCAGAGCAAAAGAAATCTTGAAGCAGATTTTCCAAAAGTCACCACTTAAAATTTTTCACTTCAGATAGAGTAGTCTTGGTGCATAACAACAGTATATCTTTCAAATATAGCAAAAGAGATAGATACACTCTTGAAACACATCTAATAGCTTCCAAAAAATAATTGTCGTTTAGCCCTTAGAATGAATCTGAAATAAAAACTCCCTGAAACACACATAGCGTAGATATCAGATCCTCAGCACCACCTCTTTTCCTCTGTAGATTTACTAATGTCGTTATGATCTTATTATATCACAGTTATATCAACAAATGAAGCCAAATCACTCTGTGAACACTGCAGTTATTTCTGCTTCTTGCAATGACAGAGTAAATATATTTCTATTAATATATTCAGTATTCCATATAGCTTTGATAATTTTCATCATCAATTACAGAAATTGTAATTTTGGACTTAGAAAAAAAATGAAAGACTTTTAGAGTTGGTACTTGGATGTCTGATTCTTTTACTTAATCCATGCCTTTCCAGTGTGAGAATAGAGCCTTTACAGAGTTTGTGTCAGTATTTAATCTTGTTATGGAATGTATTCAACAACTGGGAAAGAGATGTCCGGTTTACATTTAAAAACAATAGGAGACAATTGTAGGTGTCATTACCAGTACCAGCCTATAAATCTTAGCTGGGTCATGGGCTTACAAAATGTATTCAAAACAGGGAAAAGTCATGTTTCTTAAAAAAAAAGTAAGTTTTAAAAATAGACATATGGATTAAAAACAAAATAATCCAAGATTGAGAATTTAAGTGCCAGGTTGAGAATTCAGCAGCATTCTTAGCAGCCATTCTAATTAATTTGTGTTTCTATATAGTGTGTTTGGAAAGGCAGAAAACTGTTCATTTTTGATCAATGAAGGTAGATAAAAGACACACCAAAGACCTAGTTGTTGTTTTTCTACTTTGCAAGTGGACGCAGTGTTTGACATAGTCACTGATAATCAGAGATACAAATTCCATGTAGAAATTGGCACCTTCAGTGTGGTCTTCAAAAAGGTGTTTTGGTTCTAGAGAGAGATGACTTAAAAAAAAATAAATCTCCATCATTCTTTCCTTATGGTTCATGTGTATGTTTCCTCCCTCAACATACAGGGCTGTGCATATCTATTTTTAAATCATTAGTTTTACATCATTACACAGCTAGTTCAGGTATCTAATTTTAACCAGGTAGGAGAAGGCCATACATAAACTGTTAACAGTCAGTGCAAAGATGTCTGCAGTTTCGTTTAATAGTCCCTTTAATTTCGTTGTCCTACTCATCAGTAAAACAGACTTGGAGGAAGAGGAAAGATTCCAGATTTCTGTTCAACATAAAGGAAAATCTGCTTCCTACTACTTACGTGCATACTTATGACAAAAGACAGGGAGTTAATAGCACCAAACATAACTCATAAATCACTAATAACTATAGAAGAAGTGATAATTTTTAAGTCAACTCCAAGATTTTAAAATGGATCTTAACACATGCAAAAGATATAAAATATTTTCCAATAGCTTTTAGTAAAGCTTGAAGGCCTGGACGTCCACGTGAAATGTACTGGGACTGATATTTTCCTCCTTTATAAGTGAACATTTACATATTTTGTTCTTTCTCATTGTGAGTCTGAGCCAAAGTCCACCCAATTCAATGGGAATTCTCTATGCTTTTTTTTTTAAATCTGTCTCTAAGGACTTAGTCCTGCTGTTGTTGCAGCCAGGGAGACTTTCATGTGAATGTTTGTAAGATCACAATCTGCCTATACATCACTGTGTTTTCAAGAGTGAATCTTTTGTGATCTGCTATTGATATAAACACGGTCAAAGCCAAGTTTACTTTTGAATGAGGAACTCTGAAAATATGAAATTTGAAGTGAAAATTCCTTGGTTCATCCTCATATTTTCTCGGAGCAAAAGGTAACTTCTAAATTATTCCAAGTCTTTAGTCGTTCCAGATTTATTTTTCAGTACCATTAATGTATTCACATGCCAGAGATTTCTTTTTAAGACTACTTTGGAGAATGCTGAGCACTTTTGAGGGTCATCTCAGTGACAGTAGGATGATCAGAGACAGGTGATGATCTTAAGCTACTTTTTATGTTAAAAATCATTCACTGTGAATTTGATCTAAATTCTGAAGCTTGGTCCTGTTCTAGAGCTCATTCTGGACTGCAGTTCACTGGGTTTCACAGTCAGTCTCTTTATCTCCATTTTCATAGCACTCTGCTTACAGTTTCTAGTCAAGTCTTCAGAAATCTTTGGCCAACACCCAAGACTGTAAACAGTGACACATTTGATTAATGTAACAAGCCTAATGTTTGTCATTACCACTCTTTTTTTTCCTCACTCTGACAGACTGTTCCTTTTCCATCAACAAGATCTTCTTCTGAACATCTATGACCAGGTTACGTATTCAGAAGGCTAACACATTTTGGCTTAGGCAAAGTTGATTAGCAGCAAGTCCCACTAAACCAAAACAGCTACTCCTGCTGCAAAGTCCATAGAGCCTTGTTTACTGGTTTTAGAGTGTCAAAATTTATCTTCATATTGACAGTCCTGATATAAAAGAGATACGGAATACATGTACAGCCACAAGTACATGCTGGCAATAACTGGTCACTGTAAGATACTACTTCCTTACATAAATTCTTGCAATAACTCTTCTCAAGGTGGCACAGCAGTGTTCTCTAGAGGCATACCTGAGGAGTAAGACATAAATAGTCAACTGTTTGTTTAGGGACTTCAAAATGTCAGCTTCAATATTTAGGGCAGATATGAGGCATGAATATTGACGTGGGACAGATAAAAATTGAAACCAAAATGGTTTTCTTGCTTACTAGTTAATCTTACATAAAAAAAGCAAGATAGCATTAAGTTTACGTTAACCTGACTACTACAAAACCTCTGTTGGAATTAACTTCTTTTGATGAAACAGGCATTAAGCTGTTACCTTTGCAAAAGTAATGCTTTCCAAAGATGTATTTAAGTGTATCTATCTTTGCCTAAGTACTTACTGCAGTTATGAATGTTAAAGATGTTACTGGTTCCTCCCTTCTTCCGTAACTCCGTCCAAATAATATCATCAGTGTTCTATCTCTGAAATTTCTGTGTGGAGAATGTGTCTTATGGAAGTAAAAGGTTCCTTCCATCTTTTATTAGCACATTTACATGGCTTTGACAGATTGATATTCATAATCAGTGTTACAACTGTAGTAAATTAGCAACTGCAGAAATTAGAAAAGTTGTCTCACTGTTTTTCTTAACCACAAAATGCAACGAAAGTCCGCAGTACCCACTGTAAACAACAACTGGTGATAAGCTAAGAGATTTGAGATGGCTGCATTCTTCCTGTATCTTCTACTATGACAAAGTAAAGCTTCTCTACATGTTGACAGGCAGAAAACATAAATTCTTTTTTTCCCTTAGACTACAACCTTATATGTAAGACTGGAACCAAGATCTCCTGGAGTGCTGATACTGTAAGAAGATGAAGAACTAAACTGATGCACTGAACTTCCTGTAAGCGGATTTTTTTCATTCCACTTGGTTACTGACTTGGCTGCCAGCAAAATGATGTTCAAAGCATGTAGGAATGGAATAAATCAAATTATTAGAAGTGTATCTGATATTTGCATTTGGGTAGTTACTCCTTGTGTTTGGAAGATGTTATGTTAAAAAATCCACTAAATGTCCCTCTCAGCTACTGTAATGTACAATACAAACTAGAAATCTTAACAAAGGACCATCTTTCAATATACACAAAGTATCTGGTATTAAGAGATCCTCAAAAATTATGCAAAATGCTCTCTAAAAATGAATTGCAGGTAGCACTTTTCTGCAGTTCTTTTTTCTTTGGAATGGTGAGCTAACAAAAATAAGTATTGACAATAATGATGCCATGTCTATAGAATCACACATTAACATCAGCATAAACTGTTAGGGCAGGCTTTCAAGAGACTTGATTCTCCATTTTGATACATAAGCAAGCATTCCTATTCTTACAAACAGCAAGCCTTGTAGCAGAATGAGATGGTGATGCTTTATTCACATGCAATGAATCTGTACTATATGTAGGCAACACTAGTATGGTACTGCCACACGATGTCTACTCCTTTATCTGTGTGAATTGGATCACAAAGTTTATAGGTCCTTTCTAAAACATAATGTTACATTCTGTCTCCTATTTTCTTTCTGGACTATTTTGCCCATTTTGTGTGTGCGCTCCAATGAGTTGTGCTTGTTCTTACAATTTTTTTACAGACTACGTGGCCTGATGTGAGCTTCTGGATACTGCCTAGCACTTAATGTGCCCCCAGGACTTCCATTTTCCACATATGGTAGTTCTGTCCCTTGGATCCCAGATGTATGTTGCAGCTTCATCACATCAGAAAGTATAAGAGTTGGATGCAGATGCTACTGCAGAACGTAATTTGTTGGGTCACCAAACATGCTGACACAGAATTTTCCTTTGATAGAGCTTAAAGATCTGTGGCTGAACATCTGAGAGAAGAAGAGTGGAACTGAATTTCCATATTGTACAGTTCTGGCAGTGAAATTGAGTGATTACTGCTCTTCAGTGCATGATGGGTTCAGTACAGTCTCAGGCTAATTAAGCAAAGTTCCACATCACTATATTAGGGCTTCACTCCTCCAGAAAGAGGTGTGAGTACAGCACCCACACAGGCTGATGTTAAGGTGTCTAACTGTTGGAAAAACTCATCTGGAACACACTGATAAAGTGTTGCTGCCTCTGCTCTCCCTGCCTTGTAAAGCATTTGGCTAGAATTCTTCTATAGGCTACATAAGGTCCTCCAATCCATCATTACAGCAGGAAGATCTCTTTTATCCCCTGAAAGATGATGGTGTGTTTTTATTTTCTGTGCTGAGTTTCTTCCTTTTCTTGAACCTAGGCATTTTTGAGAGATTTGTAGTCAGTACCACCCCCACTGCAATGGCCTTGTGGCAGGAGGTGGCATTTGTTCTTTTGCACAAATGTACCTTTCATATTAATAGCACTTCTCATTTTCTCTGTGAGAGATTCCAAACATCTTAAATCAAGAAAAAGTATAAAATGTTCAAAGGGAAAGAGAAAGAATTGTGGCTCAGGTTCAGAAATAATACAGATAGGAATTTCAAACTGAATGAGTTAACAAAATCAAGTTATTATGGCATTATAGAAGTAGAGACTATTTTTCAGTGCAACACAAGGCAGAAATAGGAAAGTACCCAGCTGTTTTTCATTAAATTCCCAATGTTTTAGAACTGAAGAAAACTGGTTTTTTTCGAAGAATCATAGAATGACCTGGGTTGAAAAGGACCTTAAAGATCATCTAGTTCCAACCCCCCTGCTGTGGGCAGGGTTGCCAACCACTAGAGCAGCTGCCCAGGGCCCCATCCAGCCTGGCCTTGAATGCCTCCAGGGATGGGACATCCACAGCTTCTCTGGCCAACCTGTTCCAGTGCCTCACCACCCTCACAGTGAAAAATTTCTGCCTCAGATCTGACTTAAATCTCCCCGCTCTTAGTCTAAAATAATTCCCCCTCATCCTGTCACCATCAACCCCTGTAAACAGTTGCTCCCCCTCCTGTTTATACGCTCCCTTCAAGTACTGGAAGGCCGCAATGAGGTCTCCCCGGAGCCTTCTCTTCTCCAAGCTAAACAAGCCCAGTTCCCTCAACCTTTCCTCATAGGAGAGGTGCTCCAGCCCTCTGATCATCTTAGTGGCCCTCCTCTGCACCCGCTCCAAGAGCTCCACGTCCTTCCTGTGCTGGGGGCCCCAGGCCTGGACACAGTACTCCAGATGGGGACTCACAAGAGCCGAGTAGAGGGGCACAATCACCTCTCTCTCCCTGCTGGCCACCCCTTTTTTAATGCAGCCCAGGACATAGTTGGCCTTGCAGGCTGCAAGCACGCACTGCTGGCTCATGTCCAGCTTCTCATCCACCACGACCCCTAAGTCCTTCTCCACAGGGCTGCTCTCAAGGAGTTCTTCTCCCAGTCTATATAAATACTTGTGATAGCCCCGGCCCAAGTGCAACACCTTGCACTTGGCCTTGCTGATCCTCACTAGGTTCACACAAGCCCACATGTCAAGCCTGTCCAAGTTCCACCGGATGGCATCCCTTCCCTCTATCATTTTGACTGCACCACTCAGCTTGGTGTCATCTGAAAATTTGCTGAGGGTGTAAATTTTGTTTTAATGAAGGAAATTCTCAATAGATACAAAATGGCTTGTTAAAACTAAATTCACTGGAAGTATATTCCTTCTGACAGAAGTTCACCAAATAAACCTTTTAATTTCTGAACTTGGCTGCAAAATGAGACACATACCATCAACCTCTAATCAGAGCACCTGCTTGAATACAAACTAGGATCTTGAATCTAAAGTTTTGACCAAGACATCAAAGAAAGACTGGGAAGACAAGTGATATTTGGTCTACCAAGCATACAGAGGGGAAACTGAGTGCACTACACAGAAGTCTGAGAGACACACTTCAAAAATAAATTTTTTACCTGGACTTCTGCAAAACATTGACACTGTCCTGCATGACATCCTTGTGTCTCAATGGAGAGACATGGATTTGATGGAAGGACCACTCCATGGATAAGCAACTGGCTGGATGTTTGCAGTGAAAGAGTTGTGGCCAAAGGCTCGATGCCCAAATGGGGAGCAGTGATGAATGGCATTCTTCAGGGATCAGTATCGGGGCTGGTGCTTTTTAACATCTTTGTTGGAGACATGGAGAGTGGGATCGAGTGCACCCTCAGCAAGGTTGCCGACTACACCAAGCTGTGTGGTGGACACGCTGGAGGGAAGGGATGCCACCCAGAGGGACCTTGACAGGCTTGAGAGGTGACCCATGAAAACCTCATGAAGTTCAACAAGGTCAAGTGCAAGGTCCTGCACGTAGGTCAAGGCAATCCCAAGCATAAATACAGGCTGGGCAGAGAATGGCTTGAGAGCAGCCCTGAGGAGAATGACTTGGGGGTGCTGGTTGATGAGAAGCTGAACATGACCTGGCAATGTGCACCCAGAAAGCCAACCGTATCATGGACTGTGTCAAAAGAAATGTGACCAATAGGTCAAGGGAATTGATTCTGCCCCTCTGCTCTGCTCTCATGAGACTTGCCTGGAGTACTGCAGCCGGCTCTGGAGTCCTCGGCACAAGACACAGACCTGTTAGAGCAAGTCCAGAGGAGAGCTACAAAGATGGTCAGAGGACTAGAGCACCACCCACATGAAACAGGCTGAACGACTTGGGCTTTTTCAGCCTGGAGAAGGCTCTGGGGAGACCTTATAGCAGCCTTCCAGTACTTCAAGGGGAACTGTAGGAAAGACAGGGAGGAACTCTTTATCAGGGAGTGTAGTGGTAGGACAAGGGGTAATGGTTTTAAGCTTAAACATGGTAGATTTAGATTAGATCTTTGGAAAAACATTTTTTACTGTGAGGATGGTGAAACCCTGGAAGAGGTTTCCCAGAGAAGCTGTGGATGCCCCATCCCTGGAGGTGTTTAAGTCCTGGTGGGATGAGGCTTTGAGCAACCTATTTTAGTGGAAGGTATCCCTGCCCATGGCAGGGGGGTTGGAATGAGATTATTTTTATGGTCCCTTCCAACCCAAACCATTCTATTATTACAGATTTTCTCCATTGGAGAAAAGAAAATATGACTTCTTTATTTTTATTTAAGGGAAAGCAATGGAAGAAACACATCAGGCTTCTACAGAATAAAGACACTACTTGCTTTGTGAAAGGATGCATCTGAATTCATCTGGGAATTGAAATGCCCTACATAATCAGAAGGCTCCTGGAAATTTAGATTTGTGGTATCTAAAAGGATAATTGTAACAGCTGTATAGCTGTGTCCTCCTAGCAAAGACATAATTCTGAAAGGTGAACAGTACAATACAGAATCAAAGTAAAATAAATTAGAAAAATTGAAATTTAATCTGCTGGAAAAAAATAAAAATATCTCACACTTAACAAATGCTTACCTAAGTATAGCAGTTAAGATGGTGGAATCAAAATGAAACAATTATGTAATTAAAAATCTCTGTATGCTGTAAATTAAAATCACATCAGGGAAAATTTATACTTATCTTTCAGAAACAATAGTCTACAGCTGTAAAATGTAAAGATAGCTATACAGGCATGAAAGGGAAGATGACTTGGATTTAATGGGGCCAAGTCTGAACTCAAAGGCAATTGTGATGCAGATAAGAAAAGGTTTCAGAAGGTCAGAGAATAATCTGCTTTTATCTCTCTGAAGGCAGTGAGAAATTTCTTATTGACATGCAGATCCCAACCATCTGTTTTGGAGATCGTCGTTGGTTTTCAATTCATTTTTCCTGTCAGAATGAAAACTGTGTGCATTTCAGAAATCCTTCTTTGACTCACCTATTATGAAGTCCAGTTTTGCTTCCCTGGAATCAAGGGATGTCTTTCATTTCTTAACTTCAAGAGCAATTGGGACTGCTGAGTTAGATGTCAGTGGAGACAGCTCAGGCTGACTTTCTTCAGTGACCCAACTAACAGATGTCAGCCATGCTTCTTATATATGATATAAAGACATGCAGACTCATGTGAAAACAAATGAAGAAATCATTCAACTTTTTGCATGTGGGTACATGTAAAACATATTGCTAGAGAAAAATTCCAGGAAGAAATCAATTAATGAATGCTTCAGAATTGAGAAGCATTTCTAAGTTTTTTTTTTCTCTGATATGTTCTCTCATTTGCATGGCACCTTCTGTCATGTTTTTGATAAGAAGTTCAGCATTTCCCTATTGTTTCTGTAACTCTGTGGCTTCCCTTGTACGTATGTCAGAGTTAAAGATATGAGTGACTGAAGAATCCTAAAGATCTACCACAAGAGTTTATATTCTCTGCTTTTTTGCGCAGTGTATGAAATTATAGATACATGTCTTGCCTAGAGATAACTTTTTTTATCCATTTCACAATGAAGTGTTTTCTAAGGAAGAAAGGACTTTGTTCCCACTAAGACAAATAAAAATCTTGAGGACTGTTTCATTCTGCTTCTGTTACCCTTTTTGTGCTACTTCTAACACAAGTCCTTAATAAACCCAGTGGCTCATAACCAGTGGCTCATAACCCTCTCCAGTGTTCCGGTATGTAAAGGTCAAAGAAAGCCTTGCCTACAGTGACTATGAGATCCTGAGAGGACAGGGCAAGGACAAAAAGCAAGATCACAGCCCTGGGATTTAGTAGAGAAGAATTCAGCGTCTTCATGGATCTACTTGAAAGGCCCTGGAGAGAAGTGAGGTCTATGAAAGTTGCCTGCTAGTTAAGCTCAAGAGACATCCGTCCCAACATACAAGTTTTCAGGCAAAACCACCAAGAGGCCTGCATAGATGAACAAGGAGATCCTGAAAGAACTCAAATACAAGAGCATACAGAAGGTGGAAGCAAGTATGGCAAATCTGAGAGGAATACAGAGATACTTTCCAAGCACACAGATAAGTGGTGAGGAAAGCCAAAGTCACCTGGAGTTGAATCTGGCGAGGGATGTTAAGGGAAATGAGAGGCTCTTACAAGTGCATGAGTAGCAAAAGGAAGACTAGTGAAAATATAGGTCAATTGCTGAATAGAGTATGGGCCCTGCTGATAAAGGACACGGAAAAGACAGGTACTGAATGCCTCCTTCACCTCAGTCTTTATTAGCAAGACTGTCCTTTAGGAATCCACGGTCCTGGAAAACAAGCAGAAAGTCTGGAGTAAGGAATGCTTGCTCATGGTGGAAGATGATCTGTAAGGTAACATTTAAGCAAACTGGACATAACTCCATAGGCCCTGCTGGGATGCACCTCTGAGTGCCAAGGGAGCTGGCAGCTGTCATTGGAAGTCCACTCTTGGTAATATTTGAATGATCACGGCAACTGGGAGGGGTGCCTGAGGACTGGAGGAAAGCAAATGTAACTTCTGTCTTCAAAAAAGGCAAGAGGGAGGACCCAGAGAACGACAGCCTTGTCAGCCTTACCTCAGTCCGTGAGAAGGTGACGGAACAACTAGTCCTGGAAACCTTTTCCAGACTCTTGATGGACATGAAGGTGATCAGGAGCAGTCAGCATGGATTCACAAAGGGTGTCGTGGGTTAAGTAGAAAGAGTTAATTTTTTTTTTCTCTCTTCTTCATAAATAGCTAGCAAGAGGCTGTTTTGGATTTGTACTCAGCAGAACAGCTGATAAGAAAGAATGTTTATAATTACTGCTAGTATTTCAAGGACAAATACGTTCAGCCTCTCTCCTCTTTGCAGACAGAGCGAGGGGAGGCCTGGGGCGCGGAGGGAGACACAGTCCAGCTGCTAGCCTGGGATTTGCTCTTAGGTTAAGATTGAGAACCAGAGTGACCAATTGTTTATTCCATCCCATGCACGTCATACCCAGTATATAGCTGAGGACCCTTCCGGCAGATCGCTCTCTTTTGCTTCCCTTGGGCTCCGGAGCCTTTGGTCATCAGGTGGGGGGGGCAGTATAGTTGTGTATCACCCATTCCCCCCTCCTCCGGGGCTGTTGGCCAGGAGCAGGCTGGGCCTTTGGTCATCTGGTGGGGGGGGGGGGCAGTATCATTGTGTATCACTCTTTCTCTCCCTCCTCTGGGGTCGTTGGCCAGGAGTGAGCTGGGTCTTTGGTCATCAGGTGGGGGGGCAGTATCACTGTGTATCACATTGTATATTTGTATATGGTATTATTTTCTATATTATTGTAGTTTAGTTATTAAATTGTCCTTATCTCAACCCACGAGTCCTCTGTACCATTTACCGCTTTAATTCTCTCCCCTATTATTGGGTGGGGGCGGAAACTGTGTGAGTGGGCGTGTGTGGTTTGGCCCCCACCCAAGGGCTAACCCACCACAAAGGGGAAATCATACTTCATCAACCTGATAACCTTCTATGAAGACTGGCTTGGTGAATGAAGGGAGAGCAGTTGATAGTACCTGTCTTGACTTCAGGAGGGCTTTTGACACGGTGTCCCAGAAGATCCCCTTGAGAAGTTGATAAAGTGTAGGCTGGCAAAGCAGACATCAAGGTGGATTGAAAACCAACTGAATGGCCAGGCCCAGAGAGTGGTGATCTGTGGTACGAAGTCTAGCTGCAGGCCAACAACTAGTGTTTTATCCCACGAGTCAATAATGATTTGGATGATGGGGCAGAGTATACCCTCATGATGTTTACTGATAACACAAAATTGGGAGAACAGCAACCATGAGAATAGCTTAATGGGCACCAACATATGGTACTGCAGCTTTTTTCTCATCTACTGCAGTGGACACTATACAGTCAGGTTTTGTTGAAGTGGAGCTGAGACTTTGAGATCCTTAATAATCTTAACTGTGTCTAGATTATACCACTTGGAATCGCTCAGTACAGCATGCGGAACAGATATGTGCCTGTCTATATTATCCTGCATCAAGAATTTGTTTATTCAAATAGCTTGAATCAGTACATTGAAAACATATCTGTATTATTTTAAAGGAGTTCAATTATTCTAGCTTTGCTTCGTGGCTCACTTTTGTATTTTAGTTTTTATTTTAACATTTCAGAAATGCAAACAGTGAGCGCTAAGACTTAATACTAAAGAACAGAAAATCTTTATATCTGTTTAGTAAAACCTGACGCTACCAGGAATCATAGAGATTTAGTCTGTCCAAACTTAGCACACCTAAATTTTTACATTTGCGTATGTTTCATGATTTGCTTTTGGTGAGATCTAAGTGTCATTTACATCTTCTTGATTACTTTTGCTTGTTGGATCCTCATATGACAAACATAACTAACAAGAAAAGTGCGTAGTTCACAGTCAGAATGGGTACCTACATCTGGGGTGTAAAAGAAACACTGCGATTTTGCAGAGCTGGTCAGTTTCAGCATTTCACAAAGTGTAGATCACTGCTCCTCAGACTACTGTAATAGAGTTGAAAAGCAGCCTCAAAGTATTAAACAGTAGCCATTAACAGCAGGAATTTAGCTTCTGAGGAGAAAGTTTAAACTGCAATAACCAGCTTTCAATATTTTATACTGGTTGTAAGCTGTTAACTAACCCTAAATGCTGTCAGCAGCCAGTGTGTTTATACCTGCAGCCACTGATTCTTTCATGTTCTCATTCCTCCAAGAAGGGTGGGTAAGAGGTGGCCCAAAAGCTATAAGGAAGACCGATCTAGCACTGCTTTCACTGTTGCTTTGAATCATCAGTGTGTTACAGCTTTCCTCTGTTGAGTTACTGATTGTTATGTACTCAGTATTCGTGGATGACTGTGTGCTGTAAGCAAACTAACAGAATGTATCATCATTCCCCTTTCTGGTGTTTTCAGTCTTACGCAGCCCCCTTTTCTCTGTGCTGCATATCTTTGATATTTTTTTAATTTCATGTGAATTACAGGCTTCCATTATGAGTTTAGTCAACCTCAGTTTCTCTTTCCTTACGCACTCAAATGTACGGCCTGCTTTGTCATGTGTTCTTCAGCTGGAAGAATTCCTCACAGCCATTTTGACTGTACTTTTAGTCCCACTAGTTCTGTTTCATCCTTCTTCACAGCACGTATGTTTGATTATTTTCTGGTCATACAATGTTAAGGATTTACTAAGAACAGTTGATTATGAGTGCTTGGAATTTAGACGGTACATTTTAACAAATAACTGTAAAAGAGCTGTTACACTGGAATTCAATATAGAATGTTTAATCCAGAGGGTAGCGCTTCTCTTTCTTCAGACAGCTTAGGGTTATGAAGACATATCTGGCTTTCTCTTTTGAGACATAATTTTTTGTTTTGCTTAACAATATTGCTGAAACACACGAAGTTCTGCCTCTTATCTGTGTCAGTCTAAGCTACTGGTTAATGCTCTTCCTGCCTGACTGTATATTTTCCTGGTTTTAGTTTATGTTGTTGCTTTAGATGATTTTTGATCTTATAACTATAAATTGGTTTGTTTTGGTCTGTCTTCCTCTAAAGGCTAGGAGGCTAAGGTCACCTGTAAAATCTGTGTGGAAGTGTACTGCATTCCTCGTAGTTATCCAATTTATCTCTTTGCCTCATTTAAGTCATTATGTGTAACAAGAGTGTACTTAGGCTAAGACACTCATTTCTGCAATTACCTAAAATGGAGTATACAACCAATATTACACAATACATCTTCAACAGTCTGAGAAGGAGAAAATATATGGCTAAACATAAGATTGGCCCCAAATCACAACATATGAATCTGATGCGACATGGGAAGTCATGGTATTAGTTTTCATTACTTTAAAAATCTTGATTTCAGAGAAAAGTGCTGTAGAGAAAATCTTTGACCATACAGAAGCAGACATGCTTTATTGTGCTCCTGCCTTTCAAGACAAATTGTCAGCACTCTTCAGAGTCCAGTTATCTAGACCAGATGTTCTGAAAGAACAACAAAAAATGTCTAGAAAGAGGTCAAAGTAAAAGCAGTAGGCTGGACAAGTTTGGGACTGAACATGACTAGTGCTAATTTACTAAGCAAAACACATGTTATAACGCAGAAAGTTAAAGTTCCTTCTACTGAACAGTGTGATTCTTCTTTCTCTAGCTTGTTACACCTGAGATGTCCGATTGCGAATCAGTGTACTGTGCTGTACAGTACTGCTCCTCTACCACATAGAACATCTAAGTTGTACCAGGCACATTTAGGCACCATGCATGAATTTATGTCTGGGCTAAAGAACAAAGATTAAACAGGGCTGAAATGACTAAAACCCATCACTAGACACTGTGCTGGGCCTTTGCTTGAAGATGAAATTCTCCCTGGACATGTCTTAAAATACAGTTGATGAACCAAAGAACTGAAGCTTAAGCAAAATTTCTTCAGCATATGCACTTCAATATCATACATGGCCTGTATATGTGTACACATATTACGTCGTGTGTGTGTAGCTATATATGCATGTTTATATTTGTCGTGTATCTGTTTTCTGAGGAGTATGAATCTCAGCCATTTGAATGATGAAGCAAGATGGAAGACTTCTTGAAAACTCATTTCCATATAAAACATTAATCAAAAGATCAAACCAATATGTCATCATGGAGAATTTCTGAATAAAGTCACTTTATGTATTAATTTCTGAGCCAATGGGAAACACTGTAGAGCCAAATCACTCTTTATTATTGTTATTATTGTTACTCGAGGTTGTGAGACTTTTATTTTGTCGCTTGTTGATCCACACATTGACCTCTAACTTCAGAGGAAGCTGGACAGGGTACATCCTCATGGTCTGACATCACCTTGGTTTATCTCAGTGCCCACTCACATCAGGGAACCGAGGAGGGGTCAAGAAGTTCTGCCCTTGACCACAGGGGAGGTGAGGCCCTCTCCTCTACAGAAAGCAGAGGCAAATCTACTTAAATACAAGCAAAATACAATTACACATCTGGTAATCAGTGTTGGTGCAGGTGTTGCTGGAATAAGATTCAGGCAGATTAATTATTTACACAGATTATGTCTATGATTTGCAATGGACTTAAGGGAGGCTTCCTGGCAAGGATTGGAGGAGGATTGTTTGTGATTAACTTAAAAGCAAGGATAAAGCAATGCCATTATCAAGTAAATGCTGAAGTCTGAATCAACATTTACTAACTACTTGGTAAAGTCTTGCATGCTGATCGGCTTCAGCAGGCAGGCTGGAGAGGAGGCAGAAAGAGCATGGGGGAGCAGGAAGGGGCAAAAGAGGAACACAGTATGCTCAAATTTGGTGTTTGTGGTTTTGTACACACTGTCTAAGAATGACTGTCTCACAGCAAGAGAGTGGGAATGAATTGGAAATCTCTAAACACTGAGATTCTGTTGCCATAATGTGCTTATAGGCATTATAGTGGAAATGAGTATCTGGAGACAGATTGAAAGACTTGACCTAATGCCCTTATCTCTCAGTCCTTCAACACCAATATAACGAACATATACCCATAATTATTTCTCAAATAGTTTTTATCTAATTTTAAAGTGGATAATTTATAGCACTTGTAGAAAAATACTGTAACTTTTATTAAAATATTCAGCATTAGGAGAACTTTGAGCAGAATATATTTCCTTACTGTTCTGAAAAGTCATACATATTTATAATATTAAAAACTCTTCAGTTGCTTTAATAATGGCATACTGTTCCGTAGATCTGAATACTAATGTTGATATATCTGCTGCAAGCACTAGAAGGCTGTGCACAGGGTAATGTAACTTTTATAGTTCCTATTTTTTGTATATGTGTTTCTCAATTTCATTATTTTGCCTTTAATTAAGATTTGTTTTGTGACAAAAAAAACACTGTAAGCAAGAAGTAAAAAGTGTTGGGAAGAAAACTAATATGTCCTCATAACTCTGTTGGGCTCCAGCCTGGCAGTGCTCAGCATTTAGAAGAGAATCATAGAATGATTTAGGTTGGAAAAGACCTTTAAGATCATCGAGTCAAATCATTAACCTAACACTGTAAAGTCCACAACTAAACTGTGTCCCAAAGCAACACATCTAAACATCTTTTAAATACCTTCAGGGATGGTCACTCAACCCCTTCCCCAGGCAGCCTGTTACAGTGCGTGATTACGCTTTCTGTGAAGAAACTTTTCCTTATATCCAATCTCAAGCTCCCCTCGCACAACGTGAGGCTGTTTCCTCTTGTCCTATCACTTGTTACTTGGGAGAAGAGATGAACACCCACCTTGCTACACCCTCCTTTCAGGTAGCTGCAGAGAGCAATAAGGTCTCCGCTCAGCCTTCTTTTCTCCAGGCTAAACAACCCCAGTTCCCTCAGCTGCTACTCACAGCACTTGTTCTCTAGACCCTTCACCAACTTTGTTGCTGCATTTCATTATTATGAAATTCTGCAAGTCTAACTGCTTACAACTATTCTGCACCTTGCAGGATCAGACCTTTCAGCTGCAAACCGATTTTACTCACTACAAAGGCCAGACAGTGGGTGGAGATGGGGAATACAAATGTTCTCATTTACCACAGATGTCCTTGCCCATAGCAGGAGGGTTGGAACTAGATGATCTTTAAAGGTTCATTCTTAGCTTGTCAGCCATCTCCTCCCAGAATGGTATAGGGATGTACTTTCTGAAAGAGAGACTGGGAAGAATGACTACAGAAATTGAATTGTACTGTGTCTGTGGAGGGAAGTTATGCAAAAATGCCTTTGGAAAATATCACAGCTGTGCATCAACCACCAAAAAGTTCAGATCTGATGTCACCAATGAAACAAACAAACAAAAAAATGGTGTTTATTCCGCTGTTGTTCATAATTGCAATGATGGAGGAGGCTCTATTTCACAGAATCACAGAATCACAGAATCACAGAATGTTAAGGATTGGAAGGGACCTCGAAAGATCATCTAATCCAATCCCCCTGCCGGAGCAGGAACACCTAGATCAGATTGCACAGGAACGCATCCAGGCGGGCTTTGAATGTCTCCAGAGAAGGAGACTCCACAACCTCTCTGGGCAGCCTGTTCCAGTGCTCTGTCACCCTCACTGTAAAGAAGTTTTTTCTCATATTCAAGTGGAAACTCCTATGTTCCAGCTTAAACCCATTGCCCCTTGTCCTATCACTGGATGTCACAGAGAAGAGCCTGACTCCATCCTCCTGACACTCACCCTTCACATATTTATGAACATTGATTAGGTCACCCCTCAGTCTCCTCTTTTCCAAGCTAAAGAGACCCAGCTCCCTCAGCCTTTCCTCATAAGGGAGATGCTCCATTCCCTTCATCATCTTCGTGGTTCTGTGCTGGACTCTTTCCAGCAGTTCCCTGTCCTTGAACTGAGGGGCCCAGAACTGGACACAATATTCCAGATGTGGTCTCACCAGGGCAGAGTAGAGGGGGAGGAGAATCTCTCTTGACCTACTGACCACCCCCCTTCTGATACACCCCAGGATGCCATTGGCCTTCTTGGCCACGAGGGCACAGTGCTGGCTCATGGTCATCCTGCTGTCCACCAGGACCTCCAGGTCTCTCTCCCCTACACTACACTCCAACAGGTCAGTACCCAACTTATACTGGAACCTGGTGTTGTTCTTGCCCAGATGCAAGACTCTACACTTGCTCTTGTTAAATTGCATTAAATTTTTCCCTGCCCAAATCTCCAGCCTGTCTAGGTCTCGCTGGATGAAAGCACAGCCTTCTGGCGTGTCAGCCACCCCTCCCAGTTTTGTATCATCATCAAACTTGCTGAGGGTGCACTCTATTCCCTCATCCAAGTCGTTGATTAATATATTGAACAGCACAGGTCCCAATACCGAACCCTGGGGGACTCCACTAGATACAGGCCTCCAACTAGACTCCATCCCATTCACCACAACTCTCTGGCTTCTTT
>WKFP01014841.1:828624-854871 GCA_011057875.1 Pterocles orientalis | reverse complement strand
CTTTTTGAAGACTGGTGTGACATTTGCTTTTCTCCAGTCCTCAGGCACCTCCCCTGTTTCCCACAACTTGCCAAAGATGATGGAGAGTGGTCTAGCAATGACTTCCACCATCTCCCTCAGCACCCGTGGGTGCATCCCATCAGGACCCATGGATTTATGGGTGTCCAGATTACTTAATTGCTCCTTAACCCAGTCTTCATCTACCAGAGCAAACTCCTCCTTTGTCCTGACTTCCTCTGGGGCTACAAGTGTACGGGACTCTTCAAGAAAGCCTCCGGCAGTACAGACAGAGACAAAGAAGGCATTCAGTAACTCTGCCTTTTCTGTATCTTCTGTCACCAGAGCACCCACCTCATTGATCAGTGGGCCTACATTGCCTCTAGTGTTAGCCTTGTCTGCAATGTATTTGAAGAAGCCCTTTCTATTATCCTTGACCCCTCTGGCAAGGTTTAATTCTAAGGAGGCCTTAGCTTTCCTAGTTGCCTCCCTACACTCTCTGACAACATTCTTATATTCCTCCCAAGCGGCCAGCCCCTCCTTCCATGGTCTATAGACCCTGCTTTTACACTTGAGTTTGCCCAGCAGATCCCTGTTTAACCATGCAGGCCTCCTGGCACCCTTCCTTGACTTCCTACCCGTTGGGATGCACCGATCTTGAGCTTGGAAGAAGCACTCTTTGAACGCTAACCAACTATCTTGGGCCCCTTTACCTTCAAGTACCCTGTCCCACGGGATTTCCCCTAGCAATTGCTTGAAAAGGCCGAAGTTGGCCCTAAATATTTCCTTATATTTCCTTATATATTTCCTTATATTTCCTTATATTCTCTGATATGCTCCAGTCAAATAAGAGGGCGGGTGCTTAAGACCTGTGAACCAGCAGTATGAGTGTTTGAGCAAGAAGATAACAGTCCAGGCCTTGTATATCCTTGCATTTAAGGTCCTGCTTCCAAGCAGTTTTCCCACCCTTAGAGAAATAAATAAGGGACCTACTGGCAGGGAGGAAAACTGAGCTGGCACCAATCCAAGAGTTTGTCTAACTCACTGAAAGCTAAGGCATGGTAAATTGCACTGCCTAGCAATAAACATAAGTAATGGGTTTCTTTGTGCAGAGCAAGAAGAGTCCTGTCCCGTTGGATAGGACAACTATGTTTCCTAGCCCTGGAAAGATCAAAGTTGTGACCTTCTACAATGTAGCCTGAAAGTAAACGGGTCCAAACTCTATAATCTTACCATTAGGGAACAGTAAGATAAGAATAATATTACATTAGGGAATGTTTTGACCTTTAGGAGATAAATTTTAATCCAGTTTAAATTTCTGCCTGTGTTATTTTCTTTCCTATTGGTAAGAGATTCCTGATTTATTTATTCTGAGTTTTCCTCCTTTTTTTGTTTTTTTTCCTTTATTTTTTCAAGTTCTGCTTTAGAGCTTGATCCCAGCTAAGTGTTAAGGGTGTGAAGTCTAGCAGAGAAGAGAATGCATAAACAGTCGTTTGCTTCTAGTACCAGGGAAACCCAGGAAGGTTTAGGTTTAAAGTGCACACACAAAAAGTACTTCACAGTAAACTGGGACATGTTGTCCATGGGCAGAAGCCTGATTCAAAATCAAATTTCATAACTGTTTCAGCATTCCTGTATTTTCATTTAGTATTTTCATTTAAATCTCCTTCAATTTACTGTGTGCCTTATTGGTATGTGTGAACATGTGTTTGTGTCTGTGGCTAGCTTGGTGGCTTTACCATGTCTCTGAGCACAGTGGTTAAATGGAAAGTGGGAAGAAGGGACCTTGAAAGTAGAATCTTTCAAGACAGAAAATTAACTAAGGTTTGTGTTAGCTTATTTTTACCAAAAAGTTAAATAGTTGTAAATTATCCTGTTTTGTTTTGTTTTGTTTTAAGAATGTGAGTCTATGATCTTTTGACAATCCTGTATGACTACTATAAAACAGATTCTGGACAGTATGAAATCAGAAAGTGAGATGCACTGGGGAGAAGAATCATTAAGGAAAATAGAGAGTGCTAGAAGAAAAATGCGTGTACAAACCCAAGTGCTATTTAGTAATAAGCACAGCAGGAGTAAAAAGACCTGCAGTATATTGCTGAATAAGGAGCTTCGCAGAGGGATTAAGGGAAACAAATCAGCTTAGCACAAATATAAAATATTAGAGTAGGAGGGTGAAAACATAAACATCAAATGAGTGTTTACATAAGTGTATGTCCATCCTTCATCCATCTATCTGTTTATATAGACATGAACAGGGCACAATGAATTTTAAACAATGCAGGAATTTTTGCAAATTCTTAAAATTCAGGTAACTGAAAAAGATGGGTCAGCAGGTAACCTTATCACCATTTAGTATAGTCAAGCTCTCTACACTTGCAATTTGGCAGCTAGCAGCAGCAGGAGTGGAGTGAGGTTGTCTTCAGGACTTGCCCATGCTCACAGAAAAACAAGAGAGCACATTCAGATTCGCAGACAATATTATAAAAGGCATGCAATGGCTGCTGTCCAATTTATTCTTTTTTCTTCTCCATTTCCAATAGATATGAAACTACTGAGCCATTTTATACAGTATACCTGTATTTTGCTGCAAAACGTGGAACCCTTGTAGAAAACTCTGCTCCTTTTGTTGTGAAATGTCAACTCAATAAAACTAAGATTTTCTAAATAGAAGAAAAACACCTTGGAATAGTTTTTTTCAGCACTTAGCATTGCAGAAAATCTTAGCAGTACTTGAAAAATTAATTTCAGCTTTCCGTAAATGAAAAATGAGGATTTTATATCTTAGCAATGCATTAATCTTAAACTACTGTATTTCAAATGTTCAATACAAAGCTAGTAAAAGTCTAAATGAATGACTTCTCAAGTGATCAAAAAGGAACAAATAATTGAATGAAATAAAACTGTTTTCTTTCCACATCCTACACCTTCAAAATGCTTTTTTTCCCTTCTGAAACTGTGTTAATAATAACACATCTTCTGAATTTAGGGTAGAAATTTTTTAGGATCAAAAATTTGATGGCTTACTTAGACTTGCATTTATTCACAGACAAAAAATGACTTTCACATATGTCTAATCTCCACCCACTGCTGTACAGAGAACAGCTGTTATTCTACGTAGTAGTGTTAGTGAGTGAATCACAGAGGGGAAAGCTGATATAGACATAATAACATATACATACACGGTACAAGATAATAATAAAAATCCTGTTATTACAAAATCTGATGAGACATTTTTTGTATCGATGATTAGTTTAAAAGAAAATGCACTCACTGAAAAATCAAAATTCAGGGGGATAAATATGAGACTTTTTCTGGGGGAGGAGTGTGTATTTTGCTGTGGGTTGTTCTTTTTTTTATCAATCCTATAAACTTAGCAAAACAATGCAGCTCTCAAGCTCTCAAGTTTAGGCACAGGTTAATGAAATAGAATAAACCACAAAAAGTCCACTTTGAATGGGAAATGCAAAATCAAAACACTATGTCACTTCCTTTTTGAAATCATAGGACTTTTTCATCTTAACAAAAATAATTCAATATTTTTGTAACCTAAAATTAAGAGAAAAATAAATGTCAAACATGAGACTTGATATTTGATTGACTGATATTAGATTGAAACTTATGATAAGGAATGTGTATGTGGAGTATTGAGCTCTAGTATCTTTTCCATTTAAAAAAAAAAAAAAAAAAAAAAAAAGCTCATCTTTGAGAGCTTTAACTCAGGTATTCTACAAAGGATGATGATAGCAACAACATCCCAGTCAACACTACACAATGCACTACCAAATCAGAACAAGCCCAAGATATCACAAGACCCACCATAAAGGTTCCACACGTTACAATGTTCAAGGAAATGGTAACTGTAAATAAAAGCATCATAACAGAGAATTTCATATCTTTAAAAGCAGTACCAACTTTTAGTATTATAACAAGAAAGACAGCATCAGTAGAGATTCTTTACAGTGTTCCTCACCTGGGAAAGTCAGAAGATGTAAAGTTAACCACGTGCAGTATCAATGTTCAATGTCTGGTTTAAAGAATCACAAAAACTTTGAGCTTTATGTAGATCCTTCATGTTTGAAAATTTATCTCAAAGCAGCTTATGAAGTAACGATAAATCAAAACCAATATAATGCAGAACCTATTTGAGCAAATGAAGTCTTAGTGGGAGCAGGAGAAATATATATATATAAAGAGATTTATACAACTCTAAGCAGCCCATTAAGCTAACCTACTAATCCATATTTGAGTTGAGTGTTTAACTTAACTGATGTTTTCCCCCAACAATGCTCATTGTTTTGACATCTGGATGCAGAACAAGAAAATAGAGGACTGCTCAGAAAAACGTAGAGCACTAAATTAATACTTCCGCTACTACAGAAAGTCAAAATATCTCCCCTAGTAAAATCTTTATACTGTTCTGTTATTATTAACACAGATGTCATTTCTACCAGATCACTAAAGCTTCATGGTGGAGAATAAGTGTTGCAGATGAAGGGTGTCTCTTGAAAGTTTCCTTTCATCACAACTGTGTCAAGAGCAACCAAGCTTGGAGCCTTCTTGTATGTTGAGCTCTTGTGTCAAGCATGAGGGCTTTTTCAGATGTTTTGCTTTGCTCAACTGATGTAAACAAGAATCTATCTCCTATTCTGGTATTGTAGGGATCTTCCTGTAAGATATAAAAAGTAAAAGGCACTTCTATTAGCTGGTGAAAGAAGTTTAAAATACCTGAAATCAGATACACAGAGAGTATAGATCTTAGAAGTACGAGGCCCTAATTAGTCCTGTATAAGATCCTGAAGGAAGAGAACCAGGTTGTCACTAAAGCACTGTTTGAGATAATAATTTACTCAAAAAAACCCCAAAAAAACCCAGTGATAATGGATTTATGTTAAAGAAAAGATTAGTCTAGAAGCATTTCAGACAGAATTTCTTTATGCAGAGGGTTACTGAATAATGGAACAAATTGTCAAAGGCAGTGATAGAAGCAAGTGTGAATTATTCTGACACATTTCTGGAGGAGAGAATTGGAGACTACAGTTGCCAGCTAGATTTCCAGTATGATAAATGGTGATATAAGAATTGATTTAATTTCAAGCTGGGGAGGCTAAGGGTAGGAGGAACTGCATTAAGAAGTCCCAAGGTTATTTATGGGAGATCTTAATGGACCATGTATTCCTCTTGGTTTCCTTAAAAGTTCCTTTGTGCTATTACAAGGCAAAGTTTCATATAACTGATTACGAAATAGACTAGTTAGGAAGAGGGGAACCAGCTACCTATTGGTAAAGACATGAAAGACTAAAGGATCACAAAACATTCAATTGCTTTGCTTTGTACAGACTCTTGGTACTGAAATAGATTCGTAGGTATGAACGGAGAACTTCAAGAATATAAACAGAGAAAAACAAGCATAAAAAAATTAAATAGGCAAAGCGCTAAACAATTCTTTCAAATTTAATACAGGTACGCTTGTGGTCATATTCTCACTTCTGTCGAAGTCATTACCACCATCACTAATTGGTTTGTAGGTGTTTTTAACATTATAAGAGGTTGTACACAAAATGGCCTCGAATGTTTCATTTCAGAAAAGTAGACATTAATATTTAAAGCTAAAATAGAAGCACTGTGGGTTAATCACTTTCAAAAGCAGATTGATGAAGGAGCAGAAAATGAGACATTAATTAAAAAGCCTAAAAGTCCACTAACAAAAATGAAAAGTTTAGCTGTAAGAAAACAAAACCTAAAAGCTTTACTTAGAAGTAAATCAAAATTTGATATGTACCTGATGGAAAGTAACTGTCTCCCTTCCCAGTCTCCAAGTCAAAATAATTCTTACTAACAAAAGTTCCGCTAAACCTGAAACTGCACACTTAAAAGAACACATGTATCATGTTAAGCCGTGGAAGAAAACTCTGTCATAAACATCTTGTTCATCTGTTGTTATTTCTTCATAAAATAGTTACACTGGTGTCGATTTTTTCCTCAGCTTACATTTGGCATATAGCTCTCATCTCTGAGAGAACTTATATTAGCACAGACACGTCCCTGCTACAACATCTGTGAAATTAAATATGACTGTGTACCAGAAGATTACCCAAAATCTAACGAAGTCTGAGTGAGAGAATGCATTTCTGTGCAGTTCTTGCCTGAGTCATTCTTCTGTTGAATTTATATAAAATCCAGGGTGTCCAAATTTGTCACAGGGAAATTAAAATTGTGAATCGATTGAGGGCTAAGTGCATTTGTTCGTTCTCATATAAGGTCTACTACAATGTTAAGAAATCTTTCTAAGTAAGCAAAACAAATCTGCAATCAATCTGTACTCAGAAATTAAGGAGTTAAGAAACTGTTTGTTAAATTAACCAATGTTAGATTGGTGGAATCCAGGAAGTTATAGTCCAAATTATTACAGGAGGTCCCTTTGCTAAATCACAAGGAATGTGGAACAAAACTCCTATAAAAAACAAACTAATGGATCCCAGAGTAGAAAAGCAGCAGATCACTTGCATCTGCTTGAACTATTTCAAGATCTTCAGTGAAAGAGATGGGAGGGATGGGCTTCAGGACATCTGCATGGTTTTGTGAGATCTGAAGAAGTCTCACTAGATCTGAGGCAGGTCTAATGAGAAAGGCTCACAATCTGGGGCAGGCAAAGAAGACAGTGACAATTAAATAAAATTCTAAAGAAAATTTTTGGTATTTCATGGAAATTTATTCCACTAAGGAAAAAATATGCTTTTTAGCATAATACAAATTTTTATTGTAAACCTGTATTCATAGTAGGTGCAACTGGATCACACAACACATGTGATATATTCTGGTCTCCTGAGGTTAACAGATCCACTACTGTGCCACACAAAGTAAGATTTCTAGTGACTGTCTAACACAATAAACTGTCAGATGTCCAAGGGTCAGTTGGACAATTAACTAATAAAGTGAAAGCACTCAATAGAAGATTAATAAAATTAGATATTGTGGGGACACATCTTGATTAAATGCCATCAGTGCCTCTTAATTATACTTGTGTTCTTTCTTCACAAGCATTGAATACCTGGAGTACCTCCTACTTTTTTCCTCTCCATTTGTCTACAAAACAAATAAAACCATCTGTTAGTTGCTCCTCTAACCACAGTCATTCCTAAGGAGACTCCTGGGTCATCTGAGTCAACCATGGTTTGTTCCTAAGGTCTAGCCTGGTGACAACAACACCAAGGATGAGGGAAAGGAAAACAGGATGGGGTTGTCCTTCCCCAAGTCCCTTCACACAGGTTTTTGCTCTCTGTGTGGGATACATTTCCATATCCCAGTGAAACCCATTATCTAGTCATTATTTATCATATCAAACATCCCTTTTTAATTTCTACTTCAATAGATTCTTTTTTGTTGTTGTTGTTCCGCACCCTTCACCCCTCCTCTCTGTTTTTATAAAGTTACACAACCTTTAGGGAAAAGGGAAGTTGTTTACAATTTGTAATTATGGCACTAAAAAAGAAATCAAACCACAAATTCATTGCAGAGTGTTTGATCCAGTATATTGTTGGAAGCATAATTAATAGCTGCAAGTATTTGAAACAACACTCCTCAACTTAGCCATTAGACATCCAGAAAAATACAAGCACTCAGCTTTTCAAGCTTTAATGTATTGATATTTGTTTTCCATTGTAGTATTTTAAGAGTTAATGTGGTAGATAACTTTGTTTGCTGCTATAATTGAAAACACAAATTATCACCACTTTGTAATCTCAAAATACTATATTTGTTTAAGGGTTGTTGACAGGGAAATGCGCTGAGTTTCACTGGAGGCTCTCATTTTGCAACCCCCATTTCAGATCTTCAGAGGGCCTTCAGAGCCAGGAAATACAAGTGGAACAAAACACGCAGCTGGGGATCATCCACTGACTAGTGAGCTACCTACTTGAAAAGGGTTTAAACTACATGGCAGAAGCATCACTTTTTCTGTTTCTCTGTCTGGTGCAAAAAAAAGTGGAGCCCTGTGAATTTGTGCAGTACAATGTCAATTTAAAGGGGTTTGGACCCTGACAGAATAGTTTTCTTCACTGTTTCCTTGCGAGTCTCTCCTTTGTTGGTTTCCACAAGATTTGTTGCTGAAAAGAAAAAAAGAGGTTAGTACCATAAGGCTTTATACTGCTTATCATTGCTGATCTGTACACACTCTGGTATTTTTACTATTTTTTGTTGTTGTCATTCATTTTGTTTACATTTTGTTTTGATTTCAAACAGTGTACGGGTGAGTCCATCTTAACAAGTCCCAATTGTTCAGAGGGATTATTTTCTTCTCTTTTCCTTTTCTCCTTCTGCCCTTACTTTCTCTGGTTTATTCACATCACAGCAGTGCCTTTTCATGGGAGAGAGTCTCAGTGCACACAAGAAAGGAGTCTCAGTACATGAACTGATATCCCCTAGATAGCAGTATTTCAAGTTTGTTATGTTTGTGAAGGCATAATGCTGCTAAGAACAAATTGGGGATGTTGGAAAATGTCTGCAATTTTCCAGGTCCAGTGCAATACTGGAGAACTGGAGCAGGAGAAATACTTGGCATAATGTTCAGGCACAGAAGCCAGGCTAAATCCTTTAGACATGGGATAAGATCTGGAGCAGGTTTCCTGATGCTCAGATGCCACTGAGTCACACTAAAACTAGAGAATTACAAAATGTTGTTTCCTTCTCTGTTACTCATCCTCTGTAACACCCATGTCTAATCATGTTTTCAAGGCAACAGAGGTTCATCAGTGTTGATCCTCTGCTTCAAAAAGACCGTAGGATAACTTGATATCTTTGTGCCCGGTGTTACACAAAGGCAACACCATGGAAGAGCAGTACTCTGTCCAGGTCTGCCCTGCACATGTGGCAGGTCTGTGCGCCTGCTGGAATTGCACATCCTTTCAGGGTTGCCTCTATGGCATGGACTTCAGCACCACGTTTATCAGGATATTTCAAAATTTTGAAGTCTGAATGATAAAAACAGAGAAGTGGAGGGAAATTGGAAAAATGAAAATGCTCTAAACAAATGTGTTTTCTTCAGTTTTGAAATGTATTCTGCCAGCTTCTTTATCAGCATTCTTGATAACAGTGTTTTGTCACAATGTTTTGGGCTGACCCTGACTTGATGCCAGGTGCCCACCAAAGCCTCTCTAGGACTCCCCCTGCTCAGCTGGACAGGGAGAAAAAATATAACAAAATGCTTGTGGGTTGAGATAAGGACAGGGAAAAATCATTCACCAATTAACATCATAAGCAAAACAGGCTCAACTTGGGGAAATTAGTTTGATTTATTACCAAACAAATCATAGTAGGATAATGAGAAAATAAAAACTAAGTGTTAAAACAACTTCCCCCCACCCTTCCCTTCTTCGTGGCCTCAACTTTACTCCCAGTTTTCTCTACTTTCTTCCCGTCAGAAGTACAGGGCGACAGGGAATTGGGGTTGTGATCAGTCCATCACATGTTGTCTCTGCTGCTCCTTCCTCCTCGGGGGGTGCTCCTCATATGGTCCTCCTGCTCCAGCGTGGGGTCCCTGCCACAGGAGAGAGTCCTTCCCAAACTGCTCCAGTGTGGGTCCTTCCCACAGGCTGCAATTCTTCACAAACTGCTCCAGCATGAGTCCCTTCCACAGGATGCAGTCCTTCAGGCACAGACTGCTCCAGTGTGGGCCCCTCTCTCCATGGGGCCACAGGGCCTGCCAGGAGCCAGCTCCAGCATGGGCTTCCCATGGGGTCATGGCCTACTTTGGGCATCCACCTGCTCTGGCATGGGGTCCTCCCCAGGCTGCAGGTGCATCTCTGCTCCACCTCCATGGCTGCAGGGGCACAGGTGCCTCACCATGGTCTGCACCACAGGCTGCAGGGAAACCTCCACTCTAGCGCCTGGACCATCTCCTCCCCTCCTTCTGCACTGACCTTGGTGTTTGCAGAGCTGTTTCTCTCACATAGTCTCACTTGTCTCTCCCAGCTGCTGTTGTGCAACAAGTTTTTCCCCTTCTTAAATATGTTATCACAGAGGCGCTACCACCATCACTAATGGGTTCATCTTTGGCCAGCAGTGGGTCTGTCTTGGACAGCAGGCATTGGCTCTATGGGACATGGTGGAAAGCTTCTAGCAGCTTCTCACAGAAGCCACCCCCATAGCCCACTAGCAAAACCTTGCCACACAAACCCAATACATTAAAAAAAATCTGTGTTGTGGAAGGGTGTTGTAGGGCTTTTACTTAATTCACAAATTAGAGATTCTAGGGATACTAGTCTAACTGATTACCATATGTTTCTTCTCATTTCCATTTCTGTTCATCAGAAAATTGCCCTTATATTGGGACTATTAGACAACTGATGTCATTTAGGCTGGACTTCTGTTAATTAAGTATATGAAAGTACAGGGATTTGGGAATTTCACCATCTATAAACCAGCTAAACTTCAATCATCTCCTAAACTCAGCATAACTAGTAAACTTTAAAATGCAGATGCTTCTTGCTTTTCTCAGAATGCTTTGTTTCAGCACATCACAAATAAAGATGCTGTAAAAGCTCAAACTATGTTAAAATTCAGTTGCAAGACAAGTTTGCCTCCAATATAATTACACTAATGATCATCTTGTGTGTGCAAGTAATAATGATTCAAGTGTTCCATTGGGATTTTATGCAAACATATGGCTAAGCGGCCTTCTACTTGTGGAGCAAACTGATGAGAAGTGCTCCTGTTTGTTATTAAATTCAAGCATATATTGTTATAGAACAAAGGCAGGAGTTGGGTTACCTTCTGCCTCTGCCATTCACCCTACAAGAAAGCAGGAAAACAGTGAATGCCATCCAGCTCTCCTGTCTGTTAAGCAGAAAAGCTGGAGTCTAAACATCCTGATGCCTCAGTAAGACACTAAGAGGGGTCAAAAACAATTAGCAGAAACGTCCAGCTGGTGCCTTTACTAATTCTGCTCCAGACTCTGTCTGTCTGTACTGGAAGTAACAGAGAAAATCTCACAAGCCTGTTATGTGCCTCCTGCAGGAGTCAGTCATACCCACTGGACTTACTGAAACCTGTGTGTGTTTTTATGAGCTATTGCAATAGGTAAAAGAGCATGCTGACCACTGAGGCTGGAATATACATTTCTTGTCCTCCACCCTCCACAGGAACTGGGTGTCAACGGGGCAAGTCTTTTTTTTCCCATTGTTTCTGCCTCTAGCTCTACAAGTGGCTTTAATAACAACCTGAGTAAAAGTATGACTCCTAGCTCTTTCTGGAGCTATGATCTATACCTGTCAAATAACTCCAGCTGGTTGGGGAAGTGACTAGTAAGATGGTGAAGAAAAAGTTTCATTGTTTTTTAAAATATATTTCTTACACAGTGAGTGAACTTGGGGTACCATTTGGGTTGAAGAATCCCTGAGAATTATGAAATGTGGCAAAAGACTCGATTTCCCTTTTTTTACATGACTGTGTGCTATTCTTTCATAAACAGACTGAGCTGCTGGTACTATGTCATTGTAACTAGCTGCCCTTTATAATACACCATGGAGCTGAGCTGTGTGAAAAATAATATCCGAATGAAAGTGAAGATTGCCATAGCACGCAAGATTTAAAGGTACAATTGTGGCCTCTATCCTTTTTTTATTTTGCTTGCTCTCATTCGTTGCTTGTGTATTATTCATGCTGACCTTTCAACCAGAAAAATTCTGCTACCAGACTTGAAAATAAAACACAAACTATATGCAGCGAGGAACATTTTAAACCAAAGATTTTTAGCCCAAGAGATTTGCAAGACGCTTAAATATGGTCAATATAAAACTGTTCTGCTGTAGTTCCCTGCATGAGGACTATAGGCTGGCCTTGCAAATCACTGTCTAACCATCACTGCCATTGCATCTGTCACAACTGAGTTATCCTAAGAACACTGCAAATTTTCTATGTAAATAATACTCAAAGCTATCTTATTCTAGCAGACTCCATTCCTTTTCCCAGCACAAGGTTTTTTTCTTCATTTTTGACTTGCATGCTCTCACCTCTGTGAGTCCATTAGAGTCAGTTCTCTCATATACCCAGACTCCATTACAATGCATCAAATCTTCTGTAAACCAACTGAGGGAGGAGGGGAGCAGGGAAGAAGGAGGGAGTGGGAGGACAGAACAATATGCAAATAGTATGCAAATAGTATGAAGTATGTTTGTTTCCAGTTGTTTCTATGAGAAAATTTATGTCCTGGGAGTTTTTGCCTTAGCCTAATCTTTGGTTCTGATAGGTTTGTAAATTGCTGTATGTCTGAAGAAGTTTCTGCAGGACTTTATCTGTGCACTTATTATCCAGACATTATTTGCCATTTAACTAAAATGTGCCATTGATATAACCCAAGCAGAGAATATTACAAGATCTTGATCTTCTAAGCAGATGCATATGGTTCCGTGTTTTCCAGAAACAGAATGCATTATTTTTTGTTAGATTGTAATTATAAGAATTATGCAGATCGAAATCTAAATAGCATGAAGAATTGAACATTAGACAGAATTAATATTAGACCTGTAGTTTTCCATTTTCCTAAAATCTTTGTTGCCAAAAACATTTTAAGAAACCTGAAATGAGAGGTAGTATAGACCTTCAACTTTACATGACACTTTCAAATCTACTGGCTTTGAACAGGGACATGATCTCCAAAAACTTTTACCTAAACTTTAATTAAGGCACCTCCACAAGAAAGTGGCTACCATCTTACCCACAATCAGGTCTAGTTTTCAGATGCTTCATATTTTACCCATGTCCAGTGTGCATTTTCGAGGGGAAAGAATAGAACACAAAAAGTAAAGTAAATAAGTAATGAAAAGGAAGGCAGAGTATAGCTCCTCTGTGTCTCAAAAATACATAAGATACTGGAGTGATTGATTTCATTGGATAAATTAAACTAAATTTCATGCTTCCAAGAAGAAATGGCAGGACTGGGAAACGCACAGAACAAAGGCTCCATGGTAATAACCAAAGAAAGAAATATTCTTAGAAGATGTGGCTAGATTTCAGGAGGCGTGTAATATCTTTCTGTCCTAAAATATTAATTCTGGACTATATTGACAGAAATAATTCTTCTTTTTGTCCTTTCTTCTTTTAGCTTACATATCCATTACTATTGGATTACTGCTCGTTAAAACTGTATCAAGTCGTCCAGTGTGTTTAGCTTGAAATTTCATCATGTCTGAACAGCTTAACTGATAGTAGGCTGATAACTCTTTATGAAGCAGGTTTTAATAATGCTTTCATGTTTCTGGTTTATGATGCCATTAAAGTAATCTTTTGTCATATTAGTAATAGAGATAGTCTTAAAATAACCCAAGCAGCTATTTAGTATAGCTTTTAATGTCAGCATAAATTCCTGTATTACTAAACTTATTTGAAATGTTATCAGTGCTGTTTGCATTTCCAGATACTTGTTCCATGTTATTATGGAATGCAAATTGCCTAGGTTAACAAAAATGACCATTGTCTGAAAGTCAGAGGAAATACAGTAATACGTGATTCTGGGACACCATTCACTGAAGAAGGAAAATTATGGATTTGATGATAGTGTTGTAGATCAAGTAGACGCCTATATGAAAAAGCTCAGATTTTCAAAATGCTCAACATCTAACAGCTTTCTTGAGCATATTCAAATCAGGTCATGTTGTCTAAACTTGGAGCCAAATGTGCCAATAAACAGGATACTCTAATCCTGGTTTATAAATTATCATGAGAAAAACAAAAAAAAGTCATATAGCATAGAATTAAAAATTATTCCATGTTGTTTTATCCTGATAAGCCTATGAAAAGGCCAGTTACTGTACCTAATGTTTGTCTCTTTCCTGTCAAGAAACATGTTGAATCCAAGCATTTGTTTTAGTGGCATTTATGTACAGTCTCAATATTTTGTCTTCTTCGCTAGACTGAATCAGAAGGCTGGTGAGGTTTTGTGCGTAACAAGATGATCTCAATCTTACAGAAACAATAGGTTTCAAACAGAGTGTACCTTCTATTGTCAAAGCTGTTTGCTATACTGTTTTCATGAAAAAAGAAATCCTCCTGCAGAATGAAAGGAGACTGGATAACAATATTTTCCTTGTTTGGGGGAAGAAACAAACAAGCTGCAGAGCTGTGTAAAGTACCAGCTGCTACTCTACAAGGTGCTGTACTCATTAAATACCAAGAGGCCAGCATGAACCAAATTCTGCCCTTAGTCTGCTTCTGCTGCAAGTGATGGGAATTTTGGCCTCAGTCCAGCAGACTGCTGAAGCACATGCATAATTTTGAGATTGTGAGTAAATCCACTGATTTCAATGACCTTCTAAACAGAGCTCTTGGCGCATACCACAGAAAAGAAAAAATAATAGCAAGGTAGTCTAGATAGCCATTCCTTGAAAAAAAATCTGGCATTTTTTAAAGCTAAATTGTTAAAAAAAAACCCACCTCAACCGAGAAAAAAGAACATATATAAACTAGCTATACTTTAGACAATAGCAAGCACTGCTTTAAATTGGTGGAGATTCCTTAGTGTTGCATATAGCAGAACTTGCTCTAATAAACTAATGAACAGAAAAAAAGGTCTTCCCCATAAGAAAAAAAGGAAATCTAGCACTTTTCCCTGTGGGTTCAGCACATTCTGTTCTTGTTGAAGCTGAGAACTTGAACTACCTGTTCTAAAAACTGCATATTTTTACATCTGAAATACTTCTAGGTTACAAAGGCGGGGTAAAATCAGATGTAAAACTATGAGGCTACTGAGTAACTTCCATGAGGAAAGTTTCACTGGTATTGAGGCTAGTGTTGTTCAGCATCTTCGTTGGCAACATGGGACAGTGGGATCAAGTACACCCTTAGGAACATTCCCGATGACACCAAGCTGTGTGGTGTTGTCGACATGCTGGAGGAAAGTGATGCCATCCAGAGGGACCTTGACAGGCTTCAGAGGTGGGATTGTTCAGCCTGGAGAAGAGAAGGCTCCAGAGAGACTTTACAGCAGCCTTCCGGTACTTAAAGGGAGCCTACAGAAGAGATGGGGAGACACTCTTCATCAAGAAGTGTAGTGACAGGACACAGGGTAACAGCTTTAAGCTGAAAGAGGGGAGATTTAGTTTAGATATTAGGAAGAGTTTTTTCACTCAGAGGGTGGTGAGGCACTGGAACAGGTTGCCCAGGGAAGTTGTGGATGCCCCATCCCTGGAGGTGTTCAAGACCAGGCTGGATGAGGCTTTGAGCAACCTGGTCTCATGGAAGGAGTGCCTGCCCGTGGCAGGGGAGATGGAACTCGATGATCTTTAAGGTCCCTTGCAATCCAAACCATTCTATGATTCTATGATATCAAAGACAGAAGAAGACTTTTAGTCTTTTCTGCTTCTATGTGCATTCTGATCATTAAAATGTATCATGTGGCCCTGGAAAAAAATGTAAAAGTATTCTCAAAATGACCAAGGGAAATCTTTACATAAACTGAATAGTTATCTTTAAGGTAATTGATGAATCAGAAGACACTCCTCATTGTTTTAAGCATCATTTACATCTTTGTGTAACACCACACAAAGGATGAAGCCTCTACAGGACACTACAATGTAAACTATGAAAGCTATATATACTCTGTGTTACGGATTCTTTGCAACCTTTCATAAAACTGAGGCCTGTCCTGTATTTGTTTCTCTGAGTTTTACAAATAGTACTTTATGATGAGGACTATTATGATGAGGACTTGCCAGCTGATTTCTGTCATGACAGGAATGCAGAAAGGCACAGAGGAAAAAAAATTGTAATGACACTTCTAGCCATTTGATATGTGAAACAGAATATTTACGGTATCAGATTTGTGATGGAAGACTATCCTCTTCAGAAAAGATACATTGTTACAGTGGGTTTCAATTACTGTACTGATCTTTCACAAAACCATAGTTGAAAAAAATGCAACAATCTCCATGTATTTGGCATTACTAAACACTATAGTGTGAAAAGGGGAATGATTATCTAGGTTAGATAAAGGAGATCAAAATTTATACCATGAGTAAAAGCTTTCTGCAAAATAAGCAACTGCTGTTCAATAGGTTCTCTTTCAGTTCCGATTGGAAAGAGAATATCAACAGTTAATCAAAACAAATTCTGGAACTGCTCTTACTGGGGTTTTTTAGTAGAGAAAAAAGCAAATGTACCTTCCTGATACATAGGAAGAACTGTATGACCTTGAGGGCCATAATTTTATATATATATATATATACTAATGAGAACTACTATTATAAGTTGTATGCCTATCATTTGGGAATGACAAAGTAAGAGAAAGAGAAAAGTACAACTGGTATTAACAAGATTTTACAATAATTCACCTAAATAATGAAGGTGTGAAAAGTGAATGTGATCAGAAAAGATGCATTACGCAATATATTCCCAAGAGAAAAATAAATTGGTAATAATATTGCAGAGACTGTAGCAGAGATCTTTGAAGTGCCTATTGTACAATTTGGAGAAAGATCCAAACATCAACAAAAATCAAAAGATGATTGAGGGATTCCCACAACAAAGACTAAAAAAATCAGGCTATGTTATCCTAGAAACTGAAGATTGTGAAATATTCTGGCACACTATTAATAGGTTGCACAAGGGACATGAAGGGAAGGCAAACATTTTAGACAATATACATAGGAATTTGGTAACAAGAAATATTCATTTTTTGGTTTTGGGATCCCAGAGGTGGACAATTAGTAGGATTTGGACTACCAAAGGAGTTCTGCAAAAGGTCTCCAATATAATAATCAGGATAAAAAAACCAAAAACTTAATGTGAAGTATAGCAATCTTACGAACAGGATCACATCTGCTGGAAAACAAAACTGAAGATCCATCATTTCTATGAGCTTGTGGAAGTTTGGGGGAGAATTATTCTCTGATACAGTCTTGAAAAGAGAGTTTCCTATAGGAAAAAAAAAACCAAAACAACCTACCAGTCAAAAAGACTTTCAGATAAGGAAGGTCAAATTATGTATTTTAATGTGTTTCTCCCCACCTATTTCAAAATCACAACTATTTTGCAGGCATGCTGTGAAAAATTTATGAGAATTCTAGAAGATGCTGAAATTATCAAGTCATACATGCATAGTCCTTATGCAATCTGATGCACGCTGTTTCATTTAAATTGGGAGCAGGACATTTATGCACAGAGACACATTGCCTTCCCCATTCTTTTTTTGTGACAGCACACTGTAACCTGTGAAAGCAGTACATGATGCAACTTGATAAAGATTGTGATTCCTAGTGTATATTATGTCATATGCAAATTCAAGACATTGATTAACCATTAAGAACATCATGTGAAGCTCAGTGAAATTATTGGGAAGCTTTTGACTTCAGCTTGATTCTTAAAAATGTATTAATTTGAATACAGGAAATAATTTTTATGAATTATAAATAATTTTCCTTAAATATTGGGCTATGATATGAGGTCACTAATGTAGATCTTGGAAACTGCAATCTTTGCACTAACCCTGGGACATTACACGTTTCTGTTCTAGCCTAAAACACTAGACTAAAAATAAACTGGCGTGCAAGATGCACAGTTGTTGTTTGTTAGATCTTGTTACTTGTTCAATATTTTTTAGCTTTCCTCATTAAAAAAAAAAAAAATCTGCTGTGCCATCTCTGAGGATGTTTTGTTATGTTCAGAGCAAGTTAATTCAACTACACCAAGATGTATTCAAAGAGAAAACTTACTGCTTATGGAGACTATTGTAAACACATTTTGGGAACTCCACACATCCTATGCAATATTTTTCAAGTGTCATTTCCAAACAGAAAGAGTTACTATGCCTTCTTATTTATGAATGATGGCTTATTATGCCATCATTTGAATAAATTCTCAAATTTAGGTTCAAGATTCTTGACATAATTGTGAAAATTAATAAATATGAAATGTGATATATTGTATCAAGAAAAAACTACTTCTGTATCGTGTAATACTAGATGACAATAGGATCTTCTGATAGAAAAAAATAATGAAAATGGCAATAGCAAGGTGAAAATGGCAAAGCAATAGAGTAAATCAAAATGCTGCTGCTTTGCTGATCATCTCTAACTTGTTTCCTCTATTTTTTTCTGTATTCTCTAGAGGATAGTCACTGAGTCTAACACCAAAATAATCAATATTTTTGCTGAAGTATGGAAAGTTTTAGAAAGCAGCCATGAATTTATCTCATAGGCCCCTTTGCTGTCCAAGCACAGTTGCAAGTGATCTAGACTTAGAGGTCGTCCTTTCCACAATGCCAAGAGAGGTCATGTCATGGCGAGCATACTGATGGGGGATAGAGGAAATGAAGGGGAGCTTGCACAAGTTAAAGTCAGACTATAAAATGAAGGCTAAGGGATCCCTAGCTATATAAATGAACACTGGCTTCAGTGTAGTTTCACCATTTTGTGCCAAATGAGACTGGCACAAATCTTAGAGGCTGTATCTTAAAGATGGGACAGGTAGGGGGAGAGGTAAAACAGTATTGCCCAAGGCTAATGTTAGAATCTGAATAATCCTTCCTAATTCTCCTGTGCCATAAAACTCATTGTTGAGGGAAAAGGCAGAAGTTGAAGTGTGAAGCAAGAAACAGTGGTCAAACTGAATTCGGGTATACTTGATGCATTTTTGCTCTGCATGAAATAATGAACAATTTCTAATCTACCCAGCTTTCACCTTCTGTTTAAATAAAGTTCTATTCCATTTGCCAGGCTTTAATGAACAAGGTGATGTCTGGAATTGATGTTTAAAGTTACACATCTGCCTTGAGCCATTTAGTTCCATGCAATATAACCCCAAATCAGATTTTAAAGTCCAAGAATGAAGGAGATGAATGAGAGTTGCACATGCACTGTGTCTACGGCCCCTCCTTAATCTACCACCCTGTGACAGCTATGGGTTGTCAGATCTCTAAACAGCAAAAACACTTAGCTTTCATATCAAATTATTTGATTGTATTTCCCCTCACTGGGCACAGAATGCTTATTATATGTTATTAGTCAGATTAAGAAAAGAGGTAGAAGAAAAATCTGTCTGTGGTGAAGACGACTCTTGAAACAATGGCACAGATAGAATTCTGTCATCTTATGGTTTTACTGCTGCTGTGTTATTCACAGTATTCACATCAATTTAAAAATATTCAGCCCACAGCTTTCTCTGGAAAGGATGGTCGTCAGAACTAAGCCATTGAGCAGAGCTGAGGGGTGGAAAATGGTTGGCACTGGAGAGAAGCTCTTGTGCTTGGGAACAGCTGTACTTCACAGCAGAGGTGAAGTGTGACTCTGGGTGAGTTTTAACATGCAAGTCACTTGGCAACCTGTGAGCTGAAACAGGGGAGCCCATGTCCAAATCCTAAGATTGTCACTCAGTTTTACCGAAAGCTCTCCAGGTCAAAGGGTACGACCACTGCATGTCACTTGATTAACTGTGCAAATATACCCTGTGTGTGTTTCCTTTTTGATTTAAAAGAATTATTTGTTTTGGTTAATGAGAAATCTCTTCCCAAAATATTATTAATACTACCAATGCGTTTTATTGCACACAGAGAGTCAGTAATGTGTGTCCCCAGTCTGAAAGCAAATGAAATGATGCATCTCTTCCCTGGAGAGCTTGTCCTCTAGTTCAAATACAAAGTGTTTCAGACCTTGCCAGTACATGGTATTCTAGTACAAGGTGTTTGGAGTTAAAGTAGGAACTGGCCTGTTGTCCCTGTTCTAGCTCTGATACATGGTTCTCTGTGCACTTTCTAATTTCCTCGTTAGTACTGAAAGAGTGTCAAAGCAAAGAGGGATCAGTAGTTCCTCTTTTCCATTAAAGAGGCATAAGAAGTAGCTGGGGTGCAGGGAGAACAAGAGGTACTGCTGGTCAGCATGTTACTGTGGGTAGTCACAGATAGTAGCACTGACACATGCATCCCTATGCAATTTTTTCTTAGTAAAGCCATACAGTTAATATGCATGCCAACTTTCTAATTGTAACACTTGAATGAATGGTTTTAAAGACAGGTTCAGAACATTGATAAAGCTCTCAGTTTGGTCTTAGGACTCATAAGATCTCATTAAATCAGAAAGAGATGTCTGAATTAAGACAGAAAGTGTGACAAGTGTATAAAGCATTTGAATACAAACATGTACCTGGTACTCTTATAATCTTTTTAAAGGTCTTCTTTCACACATCCTTAATCCATTCTACAGATAAAGCCCTGGTGCTTGCGGAGGACACTTCTTTTAACAGTTAAATTGAGGCTTACGCATGGGAAAATATAGCACATCTAACTCAGATTTTGTTTTATCCACAGGACTTTAAAATACCTAGCAAAGGAGGATAACCTTGATTAAAGACAACGATAACAAGAATTTTTTTTTCAGCTAACAATATTATGGCTGATACTAGGATGGGCTTTTTGGCTATATCTTCAAAATGTTCTTCTGGCCCTTCTATCACAACAAAAAGAAATAAAATATGTCAGAGATGGTGCTAGTAAACTCTTTCCCTAATGGTTTCGAATAATTTATATTTTTCGTGTTAGGAGGAGACATACATAGGCTTTTTAACCCCCTGTACAACTTCTTGTACTTTCAATTTAGTCTTGATAGAGATTGTATTTATTTGTGAATGAACCGTAATGGGGAAAGGAGCTGTTCAGTAGAGCAGGCCTACTCTATTTATAAAAAAGGAAAGAAAGAAAAAAAAAGAAATAAAACAAGTTAAACAAGTTGCAGTTACACAACATATATTTTTGGCTAAAACTGTGTGAGGTGAGAATGCTGCTTCAATTACAGTCAGTAAAAAATAACGTGGTAAAATTGCACAGGAAGTCCTTATTCAACACTTTGCTTTGCTCTTTCCATTTCTTTGAGTAAAACTGACGTTATAAGCATAACTGACTCTCTGAGGACCTCTTAAATAATTTAAAGATGCTGAGCCTCATATTCTACAGGAGAAAGATGCTGACATTATTTTAAATTAGGTTTTTATACTTAAAATACATTGAAGTACATTTTGGGGAAATAAAGTTTTGCTACCTGTGCTTTTTCTGAGAGCTACAATGTGTAGAACAATACAGACACTGTGGGTAGAATAATGTCGACAGGTATTTTTTGTATATGTTGAAAAAAAAATTGTTAAGCACAATACTCTCTTTATCAAAGATTAGCTTGAAATGTCTCCATTACCTTCTGGAACAGTACTAAGTCTGGGGTTTTATTTGCAAGTTATTGTACCCAATAAAAGGCAGGCAATGTTTAAAACGAGTTTTCTGAATGATTAAAAATATATACCAGGTAAAATTGTTCACTGGCCTTTCTGAGGGATGCTTGTACTTCAGTTAAAGTCTGATTTTGCTTTTTCTGCTAATAGTTTGACTACAATATCCTCATTGTTATTTATGCTTCTAACTCTTGATGCTTTATTTGTCACAAGCAGGTGGCCTCTGTCTTACTCTGCCACATTGTTCTCAGATGTCCTTCAAGTTACAAAACAAGTGAGAACATGTAAAGAAAAGACTCATGGAGAAACAAAATCTCATCCTTAGAATACGGGGAACATTGTGAAGAGTTGGTGTTTGTATGGCTTGTTGGTCAAGTCTATTTTCATCTTCTTACAGCTGTTGAATAATGAGCAGGCCCCCAGTAAACCCCTAGTAATTCCCCTGAACCAAAACCAAAAGTTCCCCCAAATTGTTCTGACTCTGCCGCTTGCTAAAACCTAATGCATGCTCAGATTGGGCATTTGCCAGTTAGCAAATAGTTGCATTAGCAGATGTGATCAATAATGCCAAGAGTTCTGCATCTCCATACCAAATGCTATTGCCTCATCTGTGAAGTCCTAGAGATCAGAGTACACCACAGAAGCAGCATCCTGTTCTCCCTCTCACATTTGGAGATGAGCTCAAAACAAGACAAGTTTTAAAATCATACTGAAGTCAACCTTAATGTGTTTGCCATCTGATTTTGGAGTCACCAGAGTCTACATGCTCTACTTTTTGTGAGCTTTGTTCTGAAACTTGAACAGCTAAAGTTGTCTTCTTTTTATTTTTTTTTCTGTAAATTGGTGCATCTAACCTGTACTCATTGTCTGATTAGGAAAGATATAGGAAATACATGTACAGGTCTAGTTTCCATCTTGCAGACTGTGGACCTCCCAGAAAGAGGAAGAACTCATTGTTCACCTGTTTCATCTGTTACTTTATGAAATTGTGTCATCAGTGTCCCATTTGGCCACAGGACTTTGGGAAGTAAAATTTAGGCAGTAGCAAGATGCCTCCTGGGCAGTTTCATCCCTCTGCACTTCTGTTTGGCACCTTGCCAGCAGTTCTCCAGCTGCCTTCACTGATGCATTCTTGGTGCTGGGTGTGGCTAGCAGGAAATGCAAAATGGATATGGGAGAGAAGGAGGTAGAGGCCAACATCACTTAAGAGATTTTGATAGTATCCTACTCAGATTTCATCAGTTTAGTTAGTTTACTTGTACATTTCAGTGAAACAGAAACATTTTTCTCTAGGATGGTAGAGAAACTCAACCAAAGAACTCAGAGCACTTTCCTGTTAACAAAGTTGGCAGACAAGGTAATGGGACAGTTTCTCCTCTTTATTCTTCAAGTGGGATACAAGAAGAAAAAAAGCACTTTATTTTTTTTCCGTCTTTAAAGGTGATAGATGCAAGCTCACAAAAATATGATATGAACTTTCACAGTAAACAATGGCTTTTTGTTCAGTTGTCACTTTTTAATGAGTTTGAAGAAGAAAATTACTTTCATCATAGCAACAAATATGCCATGCCCACTGCATGCTGGCTAGACTTGGACTAAACAGATTATAGAGCCCTAGGATTGAAGGCTGTAAGCTCAGTGACCTGTAAACCACAGCTTTCTGAAGTCATCCAAAAGGGCCTTCCATTCTGGTCAGCGCAGTAGAGCTGCAATAATAATCTCTTGGATGGAACTCACGGTTTTTTTTGGTGTGTAGGCTAATGCCTCATACACATGCACGCTCACAAGCACACACACACAAAAACAGCATTATCAGAGGTAGCCATTCATCCTGGATACACCATTTGGTAAAATGGAATGGAAAGCAATTGGCAGTTCTGCGTAGAACTCTGATCTTATGATGGAGATTGTAAAATCAAGAGGCTATGCTGAAAATTTGCCTGCAAGTCTTGGAAGTCCAGACAGGGAGGGCAACAAAGAAATTATTGGATCCCTTTGTCATTGACTAAAGTCAGTATTAGAGATGGGAGTAAAATAAATGTTGTTGTTGCCCTCGGCATGCTTTCAGTCTACTTTTATTTTGTTGTTGCTTCTCGGTTCATTGAGCTGGTTTGCTTTTAATGGTTCACTAAGCTTTTACTGCTGTAGAGATTATGGTAAGTTCTTTTGCTGTAGCAGTCTCCTGATCTGGAGCATATGGTGGTGCTTTCAAAGCAAATTTCAAAGCAAAAGGTAAATATCAAAAATGAAAAATGTTTCTCAACTGAAACTACCCCCTGGACTAAAAAATCACAACATTGTTAGGTGGCAAATGCTAGTCCAGGAGGACAAGGGATATTGTTTATTCAGGAATTTTTGGTCTGTTTTGGATATGTGGTGTTTCAGATACCTTGATTTGAGATTTAAGTGGGCTCTAAAATGTAGAGGTTTCTCTGAATTTGAATCAAAATGTGAAGAAAATCTTATTTGGAGCCACCAAACCATGAGGTTTCAAAACTACACTGTATTCATGGACCTTTCTCTTGGTGGTAGACAGGCCAGGTGTATTAAGTGTCACTCCTGCCTCCAAAAAGGGTAAGAAGGAGGACCCAAAGGTAGGCTTATCAGCCTCACCTCAATCCCTGGTTAGGTGATGGTACAGCTAGTTCCGGAAACAATTTCCAGACTCTTGAAAGACCTGGAGATGATCAGTAGTCAGCATGGATTCACAAAGGAGAGGTGACACTTCACCCACCAACTTGATAATCCCATGACTGCCTTAGTAGATGAGGGGAAAGAAGCCTATGTTGCCTGCCTTGACTTCAGCAAGGATTTTGACACTGTCTTCCAAAAAATCCTTGTAGAGAAGGTAATGAAGAATGGGCTGAACAAGCAGACAGGGAGGTTGATTGAATATGGGCTGAATGGCAGTGATCAGAGATACAAAGTCTAGTTGGAGGCCAGTAACTAACATTGTACCTCAGGGGTCAATAGTGGGTCAAATTCTGACTAACATCTTCATTAATCATCTGGATGATGGTGCAGAGTGTACCCTCAGCAAATTTGCTGCTAAAACAAAACTGGGAGGAGCACCCGATGGTTGTGCTGCCTTCCGGAGAGACCTCAACAGGGAGGAGAAGTAGGCTGACAGTTCAAAAGTCAAGTTCAACTGAAGTTAAAAAGAGTGAATTTCAAAGTCCTGCAGCTGGGAAAGAATAATCCTATGCACCAAAATACACCGGGGCCAGCTTCGTAGAAAAGGCCCTGGGGTACATGGTGGACACCAAGTTGGACGTGAACCAATGATGTGCCCTTGTAGCAAAAAAAGCCAATGGTATCCTGTGCTGCATTAGGAGTGTTGTCAGCAGATCGAGGAAGGTGATCCTTCCCCTCTCCTCAGAACTAGTGAGGCCACACCTGAAGTACTGTGTCCAGTTCTGGACTCCTCAGTGCATAAGAGATACGAACACACTAGAGAGAGTCCAGCAAAGGGCCACAAAGTTGATTAAGATATTTGAACATCTCTTCTATGAGGAAAGGCTGTGAGAGCTGGGACTGTTCAGCCTAGAAAAGAGAAGGCTCAGGAGGAATCTCATCAAAGTATATAGATACCTGAAAGGAAGAACCAAGGAAGATGGATCCAGGTTCTTTTCAGTGGTACCCAGTGAAAGGACTAAAGGCAATGGGCACAAATTGAAAAACGAGACTTTGCCTCTTGAACATCAGGAAACACTTTTTCACTGTGAGGGTGACCTAGCACTGGCAGAGTTTGCCCAGAGTTGTTGTGGAGTCTCCATCCCGGGAGATATTCAAAAGCCATTTTGACATGATCCTAGACAACCAGTTCTAGTTTGCCCTGCTTGAGTAGGAGCGTTGTATCAGATGACCTCCAGAGATTCCTTCCAATCTCAGCCATTCTGTAATTCTGTTTTAGTGTGCTCAGGTGTTGAGATTGGTTGTAAGGTTTGGAACACAATGGAAACACAAATCACTGAGGTGTCACTGTGTGTTGTCAGCATGAACTAATGATCCCTTCAAGCATAGCCTGCCTTGAAGGGCGGAAACAGGAAAGATGACACCTTAAGACTGTAATCTGTAGCTTAAGTTCAGATAAATCTAGAATAATTCTTTCATATTTCCAAATGATGGAAATCTTACCCCCACAAAAATTGTAGTTTTGTTTTTCTTTTTCCATTGACAGTATTCAAGATCTCATATAGCAAGCAATTTAAATAAGATGACCTTCTGGTGGAAATTGTTGTGTAAGAGACAAACAGAATTACAGTAGTCTTGCAGCTCTGTCTTATTTTTCATTCTACTCTAGCCAGTACACATATCTAGTCTTAGACCCTTCTGATTAATATTGTTTAACAGTTCTACTTAGTTTTTTTCTCATAATGCTCGTTGTGATTTTTCTGCCTTAAAATGAGTAGAAATAGGATAAATTTTCAGATAAATTTGTTGTTTAGTATTACACTGTGAGGAGTTTTTTTTTTTTTTTTGGCCTTTCAAATGTTTGACTGTTGCTTGTTGTCGTGGGTTAAGCAGAGCAGAGTTAATTTTTTTTTCCCTTTTCCCTTCTCTTCATAAATAGCTAGCAAAGAAGCTATGTTTTGGATTCCTGCTCAGGAGAGAATAGATAAGAGAAGAACGTTTATAGTTATTGCTAGGATGTTGCTATTTGTTCTCAAGGACGAGATACATTCAGCCTCTCTCCTCTCAATAGACAGAGAGAGAGCCCGGCTTCTAGCTTCGGATTTGCTTTTAAGTCAAGATTGAGAAGCAGACTGACCAATTATTCCATCCCATGCACGTCATACCCAGTATATAGGAGAAGACTCTTCTAGGAGTGCTGGCTTTGCACTTCCGGATTCATCTCGCTTTGGGAAGCCTGCGTTTGCTCTCCCAAGGCCTTTCCTCCCCCCTCCCCCCACGGTCGCCGTTAGCTCTCGGCCCGGGACACTCGTTTATCTCCGTTCCGTGAGTTTTGGCATCCTCCCTCTCCAAGAGAATCGTTAGCTGTTTTTTTTTTTCCTGCTTCGGTCAGCTCTCAGGCTGGGACGCTTGGGC
>WKFP01014841.1:779277-825930 GCA_011057875.1 Pterocles orientalis | reverse complement strand
TGGACACAATATTCCAGATGTGGTCTCACCAGGACAGAGTAGAGGGGGAGGAGAACCTCTCTTGACCTACTGACCACCCCCCTTCTGATACACCCCAGGATGCCATTGGCCTTCTTGGCCACGAGGGCACAGTGCTGGCTCATGGTCATCCTGCTGTCCACCAGGACCCCCAGGTCCCTCTCCCCTACACTACACTCCAACAGGTCAGTACCCAACTTGTACTGGTACCTGGTGTTGTTCTTGCCCAGATGCACGACTCTACACTTGCTCTTGTTAAATTGCATTAAATTTTTCCCCGCCGAAATCTCCAGCCTGTCTAGGTCTCGCTGAATGGAAGCACAGCCCTCTGGCGTGTCAGCCACTCCTCCCAGTTTCGTATCATCAGCAAACTTGCTGAGGGTGCACTCTATTCCCTCATCAAAGACTTGGATGAGGGAATAGAGTGCACCCTCAGTAAGTTTGCTGATGATATTTCTTAACCTATACTTTTTTGTGCAGGGGTTATTGAAAGTTGTAGGATCAATTGCCTGAAGAGAGACAATTTGTATGTCATCCCTGCAGAAGACAGTAACACATTTTTAACTTACCATAAGTGTTGAAATATGTTTTCTCTAAAATTAGTATGATTGTTAAATTCTGACCAATTTGCTTCAAAATATTTATAAGAAATTTGGCCTGAATAAATAAAAAGGTAGCTTAGCAAAAGTAATTTCTAATAAAGCCAACTTCAAAAAAATATTCTAGTTGTTTCAAGAGGACACCAAAAATGTGACTATGAATATGTGACATAGATATTATTTAACATTATTGTATTGCTACTGCACCAAACATTGTTTCCTACCTTAATCGAGTATAATTGTCCCAAGGGAAAGGTAATAGTGAGTCAGTTTTCTTAATCCCAAGGTCCCAAGAAACCAGGAAAGAATACAGGACTAAATGGAATAAAATTCATGACTACTTTTGATATCTTTTGCCTTTTTCCAGCCTGTTTCACTGCTACCCCTAGAACTCTGTCATGATGGGTTTGGATGGCATAATTGCTGCCCTTGTGCCACTTTAAGCCTTTCATTTTATAAAAGAGGAACTACAAACGTGAGGTTACATTCCCTTGTTTTGATTTTAGAAGTAAAAGTTTAAAACAGTGCAATAGGCAGCAGAAATGATTTTTGAAGCTGCAACAGTGTTGACATTAGATCTTCAGAGATGATCTTGAAAGATTCTCAAAATAAAACGCATTTAGAAGTTAAATCTGTCTCTTCTTTCATTTTTAAGTTTAGCTTTTGTTTTAAAGATTTAGTGTTCATTAGTTAAATGTTTTAATGTACTTGTACATCCTTTCTGCTCAAATAGGAGTGAATTTCAATGGCTGGTACACCACAATCATGCAAATTTACTGCTTTTCATATTCATAAACTCTACACCTAACATATCCAACTTCACAGCCTCACTAACACACCTCAAGGGTGTACAACTGAAATGAAGACAGAGTCAGCAAATACTGTACATGGCTTTCTTTTTTTAAGACTCGGAAAAGTTTTAAAATTTTTAGGAGTGCAAATTATTTCTGCCAAGGGCAGGAACAAAGTTTGCAGAGTTGTCTTAAACACTGACAGAAACAAATTTTTAGTACTTTTTTTCTTCCCAAAGAAGGAGAGAACAGCTTGGCTAGTGCTTTGAAATGGTTACCAGAACCAGTGCTACACACAAAGATGTTTGTTGCTGTTCTTTCTCCTCTATGTTCTCTCTTTATTTAATTTTTACTTTACATGAAGTCAAATCAGTGCTAGTGAGTTTTCACAGTAATGGAAACGGAATTTTATCCACAGTCTTTCATCACATGCGTTAGTGGAAGAGAACAGTAACTAATTGCCTGGTTAGTAAATGTCTCTGCACCCTATTCTGAGCCCACTGAAGCTAATATTCTCATTGACTTCTGTAGGCAGTGAACAAAGTCTGAGATTTGACTGCATCAAACTCACAGACCATAAAAGTATAGATCAGACTCCTACGGACTCGTGGCCCTTGCACACAAAATAGTGCCAATAAAGGTATCCAAAACTAAGAAGTGGAACAAGGAAAGTAAGTAAACAAAAATATCAAAACCAAAATTTTTTTTAAAAAAACCCAACCTTCAATACATGCTATTAACTAATAAACCTGGTAGTTCCTACACTGAATTATGACATTTATGCAACTGCAAGTCAAGTTCCACATAAATTCTCTCTAAAGAAGGCCAAAACTGAGCACAAAGCTCTGATAAGAGTATGTGTCCATGTGGCTGGATTTGTCTTCCAGTCGTTATTAGTGGAGAAGTTTCAAAGTCAGGGCATGACCTCAAATAACTCAATGATCTCATAAAAGCCATCATCTTTCTCTGTTTGCATCTTTCTGGACTAGATGAGATAATATTTGAACTTCTAGGGATATGATGCATCATCCTCTGGAGGTTTCTGTTGTGTTTATCATAAGCTTGACAGCCCTCAAATGAAAAACTAAGTGCTATATAGGTCCAATTGTACTTTCGCTTTTTTCAGCAGCGTTGTCTTCCAAACTACTGTAGATGTCAAATAGGACACATAAAAAGAGAGTCAAGCCCTAGAACAGCAAAGTCGCTCACTGTTTGTTCTTTTCTGTGCAATATTCCAGTTGTGACAGTTCTTTTGCTCAACCTCAGTGACAATGCCAAAGCAATCTATGTGCTTTGGGTATTTGTAATTTAGAGGGACACAGCCTTTCTGCTGCAGTAGGCTTCTGAGACATATAACTTCTTCCAGCTACACTGGCAATAAGTATATGTTACATTGGTTTCATCTGTCACATAACTGGATCTATTGCACATGTGTGGTTCACTTACACTGTGCTGCATCAAAAGCTTGATACTACCTAATACATTACTGTCCTGGGTTAAGCAGAGACAGAGTTAACTTTCCAGCTAGCAAGGGGCTGTGTTTTGGATTTGTGCTCAGAAAAGCTGATAAAGAAGGAGTTCTTATAGTTATGGCCAGGATACTCAAGAACAGATACCTCTCTGATCTCCCCAGACAGGGTGGAGGGTGGGGGGTGCCGGGAGGGCACAGCCCTAGCTATTAGCCCAGGATTTGTTCTTTGGTTACTAAATTTAGAACCAGAGTGACCAATAATCTATTCCATAACATACACGTCATGCCCATATATAGGTGAGGACCCTTCCGGAGGATCGGCCCTTCACTTCCCGGTTCCAGTGCCTTTCGGTTTCAGTCCTCTCTTCTGGCACCGCATTGCTCTCCCAAGGCCTTCCCCTCCCCTTCCCACTCTGGTCAGCTCTCGGTCTGGAATACTCGGACTGTTATCTCTGTTCCATGAGTGCCTCCGGGAGTGGTACCCCCCCCCCATTTGGGAGAATCATGAGTGTAGTTCAGGGATTGTTAGCCAGGAACAGGCTGAGCCTTTGGTCATCGGATGGGGGTCAGTATCACTGTGTATCACTCAGGCTCTCCCTGCTCCGGGATCGTTAGCCGGGAACAGGCTGAGCCTTTGGTTGTTGGGTGGGGGGTGCAGTATCACTGTGTATCACTCATTTGTATATTTGTACATAGTATTATTTTTAACATTATTGTAGTTTAGTTATTAAATTGTCCTTATCTCAACCCACGAGTCCTCTTTTCCATTTACCCCTTTAATTCTCTCCCCTATCATTGGGTGGGGGCAGTAATTGTGTGAGCGGTTATGTGTGGTTTGGCCTGCAGCCAAGGGCTAACCCATCACTATTGGATAGCAAATGAACAAAGGAGTGTTAGCTGGGAATTGCATTAATTGTTCATACTGCCCACAAGCCGTAAGTATAACGAATGTAAAATAAACTACTGAGCTGCTGTCTGTACTCACCCTCCCCATTTACTGTCTGGTTTTATAGACTGGAAGCACATTCCAAGCGTATCAAACTCTACCACCTTCCTGCTTGTTGTTCCAAATTGTCAGAAGAAGAAGGGGAGGTAAGGTTTTCTACATTAAATAAATAAATTAAAAAAAAATATGAAAAATACTCAGTATTTACCAAAAATTGTATATCTGGCTCCTGTTGTTTTGATGGGAGTACTCTCCCTGTGTCTGATGAATGTCTGGGTCGAACTAACTAAAGTATGATTCATATATGCTGAACCTTACTATACTTATCAGATGTAAACCTAAGAGCTTTTTATAGTCTACAAGGTTTTCAAAAGCTGTTTTAAACAATTTAGGAAAGAGACTGATCTTTTACATTGAAGATTTGGCTCCAAAATCCCTAAAGAAGTGTCAGTTTGTCCATATCAGAGCAATGCAAACATGTCTATGTTGCTTTTGTACTGAAGGGACTTTATTTAGTTACCCGAGGTATCTATGCATTTATTATGCTATGCAGATATTTCAGAAAATGTTGTCAATCATGTCTATCTTTGTAACTCAGCTGGCTGGTCATATGATAATATGGATTTATAAAATACAGAAAGACACTGAAATTAAATCTGCAGGTATTTAGTCTTTTTAACAAGGATTTATCTTTTTAATATATATAAATGGAAAATATGAAAAAAGGACAGGAAAAAATTATGTAAGGTCTACACCCTCACACGGTCCTCGCTTCTCCTTTCATATCCTTCTGGATTAGACAAGTTAAGAGATAATTAGTCTACTGGCCATGGCTAGTGTGGTAATCAGCAGGATTTCTAGCCAGAATTTTACTCATCTTACATTATAAAATTATTTTAATACATTGGTAGAAAAGTGGGTAAAGCATAGCCCATTAAACAATAGGTCTTTCCTATCTGTTTTGTAACCTAACAGTGCAATGTCCTGGTTTAATATGCATAAAGCTCACTTCCCCCTGCACACACATGCACATGCATACATACATAGAGCTAGAGCTCTAATTTTCAAAAAAATCCATTTACACTTCAGTAAAGCAGAACAATTCTTCAAAGGCATCCAGATTTTATTTTTTTAATCAGAGGTACTGAGTGATAAATTTGTTGGAGATCAAATGCGTTCAACTACATGAAAAAGATTGTCATAGAAACTTATTAAGGCATTACATGAAAGAGGCAGAGAAGTATTCCAATTCAAAAGGAGACCAGATGCAATATAAAATGATCTCCTTGCTTCCAGGTAGAGTGGAAGATGTAAATGTTAAGATGAAGGTGACAAAATGTTCTGCTTCCCCAACAAAATGAATAGGGTGTAGAAAAATCTAGTGCTTTTTGTATCCTTGTCCATGGGATGAACAGATACATCCAAATTGTTCACGAAAGCAAATATATTTATCACGAGGCATTTGTGACCTACATGGACCGTTTGCTTGCTTTCTCATTATTTATCCTATTTCCAGATACCAGAAACTCTGTAAAAACAGTTACATAGCTTGGTAATTAATATCATATTTATGCAGACAGATATTAAACTTATCCTCATGACGGTTCTGACTTCTTTGACAGTCAGTGTCCTCTATCCCATTTCAGTGGCATTCCTTCACACTTGAAAAGATGGGTTCTTTACCTAGATAGTGCAGTTTGAGGGTAAATCACCTAATGATTTTAAGAGGACCAGGTTGTCACTGTTGATTCCCATTTAAAATAATCTCCATTAATTTCCATAAATACTCTCCATATGTTATCTTTACAAGCATCACCTAAAGCAGCTGACACCTAACCTTTATATGTGGCCTGATTTTAGCAATGTCTGCGTCATGGACACAAAGGTGAACCATGAGGCTGACCCTGCTGCTTTAACTACTCTTTGGTCTTAATCTAACAAAAATATTGCAGAGTATGTTTCTTTCTTTCTTTCTTTCTTTCTTTCTTTCTTTCTTTCTTTCTTTCTTTCTCTCTTTCTCTCTTTCTCTCTTTCTCTCTTTCTCTCTTTCTCTCTTTCTTTCTCTCTTTCTCTCTTTCTCTCTCTCTCTCTCTCTTTCTTTCTCTCTTTCTTTCTCTCTTTCTCTCTTTCTTTCTCTCTTTCTTTGTTTCTTTGTTTCTCTCTTTCTCTCTCTCTTTCTTTCTTTCTTTCTTTTTTTTGTTTTGTTTTATCATTGATGTTTTATTCTTTTAAGATGAAAGCCAGATTTTGCTGGTGATATTAATCTAATGCATTTCAGACACAGTAGTTTCAATACTCCACTTCATTGCTTCATTGCTTCATATCTAGAGAAAAAAAAAAAAAAGAATAGGAGTCTTGGAAATCCTACACTTTCTCTGAAGCTTCTTTGTTGTGGAACTCCATAGATTTCAGATGAATCACTGAAGTTGTCCCTTTTTCATTATGGAAGACTGGGATGACATGGAGAAAGTACTGCCCAATGTTCAGAAAATTTCAACCACAGGTTGTGGAGATACCCTGCCCTGCCACAGATTTTCTGTATCACTTTGGCCAAGTCACTTAGCTATGTCTCTAAAGCTTCCCATTGTAAAAAAAGCCTCACACTGAATTCAGTGGGAATGGGTGATCATACTTGAGAAATGGTTTAGTCTTTTCCTGTACACAGTTTTCATCTCTAAAATGGGGATTAGGAGCCTATCCCTAACAGATCTCCTACAGAGCAGATCATTTGAAAGTAGAAACACATGGTTATGCCCAGCTCTCTCACATGCCAGTGTTCTCAAGGAGTCTCTGATGCAGAGTCAGCTCTAAGATGACTCAAAGAAAAGGTGAATGAGGTGGCAGTGGTTTGCACCCAACTAAGTAAACCTGCACTTGGATACTAGTTAATGTGAGTTAAGATACTCTTCCCTGGGATGGAGCAGTGTAGTTTCTTAAAATAGATTTTTTGTAAAAAAATTAGGAAAGGGATAATGTCAGAAAACAGGAATTGTGTCGTGCTCAATGCCTGTTAAAAGTAAGTAACTTGAACTGAATAATTGTCAGAGTTCAAAAAAAGCCAGATGATTAGATCCCTTGTGCAAAGGACTGTCTGGAGGTATTTAGCACTGTTTTATTAAGCTATCAACCATCAGTCAATTTTTTTTCTCATCTTGTTTTCATTCCAAACTCTTTCCATTAAAGTTTTCTGCAATTATTCTTCTTCTGTCTTTTTCATTGGTTACGTAATTCTGCAGTGCATTCTGAGTTAAAGCTTTCTTCAAAGGTGGGAACACAGGAATCATCACTAACTAACTGTATCACATCACACATTTTCTGTGCAATATAAGGGTATTTAACAAACTTAACAAAGAAGTAACGTTAGCAGAGTGTTGTTCCTGCTTCATACCATGGTCAACTTGCAACTGACAGACATTGCTAGACAGATCATAGTAAAATTAATAATTTTTGCCTCTAAGCCCACAGGATGCCCAAAGTATACTCAGTAGTTGATGACAAACACTTTTATGGACACTTCCATAATTTGAAAGTACTTGCACCTGAATGAATTTTAGAGAAATATATACCCCCTTCCCATTTTAAAATGGCTGGTGAGCTCTTATATTAATTTGCCTTCCAGTCACACAGATCTTCCATTAGAAGTTGCCAAACTGTAATAGCATTAGGATTTAAAAATCGGGGACAAAGGGAGAACATATTCTGAAAATAAAACCATGAGTTCTGAGGGTATTTCTGTTTTGAATCTCATATCTGTCAAAATGTTGTACTGCAGCTAGGCTAAAGTTAATCAAATCTCATCATCTGTGTTCACAAACTCCAACCACATACAGTGCAACTTAATTGAGACATTAAACTGGGAACTGGTTATCTGTGCTACAGAATTAATCTATTATTAATTTCACATCTTTCCCCCATCCAAATCCAAAATATCATAATAGATTTTTTTAACCCCATGCATTCCATGTGTTGGTTTGAGTCAGGACAGTGGAGGAGAGTTTGCTTTTTAAAAGTTACAGAATACTAAATGAAGTTGATTGTCCTGCGTGAGTTCAGTTTAGTCTTGTAATAAATATATGCCAGATCTAGGAAACTTAAAAGGTTGCATAGAGGATTTGGAGATATATTTATTGTCTCTTGAACTTGGCTACTTGTATCCTGAATGAGACAGAGCTCATGGCTTTTGAAATTAAACCCAGAAAGTTAATGAGGAAAGTATTAATCTTCTTTCAGAAGTTTATAACTCCCTTTTAAACTAAGTAATAAATTCACTTTAAATAATTTTCCATAAGTTTTTATCTTATACTTGAAATTCCATGCTTGCATGTTAACAGTGAAAAGAATTTCCTAATGTAAGAGATACAATCAGAATGTATCCTTCTAAAGCTTCTGCTTCTGGTTTGAAGAGTTTGTCAAGTAGAAGATGTTAACTAGTAAGGTGTTTGTTTGAGCTCTTGGAGACGTGATACCAATGCCTTTAACACTCATCAAGCAAAAGGAAGTCCATATAGTATGTTTTTGATGATTTATGATGCTCTTTGGGTAGTTTGTTCCTAGAAATATCAAATAACTTTAGCCATTCACTGTACACACCGCTGAACTTCTCGCTGCTATATTGTATGGTTGTTAGGGGATATAAATAATGAAATTAATTCTTCTTTCAGTTATTTCAGACTGACCGCGTAATTTACCTGATGAATCCTGTAAATGAAAACGTTGTAGATAAAGGAGAAATAAGAACACATATTTTTCTTTCTCTACAAATGTGTGTGTGCATACATACACACATATATACTTAAGCCTGATATTTATGGGTCCAGGTCTACGAGTTTCATTTTTCTGTACTAATGATCATTTCCTTTTAATCTATTGGAGATTTTCACTGGTTTATCTTTAAGCACCATTTTTAAGTCTTCTAAGTGCTTTGAGAGGATTAAAACATATTGGTAATATGGGAAATGTTATACACAAGTTACTGAGTAACATGCAAACAGAGCTAATTTCAGCCCTGACTATCACTCTGATAGAGCTACATTAAGCATCTGTTTGGCACCACATAGCTAAGGATCAAGGAGCAGTGATGAAAAAATATCTCCTACTAACAATTTGCATTATTTAACAAAATCAGATTCTGTAACAACACATTTGAAGATAGGTGCCAATGCTTTTGTGAGTGGCCCAATTTCAGTATTGCATCCTCAGCAATGAAGCTGAGGTGATTTTAAAAAAATCAATATTTTATCAAATTTCTTGTTAATATAGTGCACCAAAAGCAAATCAAATGCTCACCTCATTTGTTTGAATTCAGCTACTGTGTTGCACTGGGAACAAATCTCTTAAAAGGCATTGTCCACTACTTGCTACAAATTTTCTTTCTGTCTCCACATTTTCCAAGACTCTGTCTACATGTAAATATTTGTCAATATTTGTCAATATTTTTCAATTGATTACTTATTATAATAACAATGAGAATGTTATACTATAGCTGGAATAAATGTTGTCAGTTATTTGTTTTATATTTAGTAGTGGACTGTATTTCTTCTTCATAATTACGCTGTTTCACACTACCATGAGAAATAGCATCTCCGTCTGAGGAAAGAAAGTGAACTAGCCCTTAAACTACAAATATGCTGTGCTATTTTCACTGTTTTAATTAAAGATCATAAATCTTCTGAAGGATGGCATTGTACACATTTGCCTGTAACACTGCACATTTATTGCTGGCTGAGCCTAGGTAGGTAGTCTTGCTGCAGGTTTGTAGATGTGATGCTACGGCTTGGTTTTGGCCAAGGTGTAGTATGAAAGAGAAAGAGCCCTATACTAAAATGGATGGTGACAGAATTAATTCTGAATATCCTTGAGATATTTGTTAAATAGACGGCAGACAGCTGGTAGAGAATTGAACAAAATGGTGATATTAAGTAGGCAAAAAACTCCTTGCCAGTATTGTTTTCTTAAGAAGCTTAGCTAGAAAGGTGTCTGGACTTTAGTGAAGCTGTGGAAATGGGAGCTCTATATTTTTGGGAAAATCACTAATATTGGATAGGATAGCAGTGTACAAACTACAAAATCATTCAAATACTCTGCATCCCTAAATCTTCAGAGGAGTTTTCTTTGAGACAAACTGAGAAAGTAATCTCTAAACATAAAGTGTTCTCCCATAATTCACTGACACTACTGTAGAAAATATGTTGAATGCTGCAGATATCAAAAGTAAAAGTAAACCCTAGCTATGAAAAGACAAGTTTTATTACTGAAGTACCATAATTGCTTGGTACAAAGAATAATGATAGGAGGCAAATAGAAAGTCAGGTGGGGAGCTCTCCTCACAACTGCTAAGGGAAGGTTGCCAGCCTTGGTCTCATTAAGCATATTTATTAATTACAGCACAACTGCATTAAAGGAAAATTAAGACTGTAAAGTAAAGCAAGGAAAAGTTAAGAAGTGCCAGAATTAAAGTGGCATGTGCACTCTTAATTCATCCCTCGTGTGTGTGCCCTAATTACATGATCATATGCTATCTTTTTTCCCCCGGAACCCCAGCTTCATTCAGTGCTTGTGGCTGAGCTGCGAAGTCTCTAACGACTGGCTTCAAACTGAGGATTTTTTTAAAAAAAACATGTTCTGCTTTCACTGTATGTAAGGCATGTTTTCCCCATATATTTGAAAATGTGACTCTGGCACAAAGGGTATCCCTCTCTATCTGTGACTTTTCTTGTCACAATTTTAAAGATGGAGTTCCCGTAATTTTTTTGAACAGTTGACAGTCTGTTCTTAACCTGAGTGAAGATGTGTGTTTCTTCTGTGATAAATCCTCCAGAAGCAAACAGGACTCGTTGCTGAAGAATATAATTTTTTAAAAAATTGTAAAGGCTTCAGCCTGAATTGTTAACATTTGGCAAATTCAGAAGCACCTGTAAACCAATCATGAAACAGAGGTGATAAACTTAATTATTGGCAGCACTTCTGGCTGTATGATAATGATCTACTACAAATCAGGTGGAATTGAAGATAAACCTTTTTAGGTAAGGCAGTAAATTTGTGTGACTCCTTATAAATAGTATTGTGGATGCAAAAAGTGTGTGTGGGCTCCAGAGAGAGTGGACAAATACTTGGAAAATGCATCATCTGGCATCAGTTAAACAGATAAAATATACAAGGATATATAAGAAATATATAAATTAAAAATATCCTGGGATAGCATTATCAAGGAGAATGTCATGGTTTAACCCCAGCCAGTAACATCCCCACACAGGTGCTGACTTACTACCCTCCTGTGGGATGGGGGAGACAACGAGTAGAAGTGAAAAAAATTATGGGTTGAGATAAAGACAGCTTAATAGGTAAAGTAAAAGCCATGCATGTAAGCAGAGCAAAACAAGGAATCCATTCACTATTTCCCTTTGACAGGCAGGTGTCCAGCCATCTCCATGCAACCAGGGTTCCACCATGTGTAACAGTTGTTTGGGATTACAAAACGCCATAACTCCAAGCATCCTCTGAGTTTATATACTGAACATGATCTCATATGGTATAGAACATCCCTTTGGCTAGCCTGGGTCAGCTGTCCTGGCTGTGTCACCTCCAGAAGCCAGGAGGGCAGGGGCACTATGAGAAACCAAAAAAAGTCCTTGGTTAATGTAAGCATTGCTTGGCAACAACTAAAACATGAGTGTGTTATTAACATTATTCTCAGCACAAATCCAAAACAGTCTCATACTAACTACTGTGAAAAAAAATCTATCTCTATTCCAGTCAAAACAAGCACAGAGAGTATTACATTTTCTCATCCTGTTTTTACCCTTTCCTAGGTCTCTACTTCAGGTGCATGAACTTTTGCTTTTTGTCTTCAGACTAGACCAGTCTCACTTTTTTGCTAGCTCTTTGCTTTGTGGCTCTGTGTTTCCCTGGGCAGCAGAATAACCTGTATACTGGGCAGAGCACACAACAGAGGGATGTTCACACCATCATTGCGGATGACACGCTGCAGAGGCTGAGATGCAACCCTGGCACGCTTCTTGTCTCCAAGCATGTCCTATGCAGGTGGAGGTTATCCATCTTTAGATACTTTTGATCATGGTGAATATGCACACCTGGGCACTTCCCCCACCCATTTGCTGGTGTCTGATCAGGACCTTTGCCCTTGCAGAGTGAGTGCTGTATATTGGTCACACGAACTAGAACACAGCTTGGAAAGAGTAAAACTCTTAAACCTCACCTTGCCACCATGACACATAACTTCTCCTCTCTGCCTTAGTCTCTTGTAGATAATAACTGTGATGCTGGTCTGTGTGGAGCATTGGTCAGAAGCAGGAGTATTGTTCTTATATTGCTGGCAGCAAACACTGACTTAATAGACCCCCAGGTCAGTACAGCTGCAGCAGGAATTGTACAGGGAGTGATGACCTGTAGTTAGAAAAAGGAAGGCAAGCAATATTCACATGTGGACAGAAAATACAGGATATTCTACTGTTTCCTTTCAGTTTCCTACCACCAGATGGTAAACAAAAGGTTTTTCCTAAAATTTGAATAAAAGAGTACAATCATCTGAGTGGCCCGCTGTCACTAACCAGTTCAATCTATTTCCAGTAAATTTTGCTGGTGGTACAGAACTCTTTGACTATTGAAAAATAGATTAGATGCTTGGCTATGCTTTAGTATGAAAAAAATACACCCCCCTAACCCTGATGTATTTTGAACCACACATGTAGGAATAACCATACAGAACAACATTCTGCATACCTGGCGGTGGCTCTAGATCTCTAGTTACAGGCACTTTGAGAGAGGTATTGGCTATAAGAAAGGAATGTTGAGAAGAGCAGCTTGAAGATCAGCAGGACAAAAAGAGGAGAATTACAAGGAAAATTTGATGAGCTGATTTTATATAGCTTGCCTGAACAAGTGCCAAATAGTGGGGAAAAAAAAAAAAAAAAGGACGTATGACCACTTGATACTTGTAACTACTGTCACAAAACTGATGTCAGGTGGACTGCAAGTCTCACAAGGGAATGGGAGAGGTTTCAACACATAGATCAATTAGTATTGAACTGGCAAAGTTGTCAAGAATATTCTGTCATCCTGTGTTAGCACAGAGAAAGGCAGGATAGTGTTAACAGAGTTTTCTTCATTATGCTAATGTGGGTTTCTTTTCTACTTTACGTAAGGGTATTCATTAGATACACCTCGAAGCATATCCCATTCAGGATGCATCAAGTCCATGTTTACACCCATGTACTTCTGTCAGTGTTTTTTGTTTAACTTTTGACATTTCTGTACCTTTCATTTTATGCCATTGTATCTAGCCAGCCTGAAAGAGAATGTGTCTTTCTGTCATGAGTCACAGAAGACAAAAATAACCACAGGAATTTTAATTGTGGGGGACAATAAATAATATTTGACTGAAAAAAACAAACTGCTGCATTCACCCAAATACTTAGTTAAATATATGGAATACATGTAGAAATTTATCTTTGGTGTTCATACCCTAATCTATAGAGTACAAAAATTTTGTTGATACTTATCCTAAGTTAGTGGTAAATCGTAAATAAATATTTTTTCAGTGGCATAATCCTCTCTCTGTTGTTTTTTGAGAGTAGTTTGCTTTTTCTTAATTTTGTTGTTGTTTCAAACTATGAATTAAATAATGCATACGACTAATTCCTAGCTTTTCAATTTATTTACAAGTTTTACTGATAATTTCTATTACCTTTAATAAGAAATCTGAAAGTTTCATGTTAGTGGTTTTGTATGTATGCTGCATAACTTTGATTTTCACATTTTGCTACTTTCTTCAAATACTCTGAATTAAGAATTTGCATGTTGCTCTCAAACACAGCATACACAGAGTTCATTGTTTCCACTAAAATCCTTGGCAGTAAACTCCCTGCCCAGGGTGTTAACACAGAGCAATGATAAAGTGGCATTAATTCAGACCAACAAAATGTAGTGAGCCACAACCTCAGGTTGCTCACATCAGCATAGCACTGTCATAGTCATTAGAGTTGTGCTAGTTAATATTGGTACATTATGTGCAAAAGCTTGAGGTATTCACAGCAATCTAATTAAAATTATGAGGGTTACTATCTAGTAAAACCGTTTACTTTATCATCAACCATGGCACAGTGCTTAGTAACAGCATTTGTAAACAGCTTTCCAGTGATGTGGATGGGAAGTTTCATAGACTGTGCTGTTTCTTCTTCTCCCACACAGATGTGCACATTATGTGGCAGCTTTTCTCTCTTTCAAATAGTATTTTCAGGCTGAAGTTCCCTCCCAGATGTCAAAGGTAAGCACAAAACTCAAATGGATCAATATGTGATGCTCCAGGTGAAACAACTCCACTGTGGGGTCAGGCAGACCAGTGAATTGGTTTTAAAGCTTGCAGCCCCCACAAAAGTGGTCAACAACAGCTGATGTCACAGAGTGTTAAGTTTCTGCACCTGAATCTTTGGTTGATTTTCTGCACACATTTCAAATTAATTAGCTAAGACTTGTGCTACTCATAATGAATGAGATTCGGACTGTGAAGTGCTCCTTACGAAGTTGAAACTTGTGATTAATGGCCTGTCTCAAGGCTATTTTTGTGTGGTGTGAAGAGCTCGTGGTTCTTTATGTACCGTTTTGCTGGGCTACTGTCAGACACGCAGAGAAGTGGAGTTGTGAGAGGGTGTTGTCCTTGAGCACGGCCGTATTGCACTTGCAGAACATGCAGAAATGTATTGCTTCATAGCCGTGCACGATTTGCTGTAAACAAAGCATTTTAGTTCAGAGTGCCTGGAGACATTTTTCCCTGCAAAAACAGGATGTGTCGTGGACTATTCCAGATCTTCAGCTTATGTGATCAGCAAAGCTCCATGTGTTTATCAAAGCTCTGCCAATTTAGTAAAAACTGAGAATGAAGTCCTAAAATTTAGAGGTTTTGCAGTACTAATTTGGTGGTCAAAACACTCATTGATTCTACCCAGCAGCTAAAGAAATTACAACTGCTTTTAAGCGCACATTGCATCTTGCATTAGGCACCATTTTATGCCTTTACATGAATACCATTTGGAACACGTCAAAGCTATTCCAGTGTGTACGTTTCCTGAGAAAGGGCATCGCAGTGATACACTAGTATATAGTCTGATTCATGCTGAATCAATGAAGTAATTTAACTGTTCTGAGCCTGCGGCCAATGATGCATAAATCAAAAGATGTGGCCTCACAACATTCATACTCATAGTCTGTCAACATGATCACCGCTGCATTCCCCTTGCTTATTTTCATCACTTTCAGGATTGTGTGACGGTTTGCCTATTATGCCTATCTGGTAAGTGTTTTGCCTAAATATAGTCCTATCCAGACTACTGCACACCACATCATCAGTTTCTGACTAGAGAAAATATGGGTATTCATAGGTTATAGTTTGTTGAATTTATCCACTCACTGGTAATTGTGCTGTTTTGGCAGTTGGTTGTCAGCACTGAAAGGTCTGCAGAGGGCTGTGCAACTTTGTTCAAGCTGTGTCTTGATGAGATGAATTCTAATGAATCCCTTCTCTACACTCTGAAGCTTAATACCTATTCAGAGGGGATTAGTATTCAAACTTATCATAGAATCAAGAGTGATTAGCGATCTATCACTTACAGTGTGTCATGGAATATTCACTGGAAATCTTGGGACTTTTCTTATTTATTTCTCAATTTTTTTTATTTTCCTATGGTTAGCACGATGGTCTTTCTGGCTGTTGTCATTTGCCATTAGAAATTAGTGATTAAAATATTGCAAGGAGCTGGCAGGGAAAGCATCAAGTCTGGCTGCACTGAGCAACACTTAGCAGCTGTATGCAAATGCCGAAAAAAGTTCTTAGTTTCCTGGGGAAGGTCAGTATGAATTCTGGTTGGGTTCATTGGCTCAGTAGATGTAGTTTTGATCCTGCCTGTCTAAAGAAGTTTCTAATGGGACATTTGATTACAAGCATGCACTACAGTGGAGGGCTTGTGATGGAGCATTTGACTGAAGAAGACTTGCAGATGGAGGACATGGACAGTCAATAAAAGCACTCTTAAAATTTCTCCCTCAATAAAAAGGAGCTATGTTTCTTCCAAATGTTAGGTAAGTTTGAACCCTCTGAGGGATTTGAAGGAACTAGTTTGGAGAAAACAGGAAGAGTAGTACAACTAGGTAAGTGCACCACCAATCAGTTCACAATGGCAGTAATTGCAGAAGTGAATTAAATGGTTCCTGACTTCAGAACACTTCTTAAGTGAAATTTCAGCACAGGAGTCTGTGTTGACTAAAGATCTGGTAGTGGGCTGCAAGATTCTGTATGTGCATTTCAAGAGTGCCTTTTTGTCTCCTTCTTTTCCTCCCCAGTCCACATAACGGAAAGAGTAGGAAAAATATTTCAGATTATCTTATGGCAACAGGGGTTATGGAGCACAAATAAAAGCAACATTTCTTCCAATTTCTACTAAAAATGTAATGTACACTAAAATGTATACTGTTTTCTGGCATACTCATTACAAATTTTTTATGTTAATTCCTGATTCTCCTTGATCTCAGTGTTTGGTTTGGTTCTTAAGAAGGTTGAATGAAAAGCAGAAGAATCGGGGATGCTTTCAGATCAGAAAAAAATGTCAAAGCATCTGATTAGAATGTAGGTCACTGGGTTAAAAAAAGAACAATCATATTGTGGATTTACAAGACAACAGCTCAGTATTCCTTGCATATTGATACTATCAAGGAATTTAATCTCCGATCAATCTCCTGCAGTACCAGCAAGTAGATGACTAGGCTGATCATGGAGGCGTCCAGTCCCTTATGGATGCATGAAATGTTTTATATAAATATGAAGTGTGAGCAAGTGACAATAAGGGAGGGCCTAGAAGCACTAATGGTTGTCCATTCCCACTTCAGCTGGAAGTTGTGTTCCATCAGTAATGCGATATTATTTGCAATTTCTTGTACATAGCTTGAGTGTGTGAATGTTTCCTAATTGCAGATGCTGGGTGAATATGACTTCTTTGGTGTCCGTCACCACATTTTTAGGGCATTCTGTCATGCTGGCATTGTGCTTGCAGGAGCGGTAAGGAGTTAATTGAAAGCTTAGATTGTCAAACATGTCACATAAGTACCTTGAAAATTTGGTTTGCACATATATACTTAGCTTTTACTGACTCTTAAATTACATGTAGGTCACGGTCAAAGTGAACTGTTAGTTTATGTGCTGAGAGGGAAATTATGCTCTTAGGAGGTGCAAAAACTGGGCTACTCCTTTATTGCAATGAGTTTCAGCTCACTTTGTGATTTCTTTTTTTAATAACAGTGCTCTGAGGCAGACTCTTAACTGGTGTAAATTAGCTTACATCAGCCAAGCATCAGTATCATCAGCTGGCAATACCACCTCTGCAAACAGCTGATTATACTGAAAGAGACAGGGCAGCCAGGCGAACTGGAAGCCATAAAAAGGATGAGAAAGCTCTAGGAGATGTGACATTCCTGTTATAGCTAACAATGCTGTATCAGCTCCCTGGTCACACCAAAGCCAAATCCAAAACCAAATAAGTGTGGATTAGGCATGTCCCCTCCCCTGGCATGGTCTCCAGTTGCAGCCTCACTCCAAAGCGATGTTTACTTAAATGAGAAGTATTGTACAGTGTATGCTGGAGCTGGTGAGCTATTCCCTACCACTAGCAAGCAGTCATTTCATAACTCAAAGTGTAGAATTGGATTACATTAATTGCTTAACTTCCTAAATGTTGTGTTCAGGTTGTGAAAAAGTCTTCTAAAAATCTACTGGTAGATGGATATTTCAAAATAGTTTCATTTATGGAAGATTCCTGATGAAAAAAATATGAGGGAACAAGGAATGCAAATGGTCTAGAGGACAGAAGACAATGGAAAAAACAAAAAAAAACAAACTACAAATGTCTTAGAAGACACTCTGTCAAGAAATGAAAAAAAGGAATTTTAGTTGAAAATCCTGCCCTTCAAGAGTAAACACAGTTTTAACAAGGGTCAGTAAAGAAAATAAAGGACTGAATAACTTACAGTGAGTGACCACTTACAGTGAGTGACCACTTACAGTGAGTGACCTTACAATGGAAAAATATATAGCTCACCTATCCAGTGAAGATAAACTATATCTTTGTCCACTGTAAGTCAATACATTTCAGAAAAACAACATGGCCCACCAATGTTATTTGCCACTATCTTCATGAACCCTTGCAGGAACAGATATTTTGATCCATCTCAATATATACATCACTGCCCAGATTGTGGTCTTCTGTTTCAAGGGAATGGACTGCAAGCCCTAACAAGTGGGAAGGATGAGAACAGGCATATACCTATAGCAAGAGGTGGGTAGGGAGCTCCTGGTAATTAGTGAGGTGGTGTGCTGTGAACAAAAGATGAAGGAAATCTCTGACTCGTTCTTGAAATATGCTTTTTGAGCATAGGCTAGACACATGGCTAAAACTACTACTCCCGACTAATCAGATCACTTAGCAGCTTCATCTGTCTCACTAGAAGCTCATACCTGGAAAAAAAATCTTCTTATTGCATGATGTACTGCTGTTTTGTAAAAAAAACAGCAAAAAATAATGTGCTATCCTCTGTGCAGTCAAAGCATCTTTGTGCAGTCAGGGTGTCTCAGAGAATCTCCTCTCCTCTGCCGCAGTGGTCTTATTCTCATTTCTAGTGCTTCTGGGCACATAAACCCACAATCAAATAATACAGACAGGAATTTAGGTAAATCCCTTTGCTGGGTAATTATTGATCAATCTTGGTAGCTTGAAGTTAGTATAGCTAAAAAGGGGAATGAAAGAAGAAAAGCTTATAGGACGATGTCTTCTATTTCTCTTTGAGATCTGAAAATAAAACTTTACAATTGTATGTTGCACTAGTTCAGAGAGTTAAGCGTTACTGCTCTGAGACAGACTGTGAAGGGGAGATTGTTGTAAGAAACAGCAAAGTAAAAATCTGCAATCCAATTATCATCCAATCAGAAAGTTTACCACAGTGTTGTCTTCTGTTCTCTTACGTTCAAGTGGTTTAAGCAGCAATCTTGTTCGTTGCATAAGGGATACTGACGGCCCCACAGAGACCTTGCATTATTTGGAGTTTGTTACCTAAGTCTTGGTTACATTACAGCCTCTTGGTGTTGCAGCTGGCTGTGCTCTTTCTATCTGTTATGGATTATACTCTCTCTATGTCCTGACCAGGTATCACTAGTGTTTCCTCAGTAACCCACAAATGATTAATGAGATGAGAAGATAAAATACTCCACCTGCTGCAGCAGCCGTGAAAACTGAATTAATGAGTAGGGAAAACAGGCAAAAGGAGTCTCAAGATTTCAGTTTATTGAACGAGCCAGCTGTTTATTTGCCTCAGCTCCTAATGATACTCTTTGTGAATGAGTTAGTGCTTCCTGCATTAGACTACTAGCAGACGGTCAATTCAGGCAAAATTATGCATTACTATGATAATTACTGTATACCATAAAAAATGCCTATCTGTCTTCAAGACTGTAATCTTAGGAAAAATGCCTTATACTCGTTACTCTGTTGTGTAGTATTTAAGAACAGTAAATTGCTGATTAAAATACACAATGGAATAAACGTGGTGGTGAGAGTTTTAGTAGGATATAAAGAATGAGCATTGGATATAACTTGTACATGTGTTTCCAGCATTTTGTTTGTAATATGAAGAAGGAAAAATTTTTATTATAGTAAGCAGTTTACTTTAACAACCATAAGCTTGGGTTTAAACTGTGTGATTCTAGCAAAACATGGAGAAAGCTTCTTAATCTTTATTTCAAGCATATTAGTAATCTTTTTTTGAAATCTATTATATGCAAGAAAGTAATTTATTGACTTAAAATTAGATGCATTACTTTTCCCTGTTATGTTTAAATGAATGTAAATTTTAGCAAACCAAATATAAACAGAATCCACAAGTACTTTACCAAAAAAAACAAACAAACAGCACTGTTCCCTGTTTAAATAGGTAAGCCTTTTGGCATATTCTGCAAAGTAATCATTTCAAAATGCTGGACTAAAGAGGAATCCAGTCACAGAAGATACTGACTGAAAATGTAGTCACCACTCCTGTTGCTTATAAAAGGAAAGCATCTCAGCAGCCAGGTGGGTGGAAATGCAAAGACTTTTACATTTTAAAATCTCCAATTCTAAAACTAGTTTATCAACTTCAACTTTTTTTTTAAGAGCCACAGAGTTTCGAAAATATCATTTGCAGCTGATTTTTTAAACCAACACTTGCAGTTTTCAGTGAATAGTCAGGAACTGACATCTGCAAGTGAGAGTTCTCACACTCAGTTACTGACTGCCAGCAGTCTTTCCAGTTTCATTTCCATGGAAACTGGGCAAGGAAAGTTTGTGGAAAGTTTGTATGTAACTTTTAAAATTCTTATTATGTTCACCCAACCACTCAAATTGCAAGGATGGAAATTGGCCCACAGCATCCATGGCAGTTCATATGTGACTGGTGCTTTTAGAAGATGGAGTCTAAAGCTGCCACAAGATCAAAAATTCATTGACTGGAACTCTGTTGTGATATTTTTACCTTTTTGGTTTTGTTTACTAGTAAGTCTCAAAAGCTCTGGTGTTTCAATAGCAGTTTTGCTCCTTGCGTGCATACTAAACAGAGGGCTAATAGATGTAGATTACTTGGGTAGAGCTTTATATTCAATTTCTAGACTCCAACCACTGTATAACCCATTGCAAGTGTACATGTATTAGAGATGTACTTACTCAATTCAGAGCTTTCTGTCATCAGAAAGGGAGCCTGCACTTACATAGACTTTGAATCTGTTCTTGCTCGCTTCAGTTTATAGCTGGACACCACTGAAGACATGGGTCACGATTCTGCACTAGTTTCTTTCTTATTCAGCTCATAGAGTCATACATCTTCACTGAGCTGGATTAACTCATCCTGGATTTACCTGAAAATTGTATCCAGTTTAATTCAATTTAACAGACACGAATGTCAGTGAGTACTTAGAAAACCATTGTAACACAGCATTTGGTAGTCGTCCTGATGACAATAAAGAAACTGTCCAAGGATAATATTACTTCAGGTTCTAGAAACCTACCTAATATAAGCAAATTAATCTCTCTGAATCTATTTAGTTCTGTACAACAGTGAACACTGTTTGCAATTTAAAGGAATCCTAAAAAAAAAAAAAAAAAAAAAAAAAAAAGGTTATTCAGTTTTTCTAAGTCTTCATAATAGTGCTGGCTCTCATTAGTTTACTGTTTTCACCAGCCTAAGATATTCAAGGATTCCAGAAGTGGCTGGATTAATCAGATGTCAGTGAATACGTTAAGATGAATAAAGAAACTAAGACCCCATGAAAATTCTCTGATGGTTGGTAATAAAAAGTTCAGCAATTATTTAATCATATTGCTGAATAATTAAAAAGCAGAAATTTATTCAATGAAAAAATGTCAAAATTTGTATTATGAATAATTCATAATGAATAATTCATTCATCTCTGCACTATATAGACATGTTCTTGCTATTCTGCACATACATTTATACTGTTACTTTAAAACTTCAGTTCCAGAGGCTTCAGGCGGTGTTCAGCAGCTGAATAAATCCAGGAGCAGAACAACCTGACCATGCAAACCAGAAAACCCAATAAACAATGTTTGTTTGTGGCAACACAATTGACTCTCCAGCCATGCTAGGCTGGTCTGATCACAGATGCACAAGAGCTGTTAAATGTAGTCCCTTTTCAATGATGGTTGTTGGATTCTCCAGTCACAATTAATCACAATATTTCTGAGGTTCCATCCCCTGTTCACATGCAGAAAAATTTCTAAGATGCTCTTTTCCTCTCCAGGTTTAACCTGCAGGGCTTTTATTTCCGTCCTTGGAAATAATCTCTGTATCACACTGGATGGAAATGGCCCTAGTTATACTCCCCCCCTTGTATGTCTCTTTGAGCTGCCTCTGAACACTCACAGACCAGAAATCCACTTGAGATTGAGTAACATGCTGGATGCAGTCTTTTCAAAGATGGGTCTTCCATTCACTACTAAAGCCCAGTACGCTCCTATCAACCATTCTTTGGTAAAGTAGACTATGGACTTCATCCATTATCTATATCCTCTTGGAAAAGAAAACAATATTTTGGAGTTGTTTTACAGTTGCTGTTACAGCTTTCACAGCTTCTGTTCCAGGGGAGCTGCAACTTGAATATCTCCTTGGACAACAGCTGTGGCCTTAAAGTCCACTGAAACGTTCAGCCCATTTGTGTCATTGCTTTTACTAACCTACACATGAAGCTCCCTACATGCAGTAGTGCATACATCACAAGCCTTTTGTTTACAAGGGAACAGCTTACTGCATGACTTTTTTGTCTCAGTCTTCACTGGCAAGTGCTCAAGCCGCACCACCCAAGTCACAGAAAGCAAAGGCGGGGACTGGGAGAATGAAGAACCACCCACTGTAGGAGAAGATCGTGTTCGAGACCATCTAAGGAACCTGAAGGCGCACAAGTCCATGCGACCTGGAGGTGTTCAAGGCCAGTCTGGATGAGGCTTTGAGTAACCTGGTCTAGTGGGAGGTGTCCCAGCCCATGGCAGGGGGCTTGGAACTAAATGATCTTTAAGGTTCCTTCCAACCCAAACCATTCTATGATTCTGTGATTCTATGTAGTGCATGCAGGGAATCTTTTCTAGATGCAGAACAACAGATAACAGAAGGCCCCAAATACTTCCCTTCTACACTGATTTTGATGTTTCAATGACTGTTCAGTGGTTTGGATAATTATATTTTGTCAAGTAGAAAGTCTAGCCATTTTCACTTCCTTTTTATAAAAAAATGTAACCTGCAATTGTGGTGTTCTCTGTCAGATTTCCCTTTTACGTAATTTTATAAGTTTATTGTGATAGCATTCAAAAGGCTGTGCCTGAAAAGTTCTATAACATATGGCATATATTTAACATTGCTTGTGAATTAAAAATAACAGCCTGCCATCTGCCTTTGTGAGCAGATTTTATCAAAGATTAAATGAAAAGCTCAAAGATGTGAATGTTGTCAATTAAAATATGAAACACTCAGGTTCATGACAGGGTAAAAGTGCTGAGACTTACCTTACTTGAACCTGAGTCACTAACAGCTTAGCCACCATGTTTGAGTCGTCACTTCATACAGGAATAAAACATCTTATTGAACATCAAGAACAAGTTGTTATGAGAAAATACAAGCCTCACAAGTCATCCTATTGCCTGTTGGTTTATCAGATATGAGCTCTTTGAAAAGGTGTGATATTAGTAATTTTCACCAGTTACTTAAATGAGCATTTCTATGAAATCTCATTAAATGTTTTCAGTAGCTATTAGCTGATAGGTTCATAGTTTTAGCTGTACTAGAGCTGTTGAATGTGTGATACAGTATCAGCAATACCTTCCCCCAGACTTTTCTATCTATTGAAGTTAGAGCTACTAATAAATGATCGTTCGTTCATTTCTAACCTCAGGGTTTTTTTGCCAAGCATGTAGACTTTTTTTTACTTTTTAAAATTAGGTAAATCTCTAAATGAAAATCCATTTTAAAATAAAAAGTCAAAACACTTCATTTTGAAAACCCCAAAATGAAACTCTGAGACTTTTAAAAGTCTCCCTCTCTCTCAACCTCACTTATTTTTGGAGCTCAAATTACTCACTATCTTGTCAAAAGATACAATGCTAGCCTGGCTGACACTATCTGCCCTTAGCATCCTGTATTGTTATAACCTTCTGACTTGGTTATTGCAACTTTATACCTTAATTACTTTCAACTGATGTACCAGTACTTATCAAGAGAGGGTTATTGCAGACTTTTGTCCCTGTCACCTGCTGGGATCTGTTGAATCTAGAATATAATTCGAAATAAGTACTGGAACAGTACGTGATAATAGGACTGAAATCTCAGAACTGCTGTCAGCTGAACTCCAGATGTGCTTTCTGTTAGATGTAATCCCTTTTTTCAGTTTTGCACTTTGTCTGCTTGAATTCTTTATGCACTTTTTAAACTGATCAAGCTATTTGATGAGCTGGGAAGAAAGAGAGGAGGAAGCACCATATTTTTTTTTCTATGTTTAACATGGACCAGGACTTCAGATGTCATAGTGACACTGTTCAGTACCTAAAAGAGTTTGTAACATCCTGCCAGAAGTGATACTGAGAAGACAGAAGCTAATAGTCAATTGTTCCATCCTTTGTAATGCATGATACCATATAATAGAGAAAGTTCCTAATTCAAGAGAAACAAACTAAAATTTCCTATGTGGGTAGTGTGGAACTGAACCTTGTCACCTTTAGTTCTCCTGAACTTCTGAATGGTCTCAAAAAGAGGGATTCAAGAACAATGTCTGGAATCTGATTGCTGCACAAAGATAAGATAATACAAATTCAGTGCTCAGTTTGTTCTCAGCATTTTCAGTAAAACTTCAGTGACTTAAAAGAATAAAGTGAAATTAAACTGATACAAAGCAAGTGTAAGCAAGATTTCAGTTACAGTTTTTTTACACAGAAAAGCTCAAGTTACCCTTTTGAGCAGTACCATGAAGAAGAGCAGTACTGATATGCAACCAACATATGACCCAGTCAACGGTACGTTGAACAAGTGGAAAAAAATTTGATTTAGATTTAACTAGGGAAGTATTGGACAAAATTTTATGCTTTATTTAGCTAAAGAAAAAAAGACATATCTTACAATCTTATTCACTGCAATCTGTAGAGCAAAGAGCCTGACTCCAAATACGTATCATTAGGGAAAAACAAAACTTCTTCATGAAAATTAGGTTTCTCTTTGTGAAAGTGCATGGATATGAGAAAGCGTCTGGCAACAAGTCTTTGAATCAGTTAACATAAGACAGGAAAAAAAGGTTCTTAAAAAATGAAGAAGTAACTCAAAATTCACCCTTAAACTAGAAGAAAAAAAAATGAGCTGTTAACAAATGGGAAGATCTTACATCAGGCACTCTGGAAAACTTACATGGCTGCAAGAGCTGTGATTCCTCCCATACATATTCTTTTGGAATACATTTTGATAAATACATCAGATCAAATGCACTAAATTTTCACAATCTTCCAAGTTCAGCATACCAGTGTCTTTTTGGATATTGTGAATTTGGCTGACTGCAAACGTTTGACAGCCCCTTGTTAGGACAGCCTGAACTTTTGGAGTTTTACAGATCCTATGGCATAGATTTGTTCTTTCATTTATCATCATCTTGTTCTGTTCCACCAGCTAAATAGATAAACAAAACCATAAGGAAAAGAGACCTGTGTAAATTTTGGCCATGGATCCAGTGAAGCTCTTGCATCATTTTCTGTGCAGGAGAGGAAAAAGCAATTTGAAAGAAAAAAAGGGGTTTTGTGGTTAACATACAGGACTGGGAGTCGGGAGAAGGGTTCGCTTCCTCAGTTGCCACGGATGTCCCATGTGATCGCAAGCCTGGGGTCTGCATGTTGATTCTCAGACAGCATTGATTTAGATGGAAGTAGAAGTAAGCTTCTAATCTTGCTCTGTTTTACTTGTTATTTGTAAAATGGGCATCTCTGATTCCACAGAATAGACTGTGATCCTCATAACTGTCCTAGAAGGGTTCTGGGAAGAACAAAACCATTTGTGATGACAAGTAGGGATTTGATGCTTGTAAGTTTGTATAAAAGGTGCACCGGTGCACCTATGCACTCTTTCCCTTTTTCACGTCAAGTATGTTGACTAAAGTATGCCATGGAGAGATGAGCTCTCTGGTGGTCTCCACTGAAAATTCCAGCCTGGTATCTTTGATGCAAACAACAGATGGTTAAACTAGTAAATACTTTCCAGGTTTATACTGAATAAAATCCCGTTGCCTATTAACAGAAACAGGTTAAGGTAACTACATTCCTCATAATTCTAAAAGTAAGTCAACAATACCAAGAAAAGAAAGAGCCTGAAGATTAAGTCATCAATAGACAGCATTTGTTCTTACATTGTCCAGAGGCTACTGGCTTATAAAAATAATAAACAAATGCTGAATCCTGAACAGTGGATCATCAACATGTGAGAAATATCAGATCATCTCTGTTCCTGAAAGACCTTAGAGCCGAGATCTAACAGTATATTCCATATAACTCCACATATAATGAAAGATCTAGCTACTCCTCCCCATTTTCCGTCTATAAATACCCGTTCTTCTTTAGAGGAATGCTTAGAATTTGTCTGAAAAAGGATGTGTGCTTCACACTGAAAAAAAGAATTATTTATTTTCTCTTGTAATTATATTCTGAAATGGAGATGTTAGCATCTGGTGATTCTGACTCTTTCTTTAGCTAGCCACTGAAAATCTGAAATGTCAAAATATCATTTAACCAGTGCAAGGGCATAAAATCTGTTTCCTGAAGCAGCAGACAGTGGAGATGGAGAGCACAACAGGTATGGCCTGCTTCTCACTTCTCTCCCAAACATGAAAAGCCAGTTTGACTGCTGCTGCTACTGAGAGAGCAGCTGGGGATGCCATGCACCAGCAGTTATCTCCAGTCCCACCCATTGTTTCCCTGGTGGTGCCTTTGTTTTCTCTATAGAAAAAGCAGCTCCAACTTCATGTCAGTCCCTTTGTTTGAGGTGGCAGAATTCAGTCTTTTCTGCAGAGCTACAAACCCTGGCCTCACCATGAATCTCTGTCATTAAACACTCTGCTTTCAGGTATTTAAATGTAACACTTAATGACAGTTTATTAACATGTTATACATTCAAAACTATTATTTTTGAAATGTTATGATTTCGATGTTTTTCAAGGAAATTAGGAAAATTGTTCAATTTTACTCTCCCAGCCTCTTTTTTTTTGTCTCAACCAGTATGTCCCCATGTATTTTTTTTAATTAAATTGCATTTTTTGAGGAGGAAATACTTGTCAAAAATTTTTTGCTGAATTCTAGTAATACACAAAGAAAAACTTTGAGTTCAATATGAAAACAAACCAGCAAAGCCTAACTTCCTCTATATATAAAAATTGCAAGCTTCCAAAGCGGAAGAAGATTTCTGTTTAACGCAGGACATTTTTTATTTTTATTATTTTGTCAAAGCGAGCCTAATTTCTGCCAGTGCTAATTATTGCCAGCTATATCAATATGTTTTCTTTACTGTATTAATTTTATATATTTCAGAAAATGACAGCAATTCTTTTCATCCTAATTTTCTGTACCTTTATAATATTAATGAGAACTCTGTTTGCTTCTGTTGGCAAACAGATCTTCCTATGCATTTCAAAAGAGAAAAGGGACCTGCTTTTTATTGTAAGTGACTTTTGATGGGTCTTGTACCCTGTATAGAAGGCAGAGGACTCCTGGATCCATGTTCCCCTTGCCGTGCCTGATTAGAAGCACAGCATAGTGCCAGTCATCCCACCTCTCTGTGGCTTTACAATGCTGGTTACCCAGCAATACTTTGCAGTGTAAGACATGCTCTGTCTGAGGTGAATTTCTGTAACCACACAAAAAAATCTAGGGGTAGTGTGATATAACAGCTGGGTGGCTCCAAACTGGGAAAGGGAAAGGTTTTAGCTAAGGAGAGCTGAGGAATCAGCCCTCTAGTTCCCACTGGAGAACTGAAGAAGTAGAGCATTGTGACCTAGGATGCAGGCAGGGTTTGGTAGCTAGGACAACAGATGAACTTGTTCATTTTGTCTTTGAAGATGCCTGTGAGCTCCTAGCACATTACTGAAGCAAGTGAGGGCTGCCAGATGCTGATGACAACGCAGTGCTTCCAAAACTGCAGATCCCTGTGCAGCAGCACCCTTGCCACATGCCTAGAGCCACTCCTGCCAAGTAGCTGATAATCTAGCCTCCAAACAAAGGGAACCAAGAGGCTAGAGACACACAGCTTTACAACCATGGGCAGAAAGCAGGTGCCAGCAATTCAAGAATGACAATAATAAAACATCTGGAGCTCAAGCCTCGAGACAAACTGCATAAGAAAAGAAGGAAGGAGAGAGAAAATAATTCCAACAGTGCAGTAAATCCATGCTGGAAGACAAAGATATCGAAAGATGCTAGAACTTTTACAGAGACAGAGTGGCAGAAAACACTCTGTCACCACCTCCTCTTGGTGTGGTGTGCGATTAGTGTTTTCTTGTGCCTGTTGTCTGTAGCTTACCTAAGGGAAAAAAAAATTGATTTTTTTGGTCTGCACACAGTGGTATTGCAAAAGGACTTCTGAGAAGATTCGTGTTGCTTTAAACCCTGTAGCCATTCTGAAACAAATAGCTTGTGATTAAGAGATCAGTTGCTAGCAATAGTGGCAGATGTTGTTGCACTTTGGGTAAAGTTTACCCTCTTTTCGAAGCAAAGTTTCCATTAAAAGATACATTGAGGTGTATCTTCTGCTGAGGATTACAGTGCTAAGTAGGTTTTAGATTGCATTTTTGCCTGTATTTGTTTTCACAAAGATCTGCCCAATAAATTATTTTTCCTTCACATCAGATGAAAACGTTATGTTGATCAGGAAGTCTAGTTTTCCCCAAGCAGTTTTAAAATATCATTTGGCTTTTTTGACAATTTAGCAGTGGTGAGCCTACCACAAGCTGCACTAATAAAAATGTAAACCAGGGGTTTTGAACAAGTTTAAGCAGAACTTATTATTTCCCTTTTGAACATCGACTCCAAAAGCTAATGGACAGGCATAAGTTAATTGCTGTTTTATGCAGTTCATGAAGGCTAGTTCAAAGCCACAGAAATCAATGGGAGGCTTTAGCGAGAGCTGTGTAAATCATTTACTATATAATTCAGTATACTTCACCCTTATTCTTTGCACGGACTTCTAATTCTGCCTCTTCTTTTCTGTGCATCCCTGAGTTCCTTCAACAGTATGCTTGGTCTATGGTAAGACAAGAGGAAAAAAAAAGCTAAAGGAAAGATCTGATGTGGGCTTACTTAATATATTACTATTAATTAAAACTAGGATTTTGTGTTAATATGAATATTATAAAAAGACCTTAATTTTCCTGTTGTTCATGTGTTTCAGAACAAGACATATTAAGATTTGCCCTGGGCACTGGAAATTTCTGGACTTGTTACCTGTTTAAATAAGTCTGCCACACAAAGTGACAGAAAAACCTCTTGCCAGCTACTTGTGAGGGACATGTAGGTTCCTTTACTAAAAGCATGTGTTGTACTGTTGTACAGAGATAAATGTAATCCATATTGATGATGCTGGAAGAAAAGAAATTAGATCCTTAGGTCTCTGTTTTAATTAAAACTGAGTATAAAATATATTTCCTTCTAGAAGTACTAAAAAGGGTTGTTTGGGTTTTTTATTTAGTTTAGTTCCTAATCAAAATTTTGGGTTGTATCAACATAAAAAAATCAGCAGCCAGCAGAAGAATAAATCAATTTGCAAATGTTCTTCCCAGAAAGTATTTAGCTATTTGATGATGCTGGTGTCTAGAGACAGCCAGAATCAAACTCACAGAAACAATGTTGATGTATCATACAGCATTAAATTGTACAATAACTTTGTGGTTAGAGCACTAATTACAGCTTCTGTTGATAGTTTGTTGTACAGGTGACGTTCACAGCATTTGTTTTTCCTTCCTGTCATAATCAATATAATCCAATAACTATTAATTATTTTGTGTGCTCCAGCAAGGGCTAACAGGTGACTTTGTGGTGTTATGAGCCCCAATGAAACTGTAAGGGCAAATCACATTTAAAATGTGCCTTGTTTAAAAGAAAACAGATTGAAACACAAATGTTACATAATACTTTTGAAGACTAAAATGTATTATGTGTAATGGAGAGCAAATAAAAAACATTAAGATGTTACAAAAATGCTGTGTTTGTATCCCTTTAAAATTCAGCAAGATTGTACTGTTCCTGTTATTTCATCCCTGCTGATAAACACAGATCAATGCAAAGTTTTTACAGAAATATCCACCATGGGTTTTACTAATGTGAGTTAACAGCAACAGTAGAGTAACCCTATGCTCTATGGTTGGTATCTGATTTCAAGTGCCAAAAAGAATATATAATTGACGGGATAGGCAAATATAGTGCATTTCAGTCAAGTCACGATGTAGGGTTGATTTATTACAGAACAGAGAAGCAATGTCCGTGGTTGATGACCATATAAGATTCATATAGGACACTTGACCCATTTGAATTTGTTTTCAGCAATGATGCCAAACCACTATCCATCATATTTGAGAAGTTGTGGCACTCTGGTGAAATTCCCGCTGACTGGAAAAGGGGAAACATAACCCCCATTTTTAAAAAGGGAAATAAGGAAGACCTGGGAAATTACAGGCCGGTCAGTCTCACCCCTGTGCCTGGCAAGATCGTGGAGCAAATCATGCTGGAAGCTATGCTAAGGCACATGGAAAATAGTGAGGTGATTGGCGACAACCAACACGGCTTTACCAAGGGCAAATCATGCCTGACAAATTTGATGGCCTTCTACGATGGGGCCACAGAGCTGGTGGATAAGGGAAGGGCAACTGACATCACCTACCTGGACTCGTGCAAAGCCTTTGACACTGTCCCACGTGACATCCTTGTCTCTAAGTTGGAGGGACACGGATTCGATGGAAGGACCACTAAGTGGATAAGGAACTGACTGGATGGTTGAACTCAAGGAATTGTGGTCAATGGCTCAATCTCCAAGTGGAGGCCAGTGACAAGTGGTGTTCCACAGGGGTCGGTATTGGGACTGGTGTTGTTTAACTTCTTTGTTGGCAACGTGGACAGTAGGATCGAGTGCACCTTTGCCGACAACACCAAGCTGTGCAGTGTGGCTGACACACTGGAGAGATGGGATGCCATCCAGAGGGACCTTGACAGGCTTGAGGGGTGGGCCCATGCCATCCTCATGAAGTTCAACAAGGCCAAGTGCAAGGTCCTACATGTGGATTGAGGCAATCCCAAGCACAAATACAGGCTGGGTGGTGAATGGCTTGAGGGCACCCCTGAGGAGAAGGATTTGGAGGTGCTGGTAGATGAGAAGCTCAACGTGAGCCATCAGTGTGCATTTGAAGCCCAGAAAGCCAACCGTGTCCTGGGCTACATCAAAAGAAGCATTAGCAGCAGATTGAGGGAGGTGATTCTGCCCCTCTACTCTGCTCTTGTGAGACCCTGCCTGGAGTACTGTGTTCACCTATGGGGCCCCCAACATGAGAAAGACGTGGACCTGTTGAAGCGAGTCCAGAGGAAAGCCACAAAGATGGTCAGAGGGCTGTAGCACCTCCCATATGAGGACAGGCTGAGAGAGTTGGAGTTGTTCAGCCTGGAGAAAAGAAGGCTCCCAGGAGACCTAATAGCAGCCTTCCAGTACCTGAAGGGGGCCTACAGGGGAGACAGGGAAACACTCTTTATCAGGGAACGTAGTGAGAGGACAAGGGTTAATGGTTTTAAACTGAAAGAGGGCAGATTTAGATTAGATATTACTGAATCACTGAATCACTGAATGTTAGGGATTGGAAGGGACCTCAAAAGATCATCTAGTCCAATCCCCCTGCCGGAGCAGGAACACCTAGATCAGATCACACAGGAACGCATCCAGGCGGGCTTTGAATGTCTCCAGAGAAGGAGACTCCACAACCTCTCTGGGCAGCCTGTTCCAGTGCTCTGTCACCCTCACTGTAAAGAAGCTTTTTCTCATATGACATTGATGTTAATCTGTCCGTCCCTGCTGCCCTAAACCACAGAAATATGTCCTGATAATAAATACATATAAAGGACTTAAATGCTTTACCTTCAAAATCAGCTCATCATAATAAGACATGCGGATCACATAATTTATTTGGTGAATACCTTGGCCCCAACAAGGAAGGAAGGCTTTTGAGGCTATTTGGAAGGAGAGACCTTCTGAGTAATTAGGTTCAGCCTCTGCCTTGGCTGCAGCAGCACCTTCACCTTCCATTTCAGCTGTGTGCCCTCATCCAGGCCTACCACTGCCAACACCTGCCTACTTCAGCATTTTTCTGCATGCTTTCTTGTCGATAGCAAATACCTGTGGAACTTTTAATACCATCAATGACTGAAGAAGAAATAAGTGAGAAGTACTGTAGAAAAGTGCTTCAGAGCAGTTTCACCTGATCAGAATTGGCTTCAGTAGGTGGAGTTACAGGGCATACATGTGAAAGTGTTGCTAGAGGTCTGTGACTGCTCTGGCTGCAGTTTTCCTGCTGCACAGTTATTTTATGACGTGCATAAAACAGCATCTTAAATTACATCCTTTCTTTACAGTGCAATATTTAAAGTTATTGTCTGGTTGTCTGCTAGGCTTTGTTAGCAAAACCAGTGTTGCACTCTGTGTATGCATTCTTACCCTTGGGATCTGGAAGATAAATGGGAAGCTAGAGGATTTTTTTCTGTCCTAGTGTATTTTTTTCTTCTTTCGTTAACATTGACGCTCACTTAGTCTATTACCTCACTCTTTCTCTGTTTCTGTTCATGAATCCACCAAAGATCAAGCCACAGTGCACACTTCTCAGAAACAATGATTCATCTCTGGAATTACCTGGTGATTATGTACCAGAAGAACTTCTGCGTCTTGGCTTGCAACGCAACAAGACATGGGGAACTGCTGCAAAATGCTAAATGCCACAAAAGGTTCTGTCTTTTCCCCTTTTGATGGGGTTAAAAAATAACAGTAAAGAGTACAAATCCAAAAGAAGCTTCCTCTACGCAGATTAAGAAGACAGAAATACCTCTGTTTTCTAATTCTTTTGTAAATGTCTTGTATAAGAAAATCTGAGAAGTTAAGTTCCTTCCTTAATATGACAACAGGTCTTACAGGTTTTCCCATGGATGGTTTTCGGTGCAAACAGCTTGTTAGACATGGTTGCGTGATAGATATACCTGACATCAGGGCATGTGCAGAGGTTGGGGGAAGGCTGGGTTAATCCTAATCACCAGCATATCTAGAGGCCGTGAATGAACACAGCACAGACTCAAGTATGCTGTAGCTCACAGGTGGAGCTTCACAGGATCACTGAGGCTGGAGGTGACCCCAGGAGGGCTGTAGTTCAATTTCCAACTCAAAAAAAAAGTCAAAGCTGAATTCAGGCCAGGTCACTCAGGGCTTTGTTCTCTGGAGTCATTAAAACCTCTGAGGACAGAGATTTCACAGCCTCCACAGGCAGCCCGGCTCAGTGCTTGCCTGTCCAGCTTCAATCTGCTCGTTTTGTGTAATAGCAATGGCAAAGTTAGTACATAAACATTGAGTGGGCAGGTTAATGAGAATTATGTATGAAAATGATTTTTAGTGTAGTCTTTATTGTTGTTTGAACACATTGAGAACCTTAATGCATTAATGTGTTTTGTTGTGTTTACTATCATCTCTGATCTAATGCTTTTATTTCATCCAGCCTGATGTCATTTTTTATATTAAACAACACCTAGAATCATAGAATCACAGAATGGCCTGGGTTGAAAAGGACCATAATGATCATCTAGTTTCAACCCCCCCGCCATATGTAGGGCCGCCAACCACTAGACCAGGCTGCTCAGAGCCACATCCAGCCTGGCCTTGAATGCCTCCAGGGATGGGGCATCCACGACCTCCCTGGGCAACCTGTTCCAGTGTGTCACTAGCCTTTGGGTGAAAAACTTTCTCCTAATCTCTAACCTAAACCTCCCCGTCTTAATTTAAAACCATTTCCCCTTGTCCTATCACTATCCACCCCCGTAAACAGTCGCTCCCCCTCCTGTTTACAGGCTCCCTTCAAGTACTGGAAGGCCGCAATGAGGTCTCCCCGGAGCCTTCTCTTCTCCAAGCTAAACAAGCCCAGTTCCCTCAACCTTTCCTCATAGGAAAGGTGCTCCAGCCCTCTGATCGTCTTAGTGGCCCTCCTCTGAAACCTTTCCAAGAGCTCCACGTCCTTCCTGTGCTGGGGGCCCCAGGCCTGGACACAGTACTCCAGATGGGGCCTCACAAGAGCCGAGTAGAGGGGCACAATCACCTCCCTCTCCCTGCTGGCCACCCCTTTTTTAATGCAGCCTAAAACACAGTTGGCTTTGCGGGCTGCAAGCACGCACTACTGGCTCATATCCAGCTTCTCGTCCACCAGGACCCCCAAGTCCTTCTTTGCAGGGCTGCTCTCAAGGAGATCTTCCCCCAGTTTGTATAAATACCTGGGGTTGCCCCGACCCAAGTGCAGCACCCTGCACTTGGCCTTATTAAACCTCATTAGGTTTACACGGGCCCACTTCTCCAGCCTGTCCAGGTCCCTCTGGATGGCTTTCCTTCCTTCCAGTGTGTCGACAGCACCACTCAGCTTAGTATCATCCGCGAACTTGCTGAGGGTGCACTCGATGCCATCGTCTGTGTCATTGATGAAGATGTTAAAGAGCACCGGTCCCAAGACGGACCCCTGAGGGACACCGCTCGTGACCGGCCTCCACTCTGACACAGAACCATTAATCATAACCCTTTGGCTGCATCCAGCCAGCCAATTCCTAATCCATCTTACAGTCCATCCTTCAAATCCACACCTCTCCAATTTAAAGAGAAGGATGTGGTGAGGGACTATGTCAAAGGCTTTGCAGAAGTCCAGGTAGATGACATCCACCGCCCTTCCCCTGTCCACCGAAGAAATGTTTCACTTCACATTAGGAAGAAATGTTTCACTTTGAGGGTGGTGAGACACTGGAACAGGTTGCCCAGGGAAGCTGTGGATGCCCCATCCCTGGAGGTGTTCAAGGCCACATTGGATGAGGCTTTGAGCAACCTGGTCTAGTGGAAGGTGTCCCTGCCCATGGCAGGGGGGTTGGAACTCGATGATCTTTAAGGTCCTTTCTAACCCAAACCATTTTGCGGTTCTATGATTCTATGATTCCTGTGCTAGAGAGCTCAAGGGGGAAGAGGCACAGGTTGTGACTTATGTCTGACTGAAAGGGGGAAATTAAAGAGGTCTGTTTTGAGGGTTATCAGAAGTATTTCTCTTTTGTAGGCCAGCAAATTTTTGCTACTTGCCAAACAAAAATCAAAGGTTAGCTTCCTTGAAACAAACACCTAAGAAAATCTAATGTATTGGCATATGACAACAGGAAAGTAATGAGGAAAACCTTGGCAGGAGGTCAATGACCTTTGTACTCACTCCTACAAGCTTAGTTCTTAAGGCTAAATATGGAATTGGAATGAAATACACACTATCTAGACAGGTTGAGCAGTTGCAATGCTCTTTGCATGCCAACTAGTTTGTTATGTTGGACTGAATTTGACTTAAAAGGGAACCATTTGCTCTTAACTTGCTTACTGAAGCCAGTGGCACACAGAAGCTATAAAAACATGAATGAAAAGCGATGGGTCCATAAAAAAACCTGCAATAAATACTGTGAAATTTATACATAGCCTGAAGAAATCCTCGTAAGAAAGTCTTTTTAAAGATAAAATATGTATAGATTTATTAAGATAAAATCTTACATTCATTCTCACAGTCACCCTAGGGAGACTGTGCAGGCAAACCACAACCTTCCTCCTTATCTTCCTCCCTTGTTAGCATAGCAGTCCTCAGTACAGAAAGCTTAGGACAGGAAATGAGCAAGTAGAATCAGAATGATTCTACGATTCAGTGATTTTACTTCCTCATTGCAAGTACACAATACTCAGCTGAAACTAGGTTGGAAATTTAGGTAGCAAAATGTAATTATGTGAAAAGGAATTTTGCCAGAACACTTAATTTAATGGCTCAGTGTTATAAAACATGAAGAGAATTAGTATGCTTTTGAACCTTGACTTGCACAATTTCCTTAAAGAGAATGGGGCAGTTAATTCCCCACAAGCAAAGGGATCACTTTTCAGAGAGTATAAAACAGTAATATTTTTCATAGCAACTCTGTAAACATAGCCTTTCTAATGCCTTTTTGATACAGAAAAGACTTTTAAAAGCAAGCTGCTACTCATCCTTTGTGTCATATTTTTGGCTATGTCCAGAGAAAGTCTTTTTCTACATGAAGATAATGTGTAGCTGGTGGGGAGCTATGAAGCAGCCATGGGAAAGGAATAAAGACATCCAACAAGAAGGACAGACTGACCAGGGAGTAAAGAACTTCTGACAAGGGACATTACTGATATTTGGTTTAGCTTGGAGATTCTTCTGGATAAAGAAAGTCATCAAGTCATCTTGTTCAGTGTAACAATGCATAGTCCAAGCTTGTGAAAATTATCTCCTGTCTTTAAGCATCACGGCTCAAGACTTACATACAAAGATGAGAGAAACACCATGTTTCTTGCAGCAATACTTCCCATCACACACTTCCTGGTCTTGGGAGGCTTTCAGACTTCCTCCCATTGTCTAGTAGTTTAGGACCTAGCCATGATGTGTTTGGTTTGGATCCCATTTTGCTTCTGTCTTTTAAACTGAAGAAAGGAAAACAGGGAACTTAGAAATTTGGTAACTGCTCAGCCCCAGAACTGTAATGTGTTCATTCAGCTTTGGCTCAGAGCACTGCCATTTGAGTGACAAACACGGTTTCCCCAACAGTTTTTTTCCTTTGCAAGTCAATGTTGCAACGAAATGAGGAATAATTCTGGTTTTCTTGCAGTAACTGGACAGATTGCTGTACAGCAAATAAGGCTGCAGCAGTAACTAGTGGAAAGTATGGTCTGAGGGGTTTGCCTCCATGCTTATGGAGGCACTACACAGTACCTTCACAGAATTTCAGAGTTTTGGTGCATCCCTGGTAAGATTGCTTCACAATTCACATTTCCAGACGCTTTTTTGTAGGAGCAAAGCAGAGATCTGCTGCTTGCTTCCTGCTTGTGCTTATAGACAGCTGCATACTCCCTTGTGTGCTGATCTAGGAAATACGAATTTAGATTTTACGCGCATTCAATTGCAAGTAATTTTAGTATGGATAACTGTAGATTTATAGTATAATTTCACAAAATTCCTTTGTTAATAACAGTAAACAAGCAAGAAACAACTTCATTTTCTTACGACTAAAGCCTTATTGGAAGATCTGCAGCTCAACATTAAAGAAGTTGGAGAATGTAATTTTCCAGGCTGATTAACGCGTCCTACTCTGTACACCGAAAAAACAAAAAGTTTGCTCTAATGTTCCAGAATGAGTTCGGTGGCAATAGAAAGATTACCAATTAAAGTAATAGACCCTGAAGTGAGAAGACCACTGCTTTTCATTCAGACCCAGTTCTAGCCTGTCCCTGTTTTTTTGGCTGCACTCCAAAGGATACATAAAGCAAATATTGATCTCAGTGCAAAAGATACAAATGGTAGTTTGCGGTCTGGTAACGATTCTCATTTCCTTTTTTTTTTTTTTTTAAACTGAAATAGTTTCCACAATATCAAAAAAATCTCCTCTAGAGCTTTTTCTGTTTCTTTTGGAAACTGCAAGAATTAAACCTTCTGTCAAAATCAGTTGTGTCACATGTGGTTGTTTCATGGCATTTTCCTGAGCATTTCTCTCATCTCTTGTTTGCCTAATGCAGATTCCTTGATAATGTCAGTACTGACAGTATAGACAACCATAAAAAATTTCTTGATTTTGTGACAGTAATTTGTTGATCTTGTGACAATATAATCCTTACCATGGAGAAAGTACAGAACAGAGAACGATAGCACATTTGTAACAGTATCGTGATTTATAGGGGTGTGCATTTGATCTCTAGTAAACTGTGACAAACCTTTAACTGAAAAGGCAGCTATTTTTCCTGTCATGTACTAGTATGTGGCTCTAGGTGAAGAGTTTGCTGAAGCAGAAGTTTACTGTGGGTTTTTTCCTTTTGTCAGTCACTTTAGGATTTCTGCTGTTGTGGGTTTTTTTCTTTGTATCAGTGACTTCAGGATTTTTATGTATTGTAGCATACCTTTCCAAGCACTTACATTTCTGTATAACTGGAAAAGCAGAATATTAGGCCAAAAGCTGGTCAGGCAAAGTGCTGAATACACAGAGACTTCACCTTTCTTCTTTAGACGTGAATTCACTTTTCTGAATTGCAGTCGGATGCTTGTGTTCTCCCATGTTGCCACTGGTCCCCTAACAGACCCATACCTGTTGGTGCAAGTGGTATGCCCTGTTACTAACACAGTACCAGGCTACTCTGTGCTCATCCTTTTGTGCCCTGCTCCCCTGAGTGCCCCACTGGCTCTACCAGGACAGCTTCTCATGAAAGGTTACGTGTAATGCAATCTCCAAGAAATAGCACTAAAATTTTAAGTGCCAGAAGCATGACAGGAATGGGGCATATTGTGTGTTCAAAATAGTAGCAGAATTCTGACATTTTAAGGGAAACGTGAAGAAATCAGAACTCCCTCTGCTCCCTCTGGTCCTAAGCCATTGGGATGGTTGCACTGCCATGTTTGCCATTTGGTTCAGCTAAGCGAGTTCAGACAAGTGAGCTGACCATCACACTTCACTTCTGCCTGTTTTGCTGCTAGCACTGGTGACTTGAGTCACTAGTACAACAAAGGGAGGAGATCTTCACTGAAGCCAAGAGCCATGACATGTGATGCTTACAGGAATTGGGAATGGCACTTCGAGTACATCTGTGTTCTTAATAATGCCAACATTTTTAGAAACAAACAACAGACCTACAGGGAAGGGTAAGAGAAGATGTGCTTTACTTCCATATCTTGTAGTACAGGGCTATTTCTGTGCTGAAGTGACCCAAGCAAATAAGAGTCAATGAACCCTTGAGTTTGTTCATTTCTTGTGGTGGTCAAAGCTCTCCCTCATGTACACATGTTGAATATATCTCCTAAATTGATTAATAAACATTAAGACTCCATCTTGCTGTGGAGGGAGCTGCAACTGATTCTCCTGCCTGCTTTTTGGTTGTGTAATTTATTTGTTGTCTAGAAATTAACAGTGGTCCATCTGGCTTTCAGGCAAAGCAAGCATCCTGTTGCTTTGAAGTGAGGCTGTATATTAGATTAGTTTGTATGTCAAACACTTCTTTCATCGTTTAGAAAAGTATTGGTTAATACCAAACTCTTAAGCAAATAGACAGCCCTAGTGTTCTGTAACTGGATCTTATCTGCAAAGGTACAAGTATAGAGCTTTGGCTAAAGTGCTCTCTGTGTTACTTATAAAGTGGAAAAACTATCTCTCTCTCTTTCCCATCCTAAACATGTCAGTTATGCAACATGTATGATAACAGAAAGCAAACTGAATTTATTGCCTTACATGTTGAATATATCTGAACACCATGAAATATTAAATAATTTTTAACACATAATCAGAATTAAACACTTTTGCTACTTTGTGGGCAATTAAATCTCAATAAATATACGTGTGTTTTCTTTTGTACAATGCTTGGTCCAGCCATGTCCACATATTGCAGGTGAGTCTATAATCATACCACATCAAAATGATTTACATCTACTAAGAATGTTCTCAACAAACATAGAGTACAATTATGATGTCTTATCCTTTCAAATATAGTACAATGTGTCATCAATTAAAAGGTTTTTTTGGAAAGGGCTGTAGCACACACACAGATACCACCAACAAAAAGTTAGTCTTTAAAACATAATTTTGTACTGACTGCCTTTTTTCCAGAGATTTTAAACTAAGCTTTCATAAAGATAAATATTTCTTCCAGGGACATTTCAAACTAGGGAACTAACCTGGGCACTCTAGGTCATTACCCTGCACCTCCAACTGAGTAGTGGAGAAAGGGTATGAAAATTGCCACCTGTAGCATCATGTTGGCCTTAACTGTCCCTAGAGCTTTTCAACCTTTGCCTCTTAGGCAAGATTAAGTAAGATTTTGTATTAGAGAAAAAGTGATTAAATAAACAGGGAAAATATTTATTGTTAAAAATGTGATCAGAAGGATGTTCTGAAGGACTGGTGAGATGAAAGCAGAAATTAAAACTTATTTCTCTGAAGAAAGGATCCCGCCATAACACAAGAGGTATTAAACTTCACAGATGCTTTCAAGCAGGATTGTTACATAGCTGTTGGGTAGTTGACCTCATCCTAAAATGACACCTAGGAGACACTAAGTAAGATTTGTACAACAGCTCCATCTCCATGTCTGAAAGTTTAGGGATTTTTAATTTATGGTTTTAACCCTCTTTTGAAAAACTTACTCAAATGGCCCAGATTTTGTTTTCTAATTGTGCTTTTCATGCATAGACTGGTCTTTTCCATCTACATTGATTTAAGTTACAAAGGCAACAACCCTAGCAAATACTATGGTAAATATTTTCAGAGGGATAGAGAAATTTTTTCCTTATTTTTTCCTTTTTTTCTTGTCCAAGGTGTTAACTCCATATTTAGCCATAAATCAAATGTTTGGAAAAGCTATCAGCACAATATATCACTGAGTCTATTAGAAACTGCTGGGATTTATTTTACCTGTGGCAGAACAAATTCAGAGCTACTTGCTGAGTTTTGGCACGTAAATGTGGTTATTTTCTGATCTCAGACTGTATATTCAGAAAAAAAAAGTTCATCCTAAGCTAAATTAACCAAAAAAGTTACCCAAAATAGACTAAAGTGTTTCCCAACATAATATCAGTGGGACAAAACCAAGCAGCAAATACATAAAGTTATAGAAGACAGAGCTTGATATTTAAATAATATAGGCTGAAGGATATTGTAAGTATTTTTCCAACAAGATTGTAACTATGACTTTGAGTGATAAACATCAGAGCTTGAACTCCCTTAGGTTTCACTGTGGCCAGACATATTTCTTCATTGAGTTCTGAAATACATCTTTTTGTCTCTAAATATTAAGCAACAAAGTTTGTAGTGTAGTTTATGTAATTCAACAAACAGGGCTGATCTTCCTGAAATCCCCACTTACTACCTCAACTGCTTTCAGGGCCCTTCCACACAATCATTTAAGAAACAATGAACGTGGTGGATACTTTTGTACCCTGTGTGTGCACATGTGGAGGTTACAATACCGACAATGAAGTCACACTCACATTTGTCTGCATTAATGTAAACTGAGATGGGTTAGCTTAAACCAAACCCAAAACCAGATGATTTTGTCCTAAAGTGTGTTAGGACAGAGAAATGGAGGCAGCTTCTTGTCTCATTCCAGCTGGAAATGCAGTGTGTCTGCAACAATTACATGTAGATTCACTGGCCTCTGGCAGGAAAACAATGTATTTCAGATCTGTCCTCCAGGGGGTGACAAGACTTCTGCTGGCTTTCTTCTTCCCCATCCTCTGTATTTCTGTATTCCAACCACTGGCAAGTCCAAAATTAATATTATTAAATCAAATGAAAATCAGCTACATGGGAATCTTACCTCTAAATAAGTGTCTGTCTTCATTTTATCTTAGTAAGGCACGGCTCATTTTTCCCTTAAAAGAATTTTCATACTGCTACTGCAGTATGAAATAAAGCACACAGAGAACTGAGATCAAAAAGTAGATTAAATAAATGTAGATTACGTGAAATTAAATACAATTTTTTTGTAATCAATTATTACAATTTTTAGTTTTGACTTATAGCACATACCAACACTGTTAGAGGAACTAAGTTAGCACCAGGTAGAGCTGGGGAATTGTATTTCACATTGAACTTGCTGTTTGAAGATGGGCTGGGGTAGAAAACTTTAGAGATGAACAGTGGACCATGTTGAAGGCTGGTATAAATCAGCTCTTCTGAAGCCTGTAGAGTATGTTGATTTAAACAAATTTTTGTGTATCTGCCACAACATTTCTAAACCATAGTTTCTATGTACCTTCAGATGGAAACGTTTATTTTGTGCAGCAAACAATTTAATACTTACTTTTTTTCTTAGCATGTGCTATTCTTCCTCTATCATTTTTGCTTTTCTGTTTTTTCTCTAATATGTCTTCTTTTTCGCTCAGCAATGTGAGCGGTCACAACTTGCATTGGGTTATTGTTCTTTCGTATGCTTTACATAGTGAGTTCCCAGCTGATGCATTTCCTCTGTGATATGAAGATATTGCTCTGTGAAGGTCCATGGTGAAACTGCTGAATACAGTCCCAGAAAGATGACAGCCGCAAAATTTTATACCACTATCTAAGCCCAGTGCACACTATTGAATTTCTCATCAGCAGACTGTTACACACAAGTACGTTCTGTTTTGTGCAGCACTGTCAGTAACTTGGGTTTTTTTACAATAGCATCCAATTCTCTACACATAATGTAAAGTGTATTGGTCTTGTCATGTTATTTTAAGAGAAAGCAAAGCAATATGTATTCCTAAAATGTTTCCTGCCTAATTTTTTTAGATAGACCCCAGAAATTCCCTCAAATGGTGTAAAATCCTAGTGGTAAAATCTAGGCACATCCTTAATCCTACTGAACTGCTCAGTCTTAGTACACAAGACTGCAAAGCAGACAGATTATATCACCACAATTTATTATAACAAGGAAGGTTACATAAATGACATTTTATGGAAAGGAATGTGTTTATTTTGACTGTACCAAAAAGTGTCATGTTAACTTCAGTCTTCTGATCCAGTGAACAGGTTTTACTGTGTTTTTTTCTATCAGAGAGTCAGCTGTGACAGAAGACAACACAACAGGAAGAATGAAGACAGGAGGGGGAACAATTTGGCAATGATTCCCCCTCTACTCTGCTCTTGTGAGACCCCACCTGGAGTACTGCATTCAGCTGTGGGGCTCCCAACGTAAAAAAGGCATGGACCTGTTGAAGCAGGCCCAGAGGAGAGCCACAAAGATGGTCAGAGGGCTGGAGCACCTCCCATATGAGGACAGACTGAGAGAGTTCGGGTTCTTTTTCAGCCTGAAGAAGAGAAGACTACGAGGAGACCTAATAGCAGCCTTCCAGTACCTGAAGGGGGCCTACAGGAGAGATGGGGAGGCACTCTTTATCAGGGAGTGTAGTGATAGGACAAGGGGTAGTGGTTATAAGCTGAAAGAGGGTAGATTTAAATTAGATATTGGGAAGATATTTTTCACCTGATAGCGGTGAGGCACTGGAACTGGTTCCCCAGGGAAGTTGTGGATGCCCCATGCCTGGAGGTGTTCAAGGCCAGGCTGGATGAGGCTTTGAGCAACCTGGTCTAGTGGAGGGTGTCCCTGCCCATAGCAGGGTGGTTGGAAGTAGATGATCTTTAAGGTCCTTTCCAAGCCTAACCATTCTATGATGCTACGATTCTATGAATAACATATGTGCAAAATAATAATGATTTGCTTATACGCAGGTGCGCACACACACAAAAATGCACAAGCACAAACAAACATGGTAGTATATTCTTATTTTGAGTATTTGGTCTATATGGAACAGATTAATTGTTTTTCCAAAACCACTTATTTGATACTTAAAAGAGGAATTTTACAAGCAATGAAAATATATTAATACCAGAAAAGTTGAAATGTTATACACATTTTATGAAATAGAGACAGAAATGGACATACAAAGTTCCTGACTCAATGAGATATACAAAATACATGGTCATACAGGGGTAAAGTTGACATTTTCAGCAGGTTCAATCCTGGGAAGCCCCAAGGACTATCAAATAACAAATGAAATACCACAAAAAATGATGGGTTATTCTTGACACTGTTTCCTGCCATAAACCCAACAAGACTTTTCTGCTGAAAATATATCAAGTGTTGGGAGCCTGTAATATTTCATATTTTTAGAACTTCTAGACTTTAAGCAGGTAAAAACTCCATTAGAACTTTATCTCTGCTATAGTAATATATACTAATAAAGAGTGCACGATAGAAGGAAAACATGTTTTTTTCTTTTGCAAAGGTTATTCAAAGTAATACTTCAGTGTCACTAGGAGATAAATCGTCTGTGTTTCCTGCATATAGGACTACTGTTCACTCACAATTTTTTTTTCACATTTAATTATATAGATTTCTCAATTCATTAGCTAATAGCTGTTGAAACTTGATGGTCAAACAAGAAGGTTCCATGAGAAAATCTTGCCTGTAATATTATCAGCTAGTTTAACAAACTCAAAAAACTCGGAGCTAGAACTTCAAGCCTAGGAACGTAAAAATCCCTGTGTGTGTTTAGGAAGAATGTGCTGTATGGCTACAATTTTAGGACTTTGTGAGTCTGTTAGATTTTCAAAAGTACAGTTCACTGTTTCTATTCTTACTATTAGTAATAGTTAAGAATAACAATAATAATTTGAAGTTTCAGAAGAAGGTGGAGGCATACATATACAGAATATGAGACAGGTGTGAACCTGTATTCTTCCACAGAGAACTAACGATTTAAGTGCCGTTTCTTTATGGGAGTAAATTTCAACTTTAGAGTCATTTTGAGGATTGGCCCTGTTGTCAGCTGATGATAAGATCAGAGTTGCAGCCCAGATGCAGGGACCAGTAACAAGTTTCTTCACTTCTTCTTATGTTAGATCATACGTTGTTTCTTCAGTTTCTCTGACTTTTCACTTGTCTAGTGAGTTTATAGCAGGAAATGGTAAGAGGTAGAGAGAAGGGAATTATCTGCCATTGCATCTTCCTGTGCCTCTGGCTACAGCTCTGATCTGCCCATATTCCCATATTATTAATGATTTCTATCTGAATCTATTCCTGTAGCACACAAAATGGGTTAGATACATAAGAAGGATACTGTTCCCACCCTGAGTATTAAAAAAAAAAATAACTAGATGATTCATGATAGAATCATCACTAAATGTCAACTCGTGAGCAAGCAACAGTTGGGGTCACATATGTAGAAGTTTCTAAATATATCTTTGTATATTTTGCTGGGAAATTTCATCCTGTAATTTAGAAATGCTGATAAATGGTATTTGTGAGGTTACCAAAGGAAATCAAAAAGGTCACTTCAATTTTTCTTTTAAAATATAGAAACTGCTCTGGTTTTGTAGAATAATTTTGTGTTCCATGAGGCAGTGTGGCATGAGTAGTTAAGAAGAAAATATACAATGTTTTCATCATAGACAAAAGATAATTCATGACCAATTATAAAAGACATATTATGAACCTCTGTATTCAGAGTAGCCCCTTCTTTATTATAGTCAGGAAAAAAGAAGTCGAAACCAGGAAAACAAGCTTTTTAAAAATTTTCTTTTTTTCTTTTACGAGTAGATACTCATTTTTCTCCCTGTTCCTTAAGGACTCTGTTTTTTACACTCTAATTAATCAATTAAGATCTCATATCAATGATTTAAACCTGTTAACGCTAGAATTTGCATTTACAATCAATATTAAATCAAATGTTCTCAGTACTAAGTTACAGGATAAACATAGTTCCATTTTTCCTTTCACATTCTTCTTGAAGTAATATCCCCCTAACCTAATTCTTAGTCTTTGTTCAAATACATTTTGCCGTTCTAAGAGGCTGTATTTGTATCTGGCAGCTCCATCTGCAGCTGGAAAGCTGAACCAAATCAAACACTGTATGAAATATTCTACTGTCTTAATTTCATTCTTTTTAGTCACCTTGGAAAACTAACCAGGAGGTGCTTGAAATTTAAACAAACAACAAAAAAACATATACAGCATATGTACAAGTTTGCCCTTACAGACAAACTAGTGCTTGTATGGTATGATAGACATGAGATGAGCAAAATGCTCTTCAATTTGCAAAATTTACACATAAATTTCTTTTTCTTTCTTACTTTTTTTTTTAATGATCTATCTGGAGGCTACGTTTGTCTTGTCTTCAGGATGCGCTTGCATCTGACTTCAGTTTCTCAGAGGTGGTTGTTTTCTGCTTTTGTCTTTGCATTTCAGGGCAGCTACTGATGTGCTACGGTTAACAAGCTGGGATTGTACATGGTAAAGGAGGAGAAAAAGGAAAGCGGTGGCATGCCATCTCAGTTATCCAGAGGCTGTGTCCCCTGCTGAAGGTCATCATGAGCACATACGGTCATTGCAATTCCATGCTGAATTTGTGTCATATAATAATGCAGTATTCACTTGTCTGGCTAAGGAAAAGGCAGTGAGATTTGAAGCCACCGAATTTTCTGGGACTTGAGATGCCAGAGGGGAAGAGCAGTCAGGAAGGAAATATATATGCCCATATCACCTGAGAGCAAGAAGGCCTAGCCATCAAACTAACTTGGCTGTAAATACTTCCGTTTCATTTGGTGCATGCTCTTTGCATAGCCCAGTTTTTCCCTCCTTCTTCAAAGTCAGTTTTTTTTCTCTGTCAAAGGATCCTGACTACAAAATGATCACTTAAAACTGAGGATAAATGTCCTTATGCCAGAAAAGGACTTCTAATGCCTCTCAAAACAGTTCTGCTCTCATGATGGCATTCCCTGAAGGTGGTCACTCTTCCCTGGCTTTTCCTTCCCACCCTTACCTTCTGGAATCCCTTTCTCTGGCTCACGCCCTCTCTGTCTTCATGGGAAACTCATCCTGAGAGGTTCCTTTCAGACGAGTCATGCTGCAACAGACCTACCAGATCCAGAATTATGTAGAGGGGCAAAAATTGTCTAGAACTCTAAGGAGGCATATTCATTTCTTCAAGAACTTTAATAAACAGGGTCAGACTAATCTACAGTGACTTGAAAAACACCACAGAAAATTTAAGACAAGTGAAAGGAAAATAATGTCAAGAAGATAAAGGAGTAGCAAACCTACAGCTGCCATAGTAACATGGCTTGCAATTTCACAGAATCACAGAATCACAGAATGTTAGGGATTGGAAGGGACCTCGAAAGATCATCTAGTCCAATCCCCCTGCCGAAGCAGGAACACCTAGATCAGATCGCACAGGAATGTATCCAGGCGAGCTTTGAATGTCTCCAGAGAAGGAGACTCCACAACCTCTCTGGGCAGCCTGTTCCAGTGCTCTGTCACCCTCACTGGAAAGAAGTTTTTTCTCATATTCAAGTGGAACCTCCTATGTTCCAGCTTGAACCCATTGCCCCTTGTCCTATCACTGGATGTCACAGAGAAGAGCCTGGCTCCATCCTCCTGACACTCACCCTTCACATATTT
>WKFP01014841.1:735462-778040 GCA_011057875.1 Pterocles orientalis | reverse complement strand
CCTTTTACATTTGAGTTTGCCCAGCAGATCCCTGTTTAACCATGCAGGCCTCCTGGCACCCTTCCTTGACTTCCTACCCGTTGGGATGCACCGATCTTGAGCTTGGAAGAAGCACTCTTTGAATGCTAACCAACTATCTTGGGCCCCTTTACCTTCAAGTACCCTGTCCCACGGGATTTTCCCTAGCAACTGCTTGAAAAGGCTGAAGTTGGCCCTACTGAAGTCTAGCATTGCTATTCTGCTCAGGATTCTATTACGGCCACATGAGATCCTGAACTCCACTACCTCATGGTCACAATATATTGAATATTGTCCCTAAATTGAGTCCCCACGGAAAAGGTTTTACTGTTTGTCTTTTGGTGTTTTTAGCTTCAACTTAGTAGCTAGGCATGAAAACTATACTACAGTTCAACTTAATGTATCATTGTTGTACTGGGTTTGGCTGGATGAGTTAATTTTCTTCATAATTAAGCAGCCTGTGTAGTGCTGTGCTTTAGACTGGTGATCAAAACAGTGTTGATCATTGAGACCATTGCACAGGTAATCCTGGGAATGCAAAACATTCCACAATCAAGAAAGCCAAGCAGGTAAATCTTGGCTTTCTGGCATAGAGGATGATAGCTCCGATACTGATATGAGGAGGCCTGGAAGATTAATTACATCCCACTGCCATGAACATGCCAAGGCAAATGCCACTTGCTTACAATAGTGGAAGCGATTACCAGGTGGCTGGAAACATACCCAGTGACCCACGCCACTTCCTGAAACACCATCCTGGGCCTTAGAAAACAAGCCTCATGGCAACAAAGCACTCCAGAAAGAATCAAATCATTGAATTGTAGAATCATAGAATTCACAGCAATGAATCATATAATCACAGAATCATAGGATGGCCTGGGTTGAAAAGGACCTTAAAGATCATCTAGTTTCAACCCCCCTGCTGCGGGCAGGGTTGCCAACCACTAGAGCAGCTGCCCAGGGCCCCATCCAGCCTGGCCTTGAATGTCTTCAGGAATGGGGCATCCACAGCTTCTCTGGGCAACCTGTTCCAGTGCCTCACCACCCTCTGAATGAAAAAATTCCTCCTAATATCTAACCTAATCTATCCCCTCTCTTAGCTTAAAACCATCCCCCCTTGTCCTGTCACTATAAAACCATGTAAGCAGTCACTCCCCCTCCTAAATTCTCTTTAGGTACTGGTAGGCTGCTGTTAGGTTTCCTCAGAGCCTTCTCTTCTCCAAGGTTGGAAGGGAACTTAAAGATCATCGAGCTCCATCCCCCCTGCCATGGGCAGGGACACCTCCCACTAGACCAGGTTGCTCAAAGCCTCATCCAGCCTGGCCTTGAACACCTCCAGGGATGGGGCATCCACAGCTTCTCTTGGCAACCTGTTCCAGTGTCTCACCATCCTCACAGTAAAGAATTCCTTCCTGGTATCTCGTCTAAATCTGCTCTCTTCCAGCTTAAATCTATTACACCTCATCCTGTTGCTACATGCCCTTGTAAAAAGTCCCTCCTCATCTCTCCCGTAGGCCCCCTTCAACTACTGGAAGGCTGCTATAAGGTTTTCCCCGAGCCTTCTCTTCTCCAGGCTGAACAACCCCAACTCTCTCAGCCTGACCTAACAGGGGAGTTGTTCCAGCCCTCTGATCATCTTCATGGCCCTCCTCTGGACCCACTCCAACAGCTCAAATTAGACTAAGGGACTCATAGACTCCTGGGTCTATCACATAACCTATCACGCACCAGCCTTTAATTGAACGGTTAAAAACTATACATAGAGGGATGGGTGCTGGGACTTTGAGGCATTAGGACAGAAATTCAGCAGAAACCACATGGCTGATTAACACTAAAGGATCGGCTAATCCACCTGGTCCTGCCCAAACAAAACTGTTACAAACTGTGGAGGGACATTAACTCTCTGTAGTGCACACAAGTGTCTCTGAGAAAGACAGTGTGGGTTATTCCTTCCTTGGGAAAAGGAAAGCCCATTCATGGGATTGCTTTTGCCCAAGGACCTGGCTGCACATGGTGGATAACACAAAATAGGGAAAACCAACATGCACCTCTAGGAGATCTAACCATGGGTGAAAATAACCCATGATCTGAGTTGCATGTTGCCATTGCTGTATGATGCCATAGATGTACATCTCTCCTGTACTGAATGGCCATCACAACATGTGGAACCCAACTCATGGACTAAATTGACTGAATGGGCATTGATAGGGGACCTACAGGAGAGATGGGGAGACACTCTTTACCAGGGAGTGTAGTGACAGAACAAGGCGTAATGGTTATAAGCTGAAAGAGTAGATTTAAATTAGATATTAAGAAAAAAAATGTGACAGTGGTGAGGCACAGGAAGAGCTAGCCCAGGGAAGTTGTGGATGCCCCATCCTTGCAGGTGTTCAAGGCCAGGTTCAATGAGGCTTTGAGCAACCTGATCTAGTGGAAAATGTCCCTGCCTGTGTCAGCAGGGTTGTAACGGGTGATCTTTAAAGTCCTTTCCAACCCAAACCATTCTATGATTTTATGTTTGAATGGGTATTGTCCACAAATTAAGGGAATGATATATGTGTATATGTCAAAGGGTAGGGAAGAGGATTGTGGTGGATGATTAAAATAAATTGACTAATGTAGTACCTGAGCATGATGCAAATGGTATGGAACAAGGTAGAGATCGTACTAGCATGGAGTTTATTTTGTCATAGCATCCCATCCGGTGCTGTGGCTTTTGTGACAGGAACTGTGTTGACAACTCACTGTGAGGTGACACATGCGGAAGGGGCCACGTCATACAATGAACTGCCAGATAATGAGAAGCAATATGCCCTGTTCACTGATGGGTCCTGTCATCTTGTAGGGAAACATCAGAAGCAGAAAGCCGCTGTGCAGAGTCCCACACGATGAGTTGCAGAAGCTGCTGAAGGGGAAGGCAAATCGAGTCAGTTTGCAGAGGTGAAAGCTATCCAGCTAGTTCTAGATATTGCTGAGCGAGAAAAGTGGCCAGTGCTCTACCTCTATACTGACTCTTGGACAGTGACAAATGCTCTACGGGGGTGGCTGCGGCAATGGAAGCAGAGTAAGTGGCAGCGCAGAGGCAGACCCATCTAGACTGCCTCATTGTGGGAAGACATTGCCGATCAGGTAGAAAACCTGATTGTACAGGTACGTCATGTAGATGCCCATGTACCCAAGAGTCGAGCTACTGAAGAACATAAAAACAACCAACAGGTAGATCAAGCTGCTAAGATCAGAATATCTCAGGTGGACTTAGACTGGCAACATAAAGGCGAAAATTTTTTGGCTCGCTGGGCCCATGATGCCTCAGGTCATCAAGGAAAAGATGCAACATACAGATGGGCTCGCAATCTAGCGGTGGACTTACCTATAGACACTATTGCACAGGTTATCCATGAATGTGAAACTTGTGCTGCGATCAAGCAAGCTAAACAGCTAAAACCTCTCTGGTATGGAGGATGTTGGTTTAAATATAAATATGGGAGGCGTAGCAGATTGATTACATCACACTTCCACAAACTCGCCATGGCAAGCACTGTGTACTCACAATGGTGGAAGCAACCACCGGATGGCTGGAAACATATGCTGTACCCCATGCCACCGCCCAGAATACCATTCTGGGCCTTGAAAAGCAAGTTTTGTGGTGACATAGTACTCCAGACAGAATTGAGTCAGACAACGGGACTCATTTCCGAAACAGCCTCATAGACACTTGGGCCAAAGAACATGGCATTGAGTGGGTGTACCACATCCCTTACCATGCACCAGCTTCTGGGAAGATCTAACGGTACAATGGACTGCTAAAGACTACACTGAAAGCAATGGGGGGTGGAACTTTCAAAAATTGGGATACACATTTGGCAAAAGCCACTTCGCTGGTCAATATGAGAGGATCTGCCAATCGGGCTGGTCCTGCCCAGTCAGAACTTTTACATACTGTAGATGGGGATAAAGTCCCTGTGGTGAATATCAAGAACGTGCCGGGGAAGACAGTCTGGGTTAGTCCTGCCTCGGGTAAAGGTTAACCCATTCGTGGGATTGCTTTTGCTCAAGGACCTGGGTCTACTTGATGGGTAATGCAGAAGGACGGTGAGGTTCAATGTGTACCTCAAGGGGATTTGACGATGGGTGAAAGTGGCTGATAAATTTAGTTGTAAAGTGTTAGCTTCTGCATAACTCTGCCACTGCAAATTATCATTGCTATGATTGTTATATGTTATACTAATGATATCCTATTAAGAATCTTGCAGGTTCAATGGAGTCAGAATTGATGTCCAGCAACTTCCCTGAGATTGACATCCTCAGCTTGCAGACCATGGAGATAGACTGTGCCGTGTACACCAGAAGTGTGAGTTCCAGCTGCAGTATGCAACAGAGACTATACAGCATCCATCTCCTGCATCCAACAACATGCTCTACCAACTGAGTGGACTTTGCATCATTTTTATCCTGCCTTGAAAGATTGCCATGACAGATGGAGCCTAAAGTCATAGATTAGATGAACTCAACAAAATTACGGAGGGGTGGTCCATAGATTAAGGGAAAATAGTGGGATCTGAGCATGATGTGAATGGTATGGAATAAGGGGTGGAGAATGTCCTGGGTTAAGCAGAGTGTTAATTTTCTAGCTAGCAAGAGTCTGTGTTTTGGATTTATGCTCAGGAGAAAAGCTGATAAGAACCGATGTTTTGTGCTGCTGCCAAGGTCAGCAGACGAGCAAAGAGGCACAGCCAGTTGCTAGCCTAGGATTTGTTCTTTGGTTACTAGATTTAGAACCAGAGTGACCAATAATCTATTTCACAACACACACGTCATGCCCAGTATATAGGTGAGGACCCTTCCGGAGGATCGGCCCTTCGCTTCCTGGTTCGGGTGCCTTTCGGTTTCGGTGTTCTTTTCTGGCTCCGCATCACTCTCCCAAGGCCTTCCCCCTGCTTCCTACTCCGGTCGGCTCTCAGTCTGGGACCTCAGACTGTTATCTCTGTTACATGAGATTTGGGACCCTCCCTCTCTGGGGGGATCGTTAGCTGGGGCCAGGTGGTCGCTTTCCTCCCGCTCTGGTCAACTCTCGGTCTGGACTGCTTGGACTGTTATCTCCATTCCATGAGTGCCTCCGGGAGCAGTGCACCCCCCCATCTGAGGGAATCATGAGTGTAGTTCTGGGATCATTAGCCGGGAACAGGCTGAGCCTTTGGTCATCGGGTGGAGGGGTAGTATCACTGTGTATCACTCATTTGTATATTTGTATACAGTATTATTTTCAATATTATTGTAGTTTACTTATTAAATTGTTCTTATCTCAACCCACGAGTCCTCTTTTCCATTTACCCCTTTAATTCTCTCTCCTATCCTTTGATAGGGGTGGGAATTGTGATGAGCGGGTGTGTGTGGTTTGGCCCCCAGCCAAGGGCTAACCCATCACATTCCCACTAGTGTTTTAGCTTTTGCTAAACAGTCCTTACACAGCTGCAAGATCTCCCCTATTTCTCACTCTGATCCCTAGTGAGTAGGCTTGGGGTGTGCAAGAGCCTGGGCTAGCTGACCTGAATTAACCAGAGGTATATCCCATGCCATGTAATGTCATGCTCAACACTCCATACTGGAGAGGAGTGGGAGTTATTCTAAAGTTGCTTTTGCCTGGGAGTCTGGGCATTAATCTGCTAGTGGTGAGTGTTGGTTTTGCATCATTTGGATTTTTTTTTCCTTCATTTATTGAAATGTTTGTTTTTATCGACAGGTTTTCTCACTTTTGCCCTCCTGATTCTCTCCCCCATCCCTCTGTGAGTGTGGTGAGTGAGTGAGCAGCTGTGTGGCCTTTAAGTAGCTTGCTATCTGAAGGCACATATCTGAGGGGGAGACCTGTGTTGCAACACCTTATTGCCTCATTTTAGAAAAGTATTTAAATTGAAAACTTGTATTCTCTAGAAAGCTGTGTGTAGTCGTCTGTACATTGCATAAGTGTATTCCTCACTTCAGCTGATAGGTGTTCATTGGAGAAGATATTGAAGGTTCTCTCACTGAAGGAACAGAATTTTCAGCAATGAGAATTTTAACTGTTCTCTTTCTCTCTAGCCCAACAAAAACCTAAACTTTTTATGCAAAGTAAAATTTTAGAAAAATAACCGGTTTATTGTTAGAGTTGTTACAACTTAGGCCCAAATCTTTGCCATGAGAGAAGAAGTAAATTTTTTGTTCTGGACACATTTTTTCTTAGGACTGCAGAGCTAAGATCTAGGCAGTTAGATGGTAATAGTGGTGGTGGACCTATCTTTCCTTTCCTTATGCAATGCCTTTTATTTTACACAAAAAGGAATAATCCTGGTTCAGCTTAAAACATGTTTTAATCGCAAAAATGAAAAAAAAAAAAAAAAAAAAAGGTTGGGCATTAAGCCAAAAAGTCCATTATTTATAAAGGTTTATTTGAGAGGAAATTACTCAAAAGCAGAACTCTGTAATGAAGATGATGCCTCTAATGGATGAAATAATGCCACAATTACTGTAAAAGAGTAATTCATAGTTTGAAAACTTAAAATGACAAAGACAATTGTTAAATGAAGGAATTATTAAAATAAAGTCATTATGTCACTCTATAAAGATTAGTTCACAGACACACACATACATATTCATATATGCATATGAAACCAAGACTGAAAAGTTTCCAGGAAGATATTTTGGACTTGCAGTACCAGGGATCGTTTAAACAAACTTTTCCACATAACACAGTTCTTACAGACCAACCTACTGGTGTAAATAGGTTGACTAAATTAAAGTCAATAGACAACATATGAGTAGCTGTCCCACGCTCTTTACACTAAAGCTAATGAGCAGCACATGTGTATGTAATATACGGTGTTCAGACTAATTGACTACCACCTTAAATAAGTAGATTATTTTCATTTGTGGTATGCTGCATAGCAACTAGAAGAAAATTCACAGTTTATTTCGAGCACTGAAGTGTCTGTGGTCTTTTATTTTAGAATAAATTGTCCAGATTATTAAGGGTGAATTCTGTAAATGTTCATTCACACTCTGATAGCCCTTTTCCAGAGCTGTAAAGTGGATAAAAACCCCTCTTCTCTACAATACAAGAACTGGTTATTCTTTTCTGGGAATCAGCAGTTGCCATTCGAATTCAAAGAAAATATAAGCACGTGCAAGAGCAAAGTTTTGAAGCTGATTTGAAGATTTGAAGTTGGAAGATAACAGAAAGGAGAGATTATCTCTCAGAGCCATTTCTCTTGTGGGCTTTGTACATAACATACAAAATTTCATTTTTAATGATAAACCAGTGTGGTCAATCTATTCAAATATGCCAAATATGAAAAACCTGGGAAGTAAAAATATCCAGTTTTGTTGTGAAGAAGATGCACAGTTTGATCGCACTGACATACTGCAATTATGATCTCCCTCATAATTTAACATTTGTGTTATGTTTTAACTATAAGACTGTCACTTATTGTACTAGACACACAGCAAGGAGACCAGGTCTCTGAAGAGTGTGTAGGATAATCCTAGGAACAGTCCAGAAGGAGAGGTCTGGAGAACTGCAACAACTGTTATATGCAAAGAGAAAAAAGAACTTGAACAATTTCCCTTAGCAACTTTAGAAGGAGGTTCATGGAAAATAATATGCTCGAGCAAATAGCAGGCAGAGGCTTGACTGTTTGGAAGTCTCGAGGTCTATGGAGGGAGGACCATTCCTACATCCGGAATAGACGTGATAGGAAAGAAAGAAAAGCCATCTTGAAAACACCATTTGAAAAAATATCCTCCAAATTTCCAACATAACATTTTTCAAGGAGAATTATTTAATAAAAACAGACAATAAAAACTGGAACGAGAAATTGATCTCAAAAAGCCAGTTTTGAATTTGAATTGACATGAGCTTATCAGAGAAGCTAGCTGTGGCCAAATATCTGAACTCCACCCCTTCCTTTCCACCAGCTGCTGCAGAGATCAGTTGACAAGCAAAAGACCAGAGTGATCTGTCTGATTTATTCATTTTTCCCATCTCCAATTAGTGCAGCTTCATATTATTAGTGTGTTCCTAGTAGCAGGAGAAGGTCCAGTGAGGAATGTCATTTTCTCGCCACTATTAATCTTTTTTTGCAGGAGCACCTGGCCAGAACACTGAGGGAGGTCTCCACCATCTGTGAACATCTGACACTTCTGGAAGGTGATATAGATGCAGGACCTTCTCTGACCTATTGAAGGGGAACCATTTTGGTGCAACAACAGAGTGTAAAAAAAGCTGTAGTGAACTAGCCGACCATCTGGTCTCCAGTAATAACCAGGTAAAACAGGAAGACTGGCAAGCACCGTGTAGCTTCTCCAGTCTCCCATTTGCCCATTGGGGATCAATATTTTTATTTTATTTCTTGCATTGCCCTAAAACTTAGATTAAGAAGTGGCCTGTGTGGTTTTAGACCAAAGAAATTCAGATATAAGGTTGAATATTCTGGCGTTAGTTTAAATAATCAATACTATCTTTAAGTGTGGGTTTAAATCAGGTTTTTGGTTTTATTTCATAGTGGATTCATATGGTCAATGAGAGTCTATGGGCTTTTGAAACTGAAAAATAAAAAGCTCTGATTAACTAGCTCCTCCAAACCCAAAACAAAACAGAGAATATGCTGTAACCAGTCAAGACCATGTATCTCTCTGATTATTTAATTGTGATGAATAATGAGAGGGAGGCTGTTTGGGTTTTCTTTCTGTTCTGCCTTTAGCAGAATGTCATTTTTTTCCCTGAGGGCCTTTGAAAGAGCTTAAGCTTTAAATCATCATTTTTCTCTGATGAAAAGACTTTATGCCTTCCTCATGACCTGTGCATTCACTACACAATACATTTATACTTGCTTAGGAGCTTTGATTCAGGTTGAACAAAGTAAAGGGACATCTTACTCTTAATTGACTTAGGTGTGATATTTCCAGCCCATTCATCTAAAAAAAAGTGCAGAAAAAGTCATTGTTTAGAATGAAAGATACATATTATAACCTCTCACTTAAGTATGGCTCACTTATATAGCTGTGTTCTCTTTTCTCTTCTCCTAACTTTGCACATCTTTTTCATTTCACCTTTTCTTGTGCTCATTCTGCCCCCCCCCCCTTTTTTTTAAACAGTAACACTTTTGTTAGCATGGTGTTTCTTCAATTTATATGTCACTTATTTTAATGTGCTGAAAACGCATAGAACAGAATTCTTGTGCAGTAAAATACAATATGTATTGCTCAAAAGCAGTCTAGTTGTATACAGGATGTGAGATAGATTCTAAGACAGCATGGGGTGTTATAGGGGTACTGCACAATACAAAAAATGTGGCAATATAAGCTGTTTTCTTTCCGGTGTAGATTTAAGGTATCATCATCAAAGTCACATTTATTCAGGTCCATGTGAGAACTGAATTTGCCAATACTTTAACTTAATTAAGTTTTTACATGTAAAATCAAAATGGACTACATTTCCTTCCTGTTGTATTTCAGTCTACTCAGTGACAATATATAGGCAATAAATCCGGCATAGTACATGAGGAATACAGAAGGCTCCAGTGATAACCAGGCAAAACAAGACATAAATCTATCGATCTTCTGTTAAATTGGAGCCTGGATTTGGAACGTAGCTAGTGCAAAAAGAAGGAGAATCACACGGATTTCAGAATTACACCATTTCATTTGGTCTCATTCTTCACTCGCTAACTACTTTTATGGCAGTATATCCCAACAGAATCCTGAAGAGTTACACTAATACAATTCAGTAGAGAATTTGTGCCAGTGATTTTAACAGCACTCTTACTCGTGTAAGCAGGAGAATTAGCTTCAAAAGGCTATCCAGGGGTGTATTAAAAGCAGTCAAAGTAACATTTTAAAGCAGTTCTTAATTTAAAGAAAACAATTGTAGGTATCTGCACTCAAATTTTGGGGAATAATATTCTCAAAAATGGTCACTGGGTCATATTCTATTAAATTCTTTCTGATATCTGTGTATTCAGAATAATTTTTTTTTCTGTGCTGGAGTTCAGTTTTCAAATGTACTATTCTTTGTAGCTGATACTTTATAGAAGTAAAATTTAGAAGTACAGTGAATTCTCAAATCTGGGTGTCACACAGGTAAAGATATCAGCAGACCAGCTCTAGAGTAGACTCTGATATGACATTTCCAATTTTCCTTCCTGACTATATAAAAATATTCTTGGTATATAAAAATATTCAACATTAAGATTGCATAGCTTAATCACATTCTGACAGTCAGGAATGCTTCCTGCTTAGCGATGTGCCATGATCTCAGGCTGGCATAATGGTCTGTTCAGGGAATTTATGGTCTTCATTACCTAGAGAACCTCTGAACTGACTCTGACTTACATCTGTTTTGAATCAGTCCCTTTTTCCTCTGTAAGATCACTTTTTTTTTCAAACACATTGTCCTGGTTTCAGCTGGGACAGAGATAACCTTCTTTACAGCAGCTAGTGAGATGCTGTGCTTTGGATTTGTGCTGAGGAGAAGGCTGATAACACACTGATGTTTATAGCTGCTGCTAGGACAGCCAAGGACTTTTCAGCCTCTGCTGTGCCAGTGCCTGCAGGTGCAGGAGAAGCTGGGAGGGAGCACAGCCCCAATTCCTAGCCTAGGATTTGACCTTAGGTTTAGGATTGAGACACCGATTGGCCACTGGTATATTCCATATCATGCACATCATATATATAGATTAGGCTCTGTCCAGAAGTGATCTCTCTTTCTCTGGGTTGGCTCCCTCTGGGTTGCCTCCCTCTGGGTCACCCCTCTCTCAGGGTCATCTCGCTCTTTCGGTCAGCTCTCTGTTGCAGATGATCGGGCTCTTGTCTCCTGTCTGGGACTGCAGATTTGGGACTCTCTCCCTGCTCTGCGATTATTAGCCAGGAACAGGTTGAGCCTTGGTCATCACGTGATGAACAGTATTAGTGTATCACTCATTTGTATATTTGTATATTACTATTACTATTACTATATTACTATTATCATTATTTCAAATATTATTGTAGTTTAGTTATTAAAGTGTTCTTATCTCAATTTACCCCTTTAATTCTCTTCCCCATTCCAAGGAGGGGGTAGAGTGAGAGAGCAGTTGTTGTGGTGTTTTGCTTGACAGGGGTTCAAAATTACTGCACATACACCTACCACTGCTATATTGTAGAATCATAGAACAAAAGAAGGGTATTGAAGGGTAGTTCTAAGGTACAAAATTAAATTTGCCCCTGGTGCATAAGGCATAATATAGCCCGATCTACCACCTACTTCATCTTTTTTCCTTCTTAGTGTGCTGCTGACAGTGGGGGAAATCACTTTGGTTATGTGATAGGCAATAGCTCTCTAGAAGGGAAAATAATTTCAAAATTCTCTTTCTTGGGGAAAAAGGTGATTTCTAGCGGTGTTTCAAAAATCACCTTTGGGCAGGAACTTAGGACAGGATAAGATGGACAAAGATTCTGCTCATTGAGCTAATTTTGCTTTTTAGTACCTTCTTGCTGAATAGTGGTGTGGTGGGCGATAAATGTGGCACCTTTACCAGGAGCTTATTTTAACTGGGTGAAAGAAGACAATGTCTGCAAGTGCCTTCACAAGTTGTTTAAGAACAAGTAAATAAAATTGTGTTTATTCAGGCTATTTGAAAAATCTAAGCCCGTGGAAAAATAGCACAAAAGTCCAGCAAAGGATTTTATCATTGAAGGTTATGGAGTACAATGTGAACAAGCTTAAAAATTTTTCTCTGTCACACAGAATTTTAAAATTATAACAAACTGTTTTGCATTAAATAAGGAAAGCTTAGAGATCAAATTTAAAGTCATCTCAAAAAAACTGCTGTGGCTAAAACATTTCTAAATATCAAGAAAAAAAAACTAGTAGATATCTGCTAATTCAGTTATTTGTGTTCATTTCATAAGCATGTGATCTTCTCCATTGAGTTGATTACCCAGAATATTTTATTTTTAAATGGTTGTCTGGAGTAGTAAAAATATAAGTCTAGAAGCTACTAGAATAATGAGGTGCTATTTTTCAGTTACAAAGTGGAAGTTAAATAACCCAAATAACAATGTTGAAATTCAGCTGCCATAGGCTATCAATTGTGCTTTTTTAATATAAAATATTTAACAATATTGAGCATACAGTGCAGGACTGCATATTTGCCTGGAAAGAGAACTAATGCTGCCCAGTATCTGTGCTGCCTGCTGTAACTGCAAAATGCAGTATACTCTTCTAGGATGAGAAAACACTAGTGAAAATACCAAATAAAGGTGAAAATGAAATGGAATTTTCTTTCAGTTCACTGTTAGTTAAGAAATTCTGGGTTCAAAATCACACTTGTATTAGTGTAACAGAAATTTAAAAGTTATTTACTTCAGTATGAACTCTGCTATTATCTTCGGCTGAAAGAGGATTCCACTACCTGAGTGAAATTCTGTTTTGTGTATAAAACTCCCATTAACTTTCACAGTGAAATACGAAAAATGTTGCCATCCAAGTATAGGTGCATATTTTTTGAGCTATAATGTGGTGAAGATGTAGCTGGTGCTAGTAAATTTGCTTTAAAACACCATCCCAAGGATAAGGGGAAAATATCCTACTCATAAATATTTCACTTTACACAACAATTTCCTTCAGAAACACACACACACAAAAATAAAACGAAGCCCAAATTAAAAAAAAATCTTTTTTGTCTGCTCCATGATAAAATCTAAAGTATGACTACATGTCCATATGCTCCTGTGATGTGCATGCTGAAGAGCATATAGAGATTGTCTTTAAGAAGTCTCTTCTGTGGATAATCTATAAATCTCTACTTGTATGTTTGGTGTATTTCAACACAAGAAGCCTTGCAAAGCAGAGCCCTTAAAAGGGACTGTGTAAAAGCAATGAAAAAAAAAAGGTGTTTTTCAGAGAGGAAGGAAAAATGAGAAAAAGCATAGGCCAGGGCACAAAAGATTAAATTGCACCACTGGTGGAGTGGTGAAGTGCCAATACTGGACCCACCTCACAAGACATTTTTTTAAAAAGTCATGCCTCTGTCTAGCAGGATAATAATCTTTTTAACTAGAAAATATTTGCAAAATAAACTTCCTCAATTTTGTGGTTCATAGTAACTTATAAAATTATAGTGATTAATAATTAGGGACTGTGAACAACAAAATGTGCAACTCATGCAGAATACTTAATAGCAAGTCTGTAACATCTCATCTTAAATTCTGTGTACTACTCTTATTAGATTGAAACATTTTATCAATCCAGTAAGTTAAGATATATTTATCTGCAGTTACCTTGACCAATACTAACTGCCATAAATGTTACATGAGTACTCATCAATGATTAAATGAACATCACAGTGTCTTGGCATCTGTTTTTATTGAGGCTAGAGCCCTCGATGATATTTAAATGATTTGTCTGTTTCCTAATGCAAGTAGCAGAACTTGATCTGTGCTCATTAGTATTAGCTTTTGGGATGCTAAAAATTTAGCGGGATATTATATTCTCTTGTAATTATGTTCACTGAAGTTGTAGCATTTTAAGGGGAAAAAAAATCTGAAGCCTAGTTTGCACTGGAATGCCAACATGTGTTGCAAGGGAGAAATCACAAACCTTGCATGTTGTAACAGGGAGAGAGACCAACCCAACTTTCTCCCCAACAGTGTTGGCAGCTGGAGTTCACAGGCCAAGATCATGCTCACTGGTTTTCTGTAGCCAGGAGGGGGCAGGCACATGATGGTGCGCCTGGGTGAAGATGAAAGCTTGGTGCAGGGTTGCAGATCTGAGAGAAAGTTGTTGGAAAATTGCTGTGGCTGCATCAGAGAATGAGAGTCTTGCCTGCAAAGGCTTGTGATGCTGGGAGTGTCCTGGCAAGCCATGGGGCATTCAGTTGTACCCCATGCAGTGCTATTTTCTACAGTTAATCTTTGTGCATCTTTCTGGTCTCCCACGCAAAAGCGTACAAAAAATGCAGATGCCATGCTGACAAACATCTTTTCAGTCTTTTGAGAGAAAGATGTGCTTTTAAAGCCCAAGTTTTTTTCTTTCCCTTCTTCTTTTAACTCAGTCTTAGTTGGGACCCTTGATTTATGATCCCATGGATTAGTAGGCAGGGTTCAGCATGTCTTTGCTTGTATTTTGCACCTGTTTTGTTTTGGAACAAAATCTGAAGAAAAAAAAATATATACTTAGATTTCTAGTATCCCACTATTGAAACCTGCTTATCTGATTTGGAATTTTTTTTTCCTTGTGGCAAAAGGCAAGAAAAAATGTATTTGTTGTTGTATGCAGCTACCTAACACCATTCTTACTGTTATTTTCTTAAAAACTCTTTTTTTATAGTTATCTACCATTACTTGCTATAAGCATTTTGCACAGCTGTATTTTTCTTAGGGAATGGTGGCAGTATCGTGCCAATTTGCTATAGTAATTGCTGAAAATAGCCCATCCACCAATGTGCTCAAATAACCCTGTTAAAGTATCTTTCTTGATCCTTTCTTGTGTTCATTCCCCTGGGAATCCCTATAGCTATGGCTATACTGAAGGCAAGAATCTGCTGCCTGTAGTGAAGAGGTGGCTGTTATTTTCTGAGCTTTTGTCGTTCCCATAAGAGACCAACTCACCAACGCTATGGTTTGTTAGTCACTTATAATATCTAGCTCTTCCAAACCAGACTTGGACAAATACAAAATAGGCATTTTCTGCAAGCTGAGTTCAGCTTTTGAAGAGTAAACAAACATTTCATTAAAATGGCCTCACTAAAGACAGGCAGAGAGATCTGAACTGAGCTGTCACCTTGTATTAGTCACACCCATAAATTCTGCCATGTTACAGTGCTCACTTGCAGTATCCCAGAGAGCCTGGAAGAGGCAATTCTTCAGGTTTTCCTCTCTTTGTTTTGGAGTTTTGTCTGGGGGGAAGTTATTATCTCCCTTGCAATGTCCAGTATGTGTTTGCATGAATTCTGTCACACTCACTTTGTGTGCACGTACTCAAATACCTACCCTGACAGCAATAATTTCTAACAGGCCAGTACAAGTAAATATTTTTGTTAGGAAGACAACTTTTTCTGTATCAGCTCCTCTCCTTTCAGGTTGGAGACATAGCATTTCAGATGTTGACAGTTTCCTGGTCTTTTGGATTCTTTTTCCCCCAGTAGCAGCAACAGTGAGTTCAGTCCTCACATTCACTATGACAGCCTGACAACTGATATCACCAGGCCACAGCTAGGAGTGGTTTGTTACTTTTAGTAGGATTTATTTAATTCAACCTCACAGCCTAAGGGGCTGGGGGACGAGATTTAACTCAAATTCTTGTAGGATTCCTTTTAATATATGAAAAATGGTCAGGAGAAATATGGAGGCAGGGCAGAAAAGCAATGGTTGGGAAAGCGTATAATGTGAATGTGATTATTAAATGCAATGAGTCATGGTAGTGGGCTTGGTAAAACATGTATGAAGCAAAAAAGTAGAGGAAAAAAATAGCAACAGATTTTGTAACATATATGATAAAGTATGAATAAAACCTCGATGTCTGAGATTTTAATGGAGTACTGGCTGGATGTTTTCTTTCAAAGTATTGCTTTGAAAAAGGAAACTTAAACTAAAGCCTAGATGAGTAATTCTTGAAGTTATCTTTTCAACAAAAAATCCAATAGAATTGGCTTTGTATTAAATAAATATTACTTCATTTTTCATTACTCAAACACTGTATTACTTTCCAAATGAATAAGGGGAAAAAAACTAGTGATGTCTTAATAAACCAGCCATAAATATGAGGAAGGATTAAAAATAGTTTTCCATAGCTTACTTGTTTGAACCCTTGTTACAGAAGATTGTGTAAACAATGAAACCATGAGAGCTGCCTACTTCACTCAAGTATTCCAAATTCAGATACAGCTTCCTAGCCCACAAAGAAGTAGAATATTTTCTCCTGCGTGACTAGGGAATGCTCTACATCCTCGGGGAAGCCTTTCATGTTTATGGAGTTTTATTTTGTATTAATACACAACTTGCTGGAAAAAACTTAAACAGTCATCTAATTGGGATACGCAGCATCTCCTTGAAAGTCACCGTGATGGCAAGCAATAACCTCGAATAATAATGGTTGTAAGACAAAAATTACTCTCACGTCTGTCTTCCAAGGATGTGCTGCAAAAAGGAAACTAGGATTACCAAAATGTATTTCTTTTGATATTCCATAATTTCCAGGTTAATATCTGCAGTGAACTTGTCCTGAATCAGAACTGAGTAAGTGGGAGAAATTATGGCATTTTAGAATCAGAGAATGGTTAGGGTTGGAAAGAACCTTAAAGCTCATTTAGTTACAACTCCCCTGCCCACGGGCATGGACACCTTCCACTAGATCAAATTGCTGAAAGCCTCATACAATCCAGCCTAGAACACTTCCAGGGATGGGGCATCCACAGCTTCTCTTGGCAACCTGTTCCAGTGCCTCACCACTCTCACACTATTTTTTTTCCCTAATATCTAATATAAATCTACCCTCCTTCAGTTTAAAGCTGTTATCCCACATCCTGTCACCACACTCCCTGAAAAGAATACTTGCCCGTCACTCCTGTAGGCTCCCTTTAAGTACTGGTAGGCTGCTATAAGGTCACCCTGGAGCCTCTCTTCTCCAGGCTCAACAAGCCCAACTCCCTCAACCTGTCCTCATACAGGAAGTGCTCCAGTGCTCTGGTCATCTTCATGGCTCTCCTCTGGACCTGTTCTAACAGGTCCATGTCTGAATGCAGTACTCCAGGTGGGGTCTCACAAGAGCAGATTAAAGGGGCAGAATCACCCCCCTTGACCTGATGGTCACACTTCTTATGACGCAGACTAGGATACAGTAGGCTTTCTGGGCACACACTGCTCGGTCATGTTCAGCACCTCATCTACCAGAATCCCCAAACCCTTTTCCTCCAGGGCTGCTCTCAGTCCGTACTCCTCACAGCCTCTATTTTTTGTGGGGGATTGCCTCAATCCATGTGGAGGACCTTACACTTGGCCTTGTTGAACTTCATGAGGTTGGCATGGTCCCACTTCCCAAGCCTATCATCCCCCTGGATGTCATCCCTTCCCTGCAGCGTGCCAGCTGCACCACACAGCTTGGTGTCACCGACAAACTTGCTGAGGGTGCACTTGATCCCACTGTCCATGTCTCCAACAAAGATTTTAAACAACACCAGTCCCAATACCAACCCCTGCAGAACACCACTTGTCTCTAGTCTCCAGTTGGACATCAAGCCATTGTCCACAACACTTTGAGTGCAACCTTTCAGCCAGTTCCTTATCTACCGAGTAGTTCTTCCATCAAATCCATGTCCCTCCAACTTTCAGACAAGGATGTCATATGGGACAGTGTCAAAGGCTTTGCATGAGTCCAGGTAGTCAATGTCAGTTGCCCTTCCCTTATCCACCAATACTGTAGCCCTGTCATAGAAGGGCACCACATTTGTCAGGCACAATTTGCCCTTGCTAAAACCATGTTGGTTGTCAGCAATCACCTCACTATTTTCCATGTGCCTTACCATAACTTCCAGGAGGATCTTGCCATCAGGCACAGAGATGAGAATGACCGGCCTGTAATTTCCCAGGTCTTCGTTTTTTCCACTTTCTTAAAAACAGAGTTTATGTTTCTCATTTCCAGTCAGCAGGAACTTCACCTGACCGCCATGACTTCTTAAATACAATGTATAGTAGCTTAGTGACTATGTCTGCCAGTTCCCTTAGGACCCGTGGATACATCTCATCTTGCTCCATGGACTTGTGAACCTTCAGGTTCCTTAGATGGTCTCAAACCTGATCATCTTCCACAGTAAGTGGATCTTCATTTTCCCAGTCCCTGGTTTTGTGTTCAGTGATTTGGGTGGTGTGGCTCGAGCCCTTTTCAGCGAAGACTGAGGCAAAAACATCATTGAGCACCTCAGCCTTCTCCATATCCTGGGTAATGAGGTCTCCCATTTCCTTCTTAACAGGGCCCACATTTTCCCTAGTCTTCCTTTTATCACCGAGATACCTGCAGAAGCTTTTCTTGTTGCCATTTATATCCCTGGCCAGACTTAATTCTATGAGGGTTTTAGCTTTCCTAACCTTATGCCTAGCTGCTCAGACATTTTTTCCGTGTACCTTCCAGGCTACCCATCCTAACTTCCACCCTCTGTAGGCTTCTTTTTTGAGTTTAATTTTATCCAGGAGTTCCTTGTTCATCCATGTGGGCCTCCTGGAATTTTTGTCTGACTTCATCTTTCTTGGGGTGCCATGGCTCCTGAGCCTGGAGGAGCTGGTCCTTGAATATTAACCAGCTTTCTTGGGCTGCCCTTCCCTCCAGGGCTTTGTCCCATGGTACTCCACTGGGCATATCCCTGAAGAGGTCAAAGTCTGCTCTCCTGAAGTGCAGGGTAGTCAGTTTGCTACACAGCCTCCTCACTGTCCTGAAGATCTTGTATTCCACTATTTCATGGTGGCTACAGCCAAGGCTTCCCTTGAGTTTCATATTCCCCATCAGCCCTTCCTTATTGGTGAGAACAAGGTCCAGCATAGCACCTCTCCTTGAATGGGTCCCTCCGTGCCTCTCAGAAGTCACCCATCCCCTCCTTAGTCGCACTGGTTGTTATATGAGGAGCAGATGGGGATGCTTTACTAGGTTCCAGTGTCTCTTCTGATGATGTGGTGTGTCTTTCCTCTTCAGTCTGCAGACCAGTGAAGCGGTTCTGCAAGGGCAACTGGGCCTTCAGGGGAAGCGTCTTCCTCCTGTTGGTCTTTGCCATTGCAAGCTTCCATTATTCTGCATTATTGGCCCTCCTCCCTCTGTTTGTGCCAGTGGAGGTATTTGGATGTTTGTCCATGGGCTGTGGGTCCACTGCAGACCACTCTTGGAACAAACTATCTAGCTCCTTCTCAGACTTCCTGATGCTATGCAGCCTTATGGTGTGTTTTGTGACACATGTTCACTCTTTAATGCTCTCTTCCCCACTCCTTTGCTCACTTTCAGCTTTCAGTAAGCCTGCAACTGGCTACAAGAGAAAAGAGCTTTGGGATGGGACCTTTTCTTAAGCACAGACAGCGCTTGCAAAATAGAAAGTCACCAAGAGAAATTATTTAATCTCCTGCTTCTGCCACTTGTAACTTTCTGACCACATGTTAGAAGACTATTCATTTCTGAATGATCACCCGAAAAGGCAAACTAATTAGAGGTTTTAAAGCCAGTGTCATATATTTCTGCAAACAACAGTTAACATTTTTAACCTGTTAAAAGACAACTGCAAAAGAAAGGAGAAAATCTTGGGTGTGGTATGAGTTTAGGGAAGAAGCTTAAAACCAGTTTTTGAACAGATACTGGTGGAGTAGCAATGACAATATGACCACCCATGATCTGGCCATATACCCTTATTTTCCCATACTGAGCAAGATCTATCAGAGAATTGAAATGATTGAAGACCTCTTATAGTTGCCTTCTTCATCGGTGAAACTTCAACATTTTCCCTCTCCCCTTAGAAAGAAAAGGACCTGCTAATGATTAATAAATACTTCAACATTAGCATATTGCTCAGAAGAGAAGAGAGGGGTCTCTTGGGAAATGAATGACTGGAGAAGAGGAAGCCAGTACACAGGGGTTCATCATCTGTGTATCAGTCATCACACAGAGTCTATGTGCTTTAGCAATGGTTAGATTTAGAGACTGCAAGGAATAATAAATTAGTATTCTGTCAAAACTGCACTTAATCTGCACAGAGAGAAATCCAGATGTGCAACGTAAAAAACATGCTGAATCAAATAGTCTGTGTAAAAAAGAGACATCACTGCTACTAATCTGGAAGTCTGCTATTCAGATCTTGTGACCTGTACATTAATGTACATCCTGTACCTTATGTCAGATCTGGAAAGCTCCCTTTAAGGTATTGCCCTGACCTGTGAAGCCAGAAAGAGCTATCTTTGAGCTTTCTATTTTGTGTATTCACAAACAATTTAAAGACCTCAGGTAATCCTTCTAAACGAAAAGATAAAGTCTAGGGGTCATGTTCCTTCTCACAATAGAAATAGGTGCTTGTAGGGAGTAGAATTTGGGCTTGAAACTGTAATTTCTACCCTGTTTGCCTCTCTGGCTTTACAAAAGTCATCAAATATGCCTTATGTAATTTCAGTGTAACTGTGGTAGAGTTTACAAAGGTAGTTATTGGATAATGTAAATCACTTCATCTCGAATTACTTCATCTGCTACAAAAAATAAGATTCTTTAAAACCATCTTTCTCTGCTGTACATACTTTTCATTTAACTGCAGGCATTTTAGAATAGGGGGCCTTCTCTGACCTTAGCCGGTACTTGGAATTACTGTGTCTTCCCAACCACAATAATTTTTAAATCCACTGCCAGTATCAATCTGTCTTGACAGACAGTACTCTTAAGTGATGATGCATAAAGTTGATAGATGAATGGGCAAAGAAGAGTATGTGGCCCTACTGATTAAAAGGTTTACAGGGTAGGTTCATGCCTTTTTGCACAAAGAAAGAAAAAAAAAAGACTTTTTTAAACTTCAATTAAATTTTAGTTGGAATTCACACCTTCTTACAAATCAAATCAACTCACTACAAGAAACAAGTCCATATGATACTAATCTCAGCTCCAGATCTCAGAGAAGTGCTTGCAACTTTTCATTTGGTATGTAAACTTAATGGTAGACAGGAACATGATCCACAAAGAGGAACAAACCTTCATTTTTGCTAAAATTGTAGGCAACAGGTGCTTTTGGAGAGGACGAGAAAAAGCAAGGCACTACTTGAGAAAATAATCTGCTTTCATTTTACAAATGATTGACAGTTTTTTACCAAATTTTGCAAAATAATTTCTCTTAAGAGTTTAACCCTGGAAAGTATATCCTTACAACAGATTCCATAACTGAGGCATTATGAATACAACCCTCTAATGCCATATGTACATAATGTAATTACTGGAGCATTAACTTAGGTGCTCTATTCAAAGTGTAGAACAGTTTCAATGGACCCAGGTTTCGTGGGCTGGAATAACAACTCTGAAAAATCCACCATTTGGGCAAAAATGTTTTGTGTTGAGTCGCTGGGTAAAGACTATTACTGTTATTTTTAAAGTCAAAGCAAAGTCCCATTAGTTGCACTAGGATACTCTGAGGTTGAAAAAGGTTCAAGGTATGAAAAATATCACAAAAAGAAAGGACTTCTGAAATTCACAATAATGGAAATATTAGATGACCTAGATCCATTCACCTTTTCATCATTTAAGGAGATTAAATCATATCAGGAGAATCATCACCTAAGCCCATATCTAGTGTTCTTTCTTAGCCCCAATCGGTCTGTTCTTTACAGGTGAGGTACTTCCCGGTTTCAGCTGAGTTGTGCCATTCATGTGACTGATACAAGTGCTTTTCTACTACACTTGTGTCTTATGTAACACAATTAAAAAATAAACGTTGACACACGCATATGAAAACTGAGCTGTTTCCAAATACCCATGAATCTTCCCTAAACTGATCTTCAGTGTAATCCAGAAATTAAATCATTGCACTGGAACTGAAGAAAGCTGAGATAAGTTTGTCTCTGGCTCACAGGTCACCTAGGGTGATCTTGGATGTGTCACTTCTATCACCATTTGAAAGCACATAAACACTCCCACATCCACTATGATGAAATAAAGTGTTTAATTCAAGCTTCTGGTTTAGATTCATGGACTGTAAATATTATTTTTTGCTTACAATCCCTCAGCTAGTTTTCGGTGGTTTCTAACATGTTTAAGGACATCCATGCTATTCTGTTCTCTTCTGTTCTATTTTCTCAAATTTCTTTTACATTTAGCTGTCAAAACTGAAGTTAAAGGCTATTTTGATCTGTAGAAATATTGAATTTAGTGGTTTTCATTAATTTCTCAGCGTTAGCTGATGTAAACATAGTTCTAACTCTCAGTTGTTCTCTGTCTTTAACACAGCTTCCTTCTTTGCAGTGGCTCTCTCTGGAGAGACGTGCTTGTGATAGGTTTTACCTTTGACTGGGAGGCAACCACACACAACTGCTCTCTCACTCCACTCCACCCCCCCCCCCAAAGTGGGCTGAGGGAGAGAATTAAAGGGGTAAAGGGAAAAGAAGACTCATGGGTTGAGATAAGAACAATTTAATAACTAAACTACAATAATATTGAAAATAATGATATATACAAATGAGTGACACACAGTGATACTGCTCACCACCTAATGACCAAGGCTCAGCCCACTCCCAGCTAATGATCCCAGAGCAGGAACAGCACTTCCAAAACAGAGATAAGAGCCTGAGCATCCTAGATCGAGAGCTGACCGGGGGAGGGAGATGACCTGGCAAGACGGACCACCCTGAGAGAGCCAACTTGGAAAGAGAGCTGACCCAGAGCAAAAGGGATCTGGAACAAAAAGGGATTCGGAACCAAAAAGGCCGGAGCTTCCAGGGGTCCCTCACCTATATACTGGGCATGACGTGCATGATATGGAATAAACTATTGACCACTTTGGGTCTGAATCATAAACCTAAGATTGAATCCTAGGCTAGTAATTGGGGCTGTGCTCCCAGCTTCTCCTGCATCTGCTGACACTGGCACAGCAGAGAAGCTGAAAGGACCTTCCATGTCCTGGCAACAACTATAAACATTACTGTTATCAGCTTTCTTCTTATCACAAATCCAAAACAAAGCCTCTTACTAACTATTATGAATAAAGTTAACTCTGTTTTAGCTGAACCCAGGACAGTGCCAACAATTACATGCCTGTGCCGCACACTTAGAGGAGTCCAGAGTCTCACAGGGCTGTGCACCTCATCTGTTATAGAAGGTGAAAGTGTCATGATTGTATTCATTTTTAGAGCTTGAAATATGTGAATTACAGTCCCTAGAATTATTTATTTGTAGAAGTAAGGGTTGTAATTTTAAAAGTAATTTTATTTAAAGGTTTTTACCTCAATCAGTAATTAAAGATTTAAATAAGAAAGTCTACAGCCTGCTCTGCAACAAAGAACTCCACATGGTTTGTATGTGGGATCGTAAAATCAGTGTAGATGAGAATAGGTCTCCTAAATTAGAAAAGGGAGGTAATGGAATGCCTTCTCTGGAGGGAGCAGATGTGAAGTGTAGCAAAGACTGATAGAAGTACTAGCCACATCATAAGGAGGGGGCAGGCTTGGGAGATTTTAATTACTAAGCTCTGCCAAATATTTACTTAGCCAGGTACCAGCTATGATTTCTGAAAGGTTCATAACTTCAACAGTTAATATGAATTTGCATGAAGATGGAAAAAGTTAACCCTTGCCAATTGCAGATACTTCCTCTGTACTGCAGAGGCAGATAAACTTTCCAAAGATATGATCTGTACCATTTTACACTGAAAAGCAGGTATTTTGCCCTCAGGAGTATCTGAACTAATTTAGGTGCGTATATAGATGAATACAAAGTAATGCATAAAAAGTTTTATGGTTTTAGCAACATGCTTTAACAAACCTGTATGGTGCTGGCTACAACTTCCACAGTAATCTTCCCGTTTATGTGAAAAATAAATGCTCTTATTTGGTTATAGTTGTAGTTTCTGTTTAACACAACTCCTGAAGGATTACGGGAATTTGTTTATTTTCAGTGGTTTTGGAGCAAGTGGCTCGACTGAAAAAAACAGTTGGAAAACTCCAGAAAATTCTGACTTTTCCTAACTCTGAGGTTTCTTTGTACCTGAGAGAAGGAAAAGGTTGCCCTCTTTACTAAATTTATTCTAGGATAACTGAAGAATACAAATAACAAACAAACTACAATTAATCCTTTGGCTAATCAGACACAAGATAATAAATTTGGGACCATGTTCACGCTTTTTGTCAGAAATACATTTGTGTAAAATTATGAATAACCAAGGAAGGAGTGCATTACTTAAAAATTAAGTCCTTGCAAATAGAGACAATTAAGTCATTAATAGCAATGCTTGGTTTAACCAGCTGTAGTATCGGTTCTGGGTGACACACATTTCTACACCACACTCATAGGCAAATTATACAGGGAAAACCATACATATACATATTTGGAATAAATATTTTTAAAAGACAAAGAGAGAGAGGGAGACAATGCCTTAAGAGAAAATGTCAATATGTGATTTCACAAATAGCCAAAACTATCAGTTCTTCATTAAACTGTTTAATCCTATTTTTGTTTTTCTCCTCCAGTTGATTATTCTCCTTCCTAGTTCTTCCTGGTTTCCCCTGTTTAAAATAATAAACTGAAGAAAGGAAAAGCAAAAAGGAGGAGGAAGGAGACAAAAACAAAAATGTACAATGTTTGACATGCTTGTTTCATTTGTCTCTGTGTCTAGTGTCATTCCAAGAAATTCTGTCCAAGTATATAAATGACTGGAATGGAGTAGGAAAGGCAAGAGGACATTTACCATTCTCCCCAGGGTGTTATTCCCCCAGCCTTCCCACAGAGAGGTGCTTCACCTCAAGGAACATCCCTGGCCATACTCACGCCACGGTTTCACAGCCAACTCTCTCCAGAGTTATCTCTGTTCTTGAAAAGGGCTACCCCTTTTGTCCTTACTATTTTTCCAACGCCACTGTTTTTGCAAGGCTGGTTGCTAGCCAGAGAGGATACCTGATCCATGTTTCTGTGCAACTGCAACAATACTTCACACAAAGGAGCAAAAGGGGAAGAATTGACCTTTTCACTAGCAATCCAGATTTTTTCTAGATTAAAGTGCTTCTTTGCCCACAGTTTCAGTATAAGCCAGGACTGCAGAATCAGTCCTTTGATATTTTACAACTAGAAATTCCTTTCCTAAGAGAAATTTATCTTTTCTTCTAACGAACTTGTGAATTACTTAAATATTGTCATGTCGTTCCTACAGATGTGAATACTGAAGCAATTTGAGAGAGCTGCCTCAAGCTACCCTGAAAGGCAGTGGCAAAGAGAAAGTAATAATTCAAAGGTTCCTGGTTGTCAGACCCCTCCTAATTCACTAGATTATGTTACCATCAAGAGTTCTTCAGTCTTTCTCAGCATTAGGGATGGCAAAGTAGATTCTTTAAAATGTCATCTAAATAAAAACAATATGCTAACATACAGCTTTAAAGTTGCAATTTACAAGGCACAAGGAGCTCTTTAAGACTATTTAAGTTTTCAGCAAAAATCGTATTTAGAGAATTATGTTCAAGCAAATATTCTGTCAAAGAAAAGTGTAAATGTGAAATATTCAACATTGCAGCTTTCGTTTTCCTGTGGGTGTATACTACAGGAAGCACTCCTTTTTCTATTAAAAATAGGTTGTTAAACAAAACATAGGATAATAATGCTGATTAAGAAGCCTTGAGTCTGTTTCTGGTGTTTGCTTTTTTTCACATCATTTTTATCCTTCCTCATTGGCATTCCAGACTAAAGCAAACGTTCTTTACTTAAGTCTGTGACCAAGTGTGGGCAATAATCTAGCCTGCTCTAGAGGATAATTATAGTCTTATTCACCAAACAAATTCTCCCTAAAAATTACAAAGACAAACACCGGGGTTGGAATAAGTTTTGTAACCTGTGCCATCAAAGGCACGTTGTTATTTTTTCAGAAAGCAAAGGATTGTATTTGGTTATTGACATCTATATCTTTATTAACAAGACTAAAATTTTAAAGTCCTTGTTCATGTAGCATTTCAAGATATTTTTCCAATATTTTTATATACAGATTAGCATATGGCAAGTTATAAGGAGCTTTCTGTGCTGATTTATTACTATTCTGAAGTCACACATAAATAACCTGAATCATGTCTAACGTGTAATTGGCAACATCTCCCTGCATAACCTCATCTCTGTCTTTTTCCATAATGCCAGTGTCATAGGCAGTATCTGCAAAGATATAAAACAAGATTTGGCTTTGAACTCATAGAGTAGACCTTATTTTCTGATGCTTCTTTGGTTTAACAGCTAAACTTTGAGGAAGAAATCAGTTTAGATCCATTATTTCCCAACAATTCTCGCCCCTCCCCCCCAAAAAAAATTTTGAGAAATCATTAAAATGAAATAAAAAATCCAGTTAATTTTGAAATAAATAATTTCATTTCTAGTTAGCAAGTGGAGGGGGGAAAGCAAGCTGGCATAGAGGAATTAACTTGGAGCCTAGGTTTTGGTAGTTATGCCACGCTAAGCAAAAACCTTCAGCTGCTGTTCCACTCTCTTGCATATGTGCCTGCACAGTGAACTGAATCAGGGAACCAGTCTGGCTGGAAAATAACCATTTAAATCAATACTCCATGTCATGCTGTCTGCCTGAGAAAAGAGGTGATTCAGAGTTTTCCAGCTTTCAGAAGGGTGACCTAGCCACGTCCAAGGTCATACAGACACGTTCATTTCCTCCGATTGAAAAAGACTGTAATTATGCAGTGTAAAACGGAACCAGAACAATCCCAAGAGTCTCAAAATACCTGTGTGTACCCATTAGTTGTTAAATCTGCACTGGCCAAGTTATCTGAGCCACCTAGAGAAGTAAGAGAGGGGGCAACTATAGGTGTGAAAATACTTTATTGGAAAATAATATGAAATTTCATACTTTCCATTCTCCTTGGGTAGGTTAAGAGCAGTTTATGCCTTTACACATACCAAACACAGAACCTTGGTTACAGTAGATTAAGGCTTTATGAATACTACAGTGGTCTGTAAACAAATCATGTTGATACACTTTTACAAACTCCCTTTAAAAATGAGAGAAATCTGTTTCTGCAACCCTGTAATGTAGGTGTGATAAAGCTGTTGACCTTTTGTGCTTTTTAGTACAAGGATTCCTACATCTTTCTTTGCATTTTCCAGCATAATGAAGATATTTTTTCTGAAAATCACATAAATATATATTAAATGTTAATACTCTGTATGATGTTTTACATAAACAACCTACTCCAAATCAATTTTTCCCAGATCTTTTAATTCACACATTTTAGATGCCAAAAATATCCTGTCAACCTTGAACGCAAATCTGTCAAGCTAGATATATAAGAACTGCCAATTAAACAAATATTCTGAGTTTCTTTGAAAAGCAATGTTGAGATCTATTGTGAGTCAGTTTTGGATTTTTTTAAAAAAATGAGGAATCAGGTGATAAAAAAAGGAATAAGATTTTATTCCAAAGAAAATGAATGGATGAATGAATGAATTAATTAATTAATATTACATACACTGTAAGACACAAAAACTGTTTTGTTACAGTCACAGTCACTTTTGACTGTCATGTCCATGTGAACCTCAAGCCATTTGAGTCACTTCAAATTTCAGTGCAAAGAAACAATTTTTTTTTTTTTGTAATGAGACTCATTTCTCATTTCTTTTTTTGAGGGGTTCACTTCCGTACTGTGGGAGAAGGATTTATTTGGTCAGTACAAAAAAACAATAAGCTGGCACAACTTCGATTTTCTGGATGTAAGTCCCACTGCAGTTTAGATAATGTGCAAAGAACATGGCAACCTCTTGCATCATAAGTTCAGAAGGAATGTGGAGCTGTGACAAGAGGGAGGTTAGTAGAAATGCTTATTGTATAAAAAGCTTAGAGCTGTCTTCCTTGAGACAGGCAACTTAAGAGTAGGCACTCCAGCTAACTATGTTTGCTCTGTGGCCACAAAGTAGGTGGAATTGAGGTGTAACATAAATACCCCTTATACAAGGAGAAGAAACCTGAAACAAACATTTAAGCCAGGATGCTTACAATTTAGCCATCAGTTGTTGCTGCATTTCTTAATATAAATTTCATGGTGTCAACTAGTTCTGCAAAATATTTTATTTTATTGAGCCAATAATTAAAGGTTTTATTTTTTTTCCCTTTGAAGCACAGAAAATACCTTACATTTTAAAATAGGGGTTACATGTGAAAACATGACACATGGTTTTTGGAACTTTAATACTTTCTTTAAAATGTTGGTTTGAAAACTGTCTTTAGCAATGTACTGCTAAAACCAGGGAAATGAAAGGTGGAGATGATCTTCACTCAAGAGTATTTTCCACTGGGGACTCCACTGGCATTCAGTTGTCTCATTTAATTATCACTTTCCTGATTCAACCATTATTCATGAGCTTCCTTGTGTTCTTAAAAAGCTCTGAGCTGTGCTTGCCAATGTTATGGCATATTACGAAGCACAGTTATGCAGCAAGAGGGAGGCGGTGATAATGCATTGGCAACTGCTGGCACGTTTTCTGTTTTAACTCCTTGGCTGCCAGAAGAATGCAGAGCTCTTTATTCAAAATCTACTGCTGTTTTTTAAGCATTGTGCTAGTATTTTGATCCTTTGCATTGTTTCAATAAAATACAGCAATACAGAAGTAGTGTGAATCATTTGCATGAAGTTTACACTAATTTCCATTTGGCTGCATTTCTCTTTTGTAACAGTGGTGAAAGAAATACACAGAGAGAGAAGTTCCTAACTGATGCAGACTGAATACTCAGAGGTAGGTTTGAGATTAATTTTAATTGGTGTCAGTTTTATCCATACGTGAAGCTGGAGTGTACTCATTTCCTTTCTCAATGACCTCTCTGCCTAATTTAAACATTTAGATTTTTAGCAGATTTATACACTACTAATCTACTAGGTTTAGATTTTTATTGAAAATACATATGTCCAAGGTAGTGAAGATAAAGATAAGGACAGAAAGGCTAAATTAAAAATAGCTGTTCTCCTAAATTTGCTTCAAATCATGTCATAACTAATTTAAGGGGGGGGGGGGGGAAAGAGGAGAGACAGAAATGGTATAATTCCTGTTCTAAACCACTGAATTTAGTTTATAATAGCAATAATCCTAAGGAAATCCATCTTTAATGAAGTTAACAGCCAGTTTGCTAGAGTGATATCTGCCCTTGGTTTCACCCTAGGCTATTAAGTCAAAAACCGTAACTTTACAATAAAGACTTTTTTAGTTTGTTTTTTAATTGCTTAAAAACTGAACTGACACTTTATAATCACATATATAAACATCAGAACACAGGTAAAGTGGAATATTTTCTTACTGGGAGTACAGAAGCATTGCTAATATGTTTTATTTTCAGATATGGAAAGCAAAAACAGGAAAAAAAAGCTCATCACGTTTCTTAACTGTCTTGCATAAAATATATATGAGAGTAAAAGCTGAGTCTCCCAGATTTATGCTAGGGTGAAAGGAAATACAGACCAACACTTTCTAAATAGTCTGGCTGAAACACTTATTATTCCAGATTCCTCTTTGTAGCAGATTCTTTTGGTCTAAATGAAACTATGAGGCAGTTTGAAATGAGATGCAGTTCCAATAAATTCAGCACAGTTGCCTTTACCTCAGTGGCAAACAAGTTTGAATTTGACAGTGAATTACATAGTAGCTGAATATTTACAAAATTCCGAAGTCTTCACTTAGTCAAACCTTTCATTAATTTCAGTGGGAACAATAACATGTACACATGAGTGGGAGGTTGCTTGAATAAGCATTATTTTCATATCTAAATACGTTAACGTATTAGCTATGAATGAATAAAACAGGCCATCGTCTATTCAGAATTACATCAGTGTAACTAAGAACAGAACTTGGCTGCGTGTGCTTAGCTGGGGTTGTAGCTCCTAAAACTAGTCTATGAATTGAAAAAACTGCTGCAACCAGTATGGGCCAACTGGGCGAGTGTTGGAGCACCTCCTTTGCTTCACAGACTCATGGACAAAACTACCTGCACAAAACCTATACCCCTCTGACTGAGGACCACTAGGACTGATTTCCATGCTGTGTGGTCTATCTTCTGTGCTTTAGAGCAGGATATTCAGCAAGTCACACTACGAAAGCAAGACAGCAGTGAAAGGGCTAGGTTTTAAAGACAAAGCCCCAATAAATTGACACGGTAAGGGGTTTAGTTTTGCGACTGTAGCTTAGATTTTTAATATGAGTAAAAGCTGTTAGGACAGCCTTACAAAAAGACACTAAATTATCCACTTGGCAACTTTCAAATTAGTGTTGCATGGTTTGCCTAAAAATTATACCTTTATTCAAACAAGTCTCTCTCTGGAAACCCTGTGGATTTCATTGTAAGTGTAAAAGTCCTTTGTTGCTTTTTACCTCAAAAGTATGATTTTTCTGCAGATTTTTTCATCATACCTACTGAAAGCTGCTTCGATTTTTTGTTCCTAATTTTTGAAGCGAACAATTTTGTTTTCTTGCATTTTATTTTTGCCAGCTGTCAACTAGTCAAATGGGGCTGGACCAGTAAAATCTTTTTCATTAGCGGTGTTGTTTCAATTCATAGATTTTTTTAATGTTTAAGGGGATCTATTTGATATTCAAAAGTTGATCTTTAGGATCAGCTTTTCTAGGTTTTTTTTAAATTTATTTTAAAAGTAAAAATATAAATCCAAAATTACTCAGTAGGACAAAACAGTTTTTTGTTTTCATTATTTTTTTTTTAATGTGGGATATGCAGTTCAATATAACCAGTGCGTGGCCTTGTTTAAATTCAGGTTTGATATGTAAAAGAAGCCTTATCACGTTCACCGACCCCTCAATTTTTCTGTTTGTTACTTTTATTTTGATCACACTTACAAGGTAATATAGTGCATGGGTGGTGCTGAAGAATCATAGAATTACCTGCACAACAACTACATAAGTTGCAAGTAAAGGTTTGGTTTTTAGATTTAACACAACAATCTTTCTGCTAGACATTGCATTTTCTTTCACTTATCAGCTGAGGTCTTGTACACCTTTTCTTCCTACGACACTACATTTAATTATTATTTCTCAGTTTCACCAACAAATTCGTATTTGCCTGAGACCTTAATTTAATGTGTCATCAGAAGAAAATCTGGGGTGACAATTACATAAACCCTCAGACTTCACTGAGGGAAAAAAAATATACTTTCCTCTCATATTGATAATTCACATTTTTTTATCTGTCAAGTCCCAGTACAGGTTTACTACATAATTTGCTTAACTGACTGCTTTGCTAGTGAATGTATTGCTTGACCATATCACACTGACAGATTTATTTTCATTCCATTTATCAAATAGCCACTGCTGTTTGCAGTGTTTCTCAGTGACATCACAACCTGACTCTGCAAAAACTGCTTACTCACTAAAAATGGTATTTCTATAATTTGTATATAGAAAACTGTATTTTTCAAGTCATATAGAATGAGGTATCTGCTGGAAATACACAACACAAACAATATATTTTGACTGCACAGAATTGGAGGGGCAGAGGGGGAAGTAGTATTAGTATAATATAGCTACATGCACAGAAAAATTGAGAATGCAGAATTAAGAAAACGCCATTTTCACTGCAAACAATTTTTTTATGATCTTCATTGCTATAGAAATGAATTTCAAGTACCAGACCAGTCCCTAAGAAGTCTTTATGTTTACCCTTATAGGAAGTCCTGTTGCACCTGAAGAACAAAGACACCATTCCAGATCCTTAGGCAGTCTCCTAGGTATCTGGGACCCAACTATAAAGACAAGCAAAGAGCCCTTGAAGCTGATGAAAAATTCTATAGGAAACCAGTGGCAGGTCTCCTACATTTGTGGTAGCTCTGCACTTAAGGAAATATCACAGCTTTCTGAGCTAGTTGGAGTTCCCTAGTCATCAGTGGCTTCACATCCAACTCTGTTTCAGGGCTGTAGTCCAGCCACAGGAAACCATCTGTCTGGCAAATTTGGATGGAGTTTCCTAGGTGAAAGTACATGATTGAAACTTGTTTTAATTAATAGTTCTTGGTCTGAGTTTAGCATCAGCAAGAATCTAGGAGTACCCATGCACTGCATACAAACCAATGTTCACTTGAAGAACGCTGTGGCAGGACTGCTCGTAAGTAATCATATTATTTTGTTATCTCCAGTTAGGACTCAGCTTTGGCTGGTTTTGAGCAGCTTATTCCTTCCTAGGCAGGCTGGCAGCCATAATGCAGCATATGACAGGAAGAGCTGAGCATCATGGATCTGCTGTCAGCACTTACGTCCTCTGCGGGTTTGCAAAAATTCCATATAGAGATGGAGAGGAAAAAAATGATCCTTGGGCAGTGTAAGTTTATAAATTAGGCATCAGCTGCTACAGGTGCAGTTTTCCAGGCAAGACAAAGGAAGACCTGGAAGAATAAGAAGAGATTCAATGGAGCAAGAGCATTATGTCCACGGACAAAACAATACTTATCAATGTTGACTTCAGATCTTGCTCTGAAACCAAATAGTTTATGATTGAAACTGGTTGAAAACCTGGCCTTTGGCTTCTTCTGGCACAGGTATATATTTGAGAATGAAAGGTTTGATTCAGAGCAGAAGGTGTTACAAATGTGTCACATGCAATCTGGCTGGCCAAGGGCATGTGCACAAGGGAGTGCTTCATTTGCTTGTTTGTTTGTTTGTTTAGTGATGGTTCAGTTACTGTGTAATTGACAAAGAAAAAACTGGCTTCTTTAAATGACATGTCTGTTTCAATGGCATTGTTCATAAGATGAAGCAGGGAAAAATATTTTTAATTTTGGTCTTTTCATTTTTTATTTTTGGAATGAAAATAAAAAAATAATCCTATTATGGCTTCTACATTTTGCAAGGAACAACTTGACACAATTGCCATCTGAATAATGTTTTCATTATTCCTTTGACTCCTTAAAATGATTTGATTTTTCTTCTGCAATTTTGAAATGCGTGACATTATTTTCTTTTATTTTTTGATAACTGACTCTTTTTTCGCACTGCCTTCTCAACCAAAAAAAGAAACACTGAGTATGGCAGTCCAAAAATGTCTATGATGTATAATAATTACCTAATCTATCTTAATAACATACCAAAGTTTTCTAACATGATACTGTTTTATTCTCATAAAAACACCACCTTTCAAAATTATTTTAGTACATACAAAAGTCATACAAGCATTGCACTTCCACCTTCTAGCAAGCCTTTAGGGGTATAGAAATTATCATAGTGTATCATATAATGGTCTAGGGAAGTATGGGCTTTGTGTGGCAAGGTTTTGGTAGTGGGGCTACAGGGGTGGCTTCTGTGAGAAGCTGCCAGGTGCTTCCCCCATGTCCAATAGAGCCAATGCCAGCTGGCTCCATTGCTGCTGGCCAAAGATGAAGCAAGAGTGGTAGCACTTCTGTGATAACATATTTAAGAAAGGGGGAAAAAAACCCTGCCGAAACAGCTACAGAGAGAGGATTGAGATGTGAGAGAAACTCTGCAGACACCAAGGCCACTGAAGAAAGGAGGGCGAGGAGGTGCCAGAGCAGATGTTTCCCTGCAGCCCATGGTGAGATGGCAGCTGTGCCCCTGCAGCCATGGAGGGCAACAGTGGAGCAGAGATACACCTGAAGCCTCTGGAGAACCCCATGCCAGAGCAGGTGGCCGCACCCAAAGGAGGCTTTGGCCCCATGGAGAGCCTACACTGGAGAAGGCTCCTGGGAGGACCTGTGGCCCTGTGGAGAGAGGACCCCACACTGGACCCACACTGGACCCACACTGGAGCAGTCTGTGCCTGAAGGACTGCATCCTTTGGAAGGGACCCACGCTGGGGCAGTTTGTGAAGAACTGCAGCCCATGGGAAGGACTCATGTTGGAGGAGTGTGTAGATAACTGTCTCCTGTGGGAGGGACCTCACACTGGAGCAGGGGAAGAGCGTGAGGAGGAAAGGATGGCAGAGAATGTTTGATGAACTGACTGCAACCCCCATTCCCTGTCCCCCTGTGCTGCTTGGAGGATGAAGTAAGAGCAAAGCTGAGCCTGGGAAGAAGGGAGGGGTTGTTAAATGTAGCGGAACGAGAAGATGCTGAATTAGGATTTGACTTCTGGGACAAAAAAGCTTTTCCCTTAAGAGACCAGAAGAAGAAGGCTTTGCCCTTAAACAAAATGGAAGAGGAGGTGATGGAGGACCTGACATGACCGACGGGAAGGAGAACTGACTGGAATGTAAACAATGGAAAGATCCAGATGTAAACGAGGGAAAGAATTAGCTAGAAAATAGTGTGCTGTGTTTAGTTAATAGCCAATAAAAGGTTTTGTAGATGACGTATTCACAGTAGTAAAAGACTATAAAAGTAGTTGTAAAGGAGCAATAAAGTGATTCTTCTTCACCACCTACCAGAGTTTGCTCTTTGATCCTGCCATTACAGTTAAAATTTGGTTCTATTTCTCGTTATCCTACCCTGTTTTGATTGGTAATAAATGACACTAGTTTTTTCCCAAGTCAAGTCTGTTTTGCCCATGACAGTAACTGGTGAGTGATCCCTCCCTGTCCCAATCTTGATCCATGAGCCTTTCGTTATATTTTCCCTCCCCAGTCCAGCTGAGGAGGAGAGTGATAGCGTGGCTTGGTGGGCACCTGGCGTCCAGCCAGGGTCAATCAATCACAGCAATATTTATTCTCCAACAATGCTAAGCAGTGTACTCTTAACATGCAAATAAATCAAAATCTCTACAGCTTATAGACTTCTTCAAGAGCTGAAAAACAAGTTTTAAGATCTGATCCAAAACCTAAGTCTTATCAGCCATCAAAAAAATCACTGCTTCTATGGATTCCAACCTTCTGGAGTACGGTCAGAGTACTGTCACTGCTCAGGGTAGAAGGTACCTGTATAACATTTGCAAGTTCTTCTAAAATGCAGAAGATTTATGAGAACCACTATGTAGCTTTCCACAACCTCAGTATTCCCTCTCCCTGTTCTCATCACAGTAGTTGGGGTGTGCTGGGCAGAGTCACAAAAAAACAAAACATAATGTAATATCAAGTAGGGTCTCAAGTGCTTGTAAGGCTCCTTCTTAATTTCATTTATTTTTTCTTTTGTGTTCCTGTGTCTGTCTTCCCACTTACTCTCTGTCCTGTTATGTAAATAAGCAATTTTAGCACAACAGCTTAAGTACTATGCATGCTGTGGCATAATATGATTCTTTGTCCCACTTAAGGTAATTCTCTAATTTTGTGTGGCTAAAAATGGCAGTGTTTACAAATCAGCAAAGTTTTGGAAACATTACAGGAGTATGAACATAATATTAATTTTATTTTGTTGTGGTAACAAGACAGTCATCTTTGTACTTCTCTGTTTCCATATATATCTCTTATCTTCGGTTATAATCACTAATTTGTGATTATCATAAATACAAGGCTTTTAGACCATATTTTATTTCTTACTGTACTGAAAATTGAGTCCTGTTAGTCTGTCTCCCTGCTGTTCTTTCACGAACATTTTTCAAAGATTTCTGTTTCTGCATTTTGTCTGTTAATTGAAATTACTACCATGTTTTCTTACTCCTTAATCACTGGACTTAATACCTCTTTGTACAGCCATCACATGCCCACAGACCTGGGCAACTGGAATCTTACTCTTTGTGCCTGGCATTAAAAGAAACGAGAGAGAGAGAAATAGTAGCCGTTTTCACTCTGTTGTACTAGCAGCAGCAACCTTGAAGTTGTTCATTTCACCTGAGAGTCTTGCAATAATTGTAGGTTTTTGGAAACTGTCTTTTCATTTGCCCATATGTCCCATCATAAATAGTAAAGTAGCCTTCCTTTAGAAATATCTCATTTCTTTCATGTCATCTGAATGTTGTCTTTCTGGAGAAAGAGAGGATGCAACTCAAGACCAGTCACATTTTACCTGGGAAAGCTCTGAGTACGAGTGAAGTGCTTTCACGAATAGGCAAAAATTGTTAGAATGATTTGAGCATACTATAGTGTGGTGTAGCTCTAGCCCAACCAACTGCTTTTTGACATGCGCCTCTGCTCTGTTGGATATATTTTGCATGAGAAGTGTTATGCAAAATATTGTATTGCAGCCATTTCATAATAACAGCATGGAATGCAGGACAGGCTGCTAAACTTGCCCTTGCAGCAGAATAAACTTCTTACACAGAGTTAGCTCTCTGCTCTCACAGCTTGACTGTTGCCAGTACCCAAAATAATTCATTTAAAGCTAGCTCTGCCGCCTTTACACTACCCTGTGTCCTAGTGGGCTTCTACACTTTCCTGTTCTTAGGATTTAAGCAGAAGACACCAGCGGAGAATATTTGCAGTTTGTCAGGTGCGACTGGGCATGCTGGAAACCTGAGATTTAAGGGAATATTAGCTCCTTGGCCTTGCTTGTTTGTGTTCAAACTTGCTGGAGGTACTAAGCTATTTATACCTGAAATATTTAATATTAAATATTTAATATTTACCTGCTTTTATGCTGGAGTGACACACAACAATGTTAGCACAGGGTGGCGTATGCCTGAAGAACTTTATTTTAAACCAGCATTAAATATATCTCATGAGAACTTTTCTTCGCACATCTATCCACAAATATGAGTTGCTCAGTGTTTTTATATCACGGGATCTACAAGGTGTATTCTGGACTCAGTCACATTCATATCTAATCACAATGAGTATAACAAAAATAATTTTGGAATGAAAGCAGGCAATATTTATTAGGTAATTTAAGTCTCTCATACAAACATCTATATACCCTGTGTAACTTACCCAAAACGTATAGAACAAATGGAACCCTCAAAACAATGCCACTTTCTATATTAGGTCAGCCAACACAGGAAGATTTTCTTAATATCAGAACTGTAGCTAAACAAGCATCCTGACACAGATTCTAATTCAGACAAGCACGTCACCACGTTTAATCTTAAGCATTTGCATTGGTACTTTCTCAGATCAAGACTTGCTAAATCTGCCTGCTTCATATAAAGGGTTGAGCTGAGGACATTTTTTCCCTCTTGGGATTGGCCTATGAACTAGAAAGAAAAATTGACTGCATGAATTAAAGCGGTGTTAATAGCTTTATATGAGAGAGCTTTTTTTTTTGAAGAAAGGGGAACACGGATAGTCACTTTTGCTTTTGGAGACTGCTTCTGCTATCTGACGTAACCATCTTGTTTGCTTTGCTTTGGCCTGTAAATGGATCATGCCAAAAATAGGGCTAAGCAATCTGTAGGCTTTTTTGTTCTCTTTAAATATCTACTTTAAGATTTTAAAAAATCTGCTTTTTAGTATGCCTGATTCTATTCTCATCCGCTTCAAAAACTAGGCCAACAATGGGCACTTTGAACATTCCTGGGCTTACTGCTTAGACAGTGTTTAAGCATATTTTTTCCAACTGTCTGAAAATAAATGTATTTTGGGATATCAATTTTAAAAGTAACTACGCTGAAAGCAATTTTAGTTTTCACCATAAAAGCAGGAGGTAACCAACCATATACATTTCTCAAAGTTTTTGCAGTATATTTGATGTGAATAGGTTGCACCTGTTCATGAGGGGGTTTTTACAGATTTTTTTAGCAATACATTACCAACACAGTAAAAAATAAAAACAACTTTGTATATAGCTCTGGAATACTGTCATGTTGTAAAGATGTACTCTGTGAAGGAAAAGACTCTGTATCAGGTCATTCTATAAATACCTTTGGCCCTGAAAGAAAGAAAGAACAAATGTAAAAAAGTTAGAAGAAAGCAAAGAGCCACTTTAGAATAGAAGCCCTTAAGCATCCTTAACTGTAGCTGTTGCTATGAGGTACAGCTAAAGCTTCAGAGCATAGAGGTAGACTCAAAGTGCATGGGAAATTAGTCTAAAACAGAACTCCAGACATTAATATCTCAAAAGGCAAAATATAGAAGCCTAAACATTTCTCAGTTCAGTGAAAATTTGAAAGAAATACATCTTTTTTCAGTTCAAAACCATGGAATATGGCCATTTTAAAATGCTAAGTCCAACCTAACTTTTTATCTCAAGTCCATTGTTGCTTTGCAGGTACTGATTTATTGTAACATAATAAGAAATTATTAAATGCTCAAGAAAAGGTTATAGATTATACCCTGTCAGGGTGTTTCATCTTTCTTGTAAAGTCCAGGATGTCAGGCCCTCCAAATTTTTCAAAATTTTCCTGTTTCATGCTCCTGACATGCATTGTATCCAAGATTCCAATGTCAGTCATAACCTGTGTTGAAATTAATATAAAATGTTACTGTTTCCCTTATTTTCCGTTTTTCAGAAGAGAATTACTTAAGTATGTGATTTTTGATCCTTCTCATAGTGAAGGATTAATTTTTAAAAATTATGTAAATATCTAGTTCATCAAAAGGGACTTGACTTAAAACTATGATTTTCTAAATAGACATTAGCTCAGAAATAATAGTTATTCATTTGCATATAATGAAAAAAATCAAGTAATGTTTTAAAAATAGGCTTGCTGACCTTCTTCGACTTTAAAATGTATAACTGTAGTGCACAAATATGAATAGGAAATCTGGGATTTCACCAGAAAACTAATTCATTTCCTGATAAATAAAATGTCTGTATTCTGAGTTTTGCTTTTTTTTACAGTGAAAACATAAAAAAATTAAAAAATCATACTGCTTCCAGGAAGCAAAAAGAATGTTTAGAAGGTCAGCATCCATTTAAAGTGGAAAACCTTTGGTTATAATAGAACCTTGCTTTTTATACTGCATGAAAACAATGATGCATATTTGCAGAATCATCTTGTTCCCGACCTGTAGTGCCTGGTCCCTCAGAGGCTGCTAATAGGAGAATATGAAGCACTGAACTGTAGATAGGTCTTCTGCCTCCTGCTCCTTTCCTAGAGCATTTTATTTTGCCCACACATTCCTTCCAACTCCCATCTTTCTGTCTCCTTCGCTGAAGCCCATTCTTCCTCTTGGGCTGCCTCGAAACAGCTTAGGAACGCCTGGCCCTGCCAAGGAATGAGAATGTGGATGCAAAAGTCAGAAGGTCATTGCCTTTTGACAGCTTTTTTTCTGCAGGAAGACAGTCCTTCAGGTCTGCCTCCTCACTTCATCAACATTCAAATATGCTGTAGTTTCTCCAGAGTAAACACCAGGTTATTTGGGCATAGGTAGGACCATCAAACCTAGCTCCTTCCCTGTCTGAGTTTTACGACCCAAACTATCATTTTAAGGTTTGTGGTGTTCTAGGGTTAATGCACCTCTGACCAGCGATTATATTCTTACAGTCTGTATTTTTAGTTGCTTACCATTTCAGGTAAACATTGCAGGAGGGTTGCAGGGGCAGAATTCTCACCTAGTATTCACTCATTTAACAGAGACATTTTATACAATGATCCAGTGATTGACGCTGTACCTAAAGCAGAGGTAAGTCACTATACAATTTCTGCCATCAGGGCAGGGAAGAATATATGGAATGAAATGAGGCTTCAGTAACACCTAAAAAATCCAATGCATTTGCAAGAAAAATATCTTTAAATATATCAACTATGCAAATTTTATAAAAAAATTGCAATATTATAGAAAACATTAGCTTTTAAATGCCATGACGTATTTACAGTTGAGATTCCTTCTTTGTGGCTAGGGATTGCTTTTCATCTCACAAGACAGAGGAGACAATCAAGTATGGCTCTCCATTTTAATTTTTTCAAGTATCTGGTTATCCTGTTATGAATAACGCATTACATTCTTAGCTTCTAAAACTAAATTGGCATAATTGAAGATTTTTCAATTACTGAATACTGTTTCTGATTATGTCAGGTTTTTCTAGGGCTCCTTTTAAAACAATTTTACTAGTTTGGAAAAAATATACAGTTCTTGAATTAAATACTATTTTGTGGAAACAGTTTGAAATTTCACTATGGTTAGAAGGCTTTATAGGAGATAAACACAGCATAGTGTATATGCATGCTTTCAGATTGCAGGCATAAAGAAATGGGAAAGAATTAAGGAAGCAAATCTAAAGTGAAGAATCTATGGGAGAAGCAGATTCATGAGTCTGTCAATAAGTCCATGCAGAAGTAATAAAATTAAAAATTAGAAAGTCTTTCTTATGACTTACATAAAGTTAGGAATGTCTGGCAATGAGACCATATCTGCTGGAGACAGATGAAGACAAAGAAAACTGTGACCAGTCTTGCTCCTATTGAATCTAAGAAATAAATTTTGGCTATGGGTCGTATCTGGCTTCCTTTCAGGCCACCAGAAGTTAGTCATTGGTATCCAGGGGAATTAAATGCGGCCCATAGGCACAATTTGTTTTGACTATTTTCTACTCAGTAATTTTGAATGCAACAACTAAATTAGGCATAACTTGCTACAACTCTAATGAACATATTGCAAATGATTAAAATGATAAAACTACGTTGCCTTAAATATTGTCTTAGAAGATTTGCCATCCAAAGAACCTTGGGAAAGGTGCGAATGCAAGTCAGTATTTTGAAAGGTAGTTTCTCACTGTTTAGTTTGCAGTGCAAACATATTAACAATTATTTTCTTTCTATAACATATTTGTTTACATTTTGAAGTAAGCCAACATATTTATTGTATTTTAACTCTTCATGCCTGGCTTTTTCTAAACTTTTCCTCTGAAGCACTCATCTGAAATGAGAAATCCTGTTAAAGGCTCTTTGACACCAAGGGATATAGCTACCTCCTTACAAGAATAGTGAGCTCAATTGCACCACTCAGTTTATTAAACTACTAAAGGTAGGTGTCCCGTTTTTAAACATACTTTAAATTCCTGTATGACCTCAGATCATGTGGCTTTCCTGTGTGTGTCATTTGCCTGCTTTGATGCATAATGGTTTCAAGCAGACAAACATTTTGTAATAAGGTATTTATAATTTGCCAGGTGCCCACTGAAATCCACATATATTTATTACATGTATAATTTTATTGTCACCGTTACTAGTGCTTAGCAGACAAGGTCTTATCCCAAGTACCAGAACAAATCGCAAATTTGACAACTTTTTTCAGCTAGTGAAGCGGTTAGCTCAGACATCAGTAAGTATAGACTATATTTGACCAAGACAAACAAATAAGCTGAAAGTCTACAAAGACCTCTGAAAACAGATAAAGAAAAGTTGCCACTTCATATAGTAGAGAGAAAAGTCAATGAAATTCAGAACCCAAATTATTTGGGCTTGGTAGGGTAAAAAAAGCCAACCAAAAAAAACCAAAACAAAACTAAAAAAACCCAATCAGTTTGTAAAAAGAGTCAAAATCACATTAAGAGAGAATAGCGGCATTTCAGTTTCTTCTCCATTGTCAAAAAGCACCACATAAATTCCAAATAAAGGTGTATCAGTACTTAGTGTAATAGTGTAAGGTATTCTGAATGCACTGCTTAGCAAGTAGACAGCTTGTTATTTACCTATCAAAGTTTTGACTGGTGTTAAGATGCAGCTCTACAACAATTAAATGTAAAAATCTTATTAGCATAGACAAGAGCAACAAGACTCAGAATACAAAAAAAAGATACATTGCCCCCTCTGCAAATTCACCTAGCTTTTGTTCCTGATGCTGGTGAACATCCAGGAGAGAAAAACAAAACAAAACAAAACAAAACAAAACAAAACAAAACAAAACAAAACAAAACAAAACAAAACAAAACAAAACAAACAGTGTCTTGGTTGCAGTACACCAAGTACAAAGTAGATGGAATCCCTGCTCTTTCTTCCAGTTGCTTTTATAGAGCCACAAGAACTAGCCAGGAGCTAATTAATCATTCACACAAATTCCAAATTAGATTTTAGGTAAATTATACCCATTAGGAAGGTGAGATGGAGACCCCATATTTTCTAACTTGCTTTAAAAAGTGATGTGTGAGACTTGTTTTATTACAATTACCTCAGAAAATTTTGAGCGTGAGGAACAGGTTGAAGAGATGGCTGATGGGAATATCCACAAAAGAGAGTCCTAGAGACAGATCTGTCTGCCAGCAATCACATCTGCTGAAATCTCAATTATAAATAAAATATCCCACTGTAAATGCCTGTTCTTGTGAAGTGAAAATATGGATCGCATGTAACTGATACGGGAAGGTATGTTGACGTAAGTGGAGTAAAAATAAGCAATTGGTAAGAGTTTCTGAATGGGTTTCTAAGAAAAGGCCCTAAATGAGTGTTTACAACTTTGCAGGCAGTATATAAATTACATAAATACAATGGTCGAGACTATAAAAAACAACTGATAGGAATTCAGATGGATTTTTTGCTTTTTAACCAACTGTCTTCATTACAGTGAATGCAGTTAAAATTCACCACAATCAGGTAAATCTAAACATTTTCAATATTGGCAGAGCTTATTATTCATGTCTTTCTTAGTTTCAGTTCAGACAAGTGTTTTGAAAAAGGCTAACTATAAGAACTGTTTCCTGTAAATCTATCACCTTGTTCCCCAGGAGTAAAGTTTTGCCAGTTTGCACTAGGCGTGGAAACTCCACTTTGTTTCTTTCACATATTTATTCTTAACTTTTTCAGACCTCACAGAACTTCATCTGATAATTCATGTAGGAAAGAATAAATCTACTTTGGCAGGTCCATATTTAAGTTAAAAGTATCTCTCTTAGAAATATATCCCATTTTGATTTACGAGGTCAATATGAATAATTTTGCATGGATAAACTTCAGTTAAATCAGGGTTTTTCTTTTACGTTTTAGGCTTGGAGTTAGGAATTGTGATCCTTGGTACCAGGGACTTGTTTATAAGATGACTCACTGAGATGCCTTGTGGTTGTGTTCCATGATTTACCATACAGAGAAAAAACAAAACCAAACCAAACCAACACAAAACACAACACAAAAACCCAAACGAAAAAAAAAAAAAAAAAAAAAAAAAAAAAAAAAAAAAAAAAAAAAA
>WKFP01014841.1:688499-734949 GCA_011057875.1 Pterocles orientalis | reverse complement strand
GGGGGAGAAAGTTGAGGGGTCGCTCCCGCCCGCTGGAGTGGCTGCTCGCGGCGGGTTCCCCGCACCCGCGAGGGGGCAGCGCGAAGTGCCCCCCGCGGCAGGAGGGTAGGGGGACAACCCGGGATGTCCCTGTGCGAGAAAGCCCGGCGTTGCCCTGAGCCGCAGCGGGCAGGATGGGAAGGATAGGACAACTGGTTGGTGGTGTCTGTGTCGCGAAGTCCCCACCTGCAACTGTCCACAGGGCGCGCCTGTCCTCGACAGGTGGCTCGCACCGCAGGACCCGTCTGCCTCGTGGTCTCGGGTCGCTGTCACCACGGGGAGGGGCTCCTCCTTCCTTCCCAAAAGTTGTTCTCAGGACTTTTTTCTCTCGCTTTGCCCTGTTTCCCAGCCAGCATGTCGCTCGGGGACGAAGGGGGTTAGGGGTTTTCCCGGGGGTCGCTAATGGAGCGGGAAGGGTTGCGCTGCCCGGGCATCTCCTCCCCGTGCCCGCAGCTCGTCCGCGGCCCTGCGAGCCAGTGCCCCCCTGCGCAGCCCTGTCTTGGAGGGCAGACAGAGCCTCTGGCAGAAGTTGCGGCACCACCCGGTGGGGGTCCCGCGGGAGAGCACAGAGCATCTCCGCCGACGTGACACCCCCCCGGCACGGCGAGATGTGCGTGTCCTGAGGATGCCGCTCGGGCTGGAGAGGGGCTGCGTGCTGTGGCTGGCACGCCGGACACCCAAGTGGGTGCAGAGGGCTATGAGAGACGTGGGAGCCCGTTGTTTCCGCGTGTCTCGGGGACAGACTCTACTGGGACCCTTCCCCGGGCCAGGCGACCACCAGCACGGGGCGAGAACAAGCTCCCCCGTCCCCGGGCACCGGCGGGCTTTGCGAACCTCTTCCGCACCTCGTGTCCCGCACTCTGTCGCCTCACTATGTGGTAAAGGGGCAAAAAGTAGTCCTTCCCGGGATATAGGGACGGAGGAGAAGAGCTTGCGAGGAGCGAAACACGCTCGGGGTTGACAGCGACATCACATGCAGATTTGTTGGGCCTGTGGTTTGCTTTAGTGAGGGGGGACGCATATGCTAGAAAAAACTTATAGCTAGGATCTCTTCTTGCAGGAGATCCTCTCCTGTAGCGGCGCGCGTTAACAGCGCTAACAAATCACGCATGTGTGTGATTTTTCTTTAAAGGAAAACTTTGACATTTGCGCAGAGAAATGAAAAAAAAAAAAAAAGGTCTTTCTCTTTCTGCCTGCTTTCTGAGAAGATAGGGTGTTCGCTTTAGGGCATCTGCCAAGAACTTGCTAAACAGTATTTGTCTTTCATAACAGCAACAGGAAACGGAGAGAAAACTCTCAGTTCTTTAAAACGGCTAAAGTGGCCCCTGTTGCAGCTTTGCTGTTTGTTTTTTTTTCCTTGTTTGTTCCCCCCCTTTCTCCCCGGAGCGCTTCCATTGCGAGCAGAGCTCATCAGTGGCTCGGGGCTTATTTTCGGGACGTGCCCGTCAGTGGCCCCAGGCCAGGAGACCCGTCTCCCCATTTCCGGGCAGTTTGTCCCGACGCTTCTGGGGCAGCCCAGGCTGTCGCGGGGCTCAGGAGCCTGCCCCTGACAGGCGCGGGGTGAGATGTCGTCCCTCTGCTCTGACCCTTTCCTTTAAAAGCAGATCCAGGGTGGCCCAGCGGTTCTGGGCAGTGGGAGGGAGGCAGATGTCTCTGTACACCTGATGGCATCGCTTGCAGAATACGTCTCTGCTCCACAGCCACACCTGAGGCTGTGCCATCGGGTACTGCCCGTTGAAGAGGGGCTGCACTGCCCCTGGAATGCAAGTTTGTGTTATATCATGCTTGCTCAATAGGGAATTTGCAGGTCGGGGAGGTGGCAGGGAAAGGGGCTCGGATGTAGAGAGGAGAAAAACAACAAACAGGTGACTTTTATCCTTGTGCAAAACTCAGGTGCAGGAGGTTGCTGAACTGATGCTTTACATAGGTGTGTGTCGAGATGAGAGCAGCACTTGACACCCCCTCAAATGAACAAGAACATTGTACATTAATAGAGCAACTGTCCATTGTATTTGTGGCTTTCCTAATAAAGGAAATAAATGTGTATCACAATTAACAGATTGTAAATTTCTGTGAATTAATACTTTTAGACAGTTGTAAGCCTTCTTGTGAAGGTACGGTTATTTTCAACTGTGTTATATTCACTATTGGGTTTGAAGGAAGTTCTCTCTTGTGTGTGTGAGCTCTTCCCCTACACTTTCCCAGCTGAGCTGGGACCCTTCCAAGTTGCAGTTGATGCACTCAGCCCAACATGCCTGTGGTGTTCAGGGGTTGCTGTGTTTGCTTACCTGCTCCTCATTGGAGATGGAGAGCAAAGAGCTTCTGAAAACATCCAGTCACTGTTACTGTCTGCTGCATCCCAAAGTGCTGGGCTGTCAGTCATCCCATCCTGTGGAAGCACAGCTAGCTTTGGGGCACACTTCAGCTGTCATGCTACTACATTGTAGTCGCTGGTCATATCCTATCCAAAATAGTCATTCCCTGTAATGCAAATCTTGGTTAAAATCCCTTTGAGGATACATAGCCATGCTAGCTTGTACCAGAGTATTGCTCTAGCATAGGAGGCTGAGCACTTGTGCTTTTGGTGCTCTCATTGTCATGGAAGGTCCAGGTATTTCTCTCTGAACTGGGAATGGAGGTTTTGGAAGTGATGACTTTTATACCTATATTTTATAGAGGCAAACATAGATATAAAAGAATATTTACAATTTCGTCACAGTCTTCCTTCCTTCTGCCACTCCTGCCAATATCCTGTAAGGGGTTTAAGAACTTAGAAGGTGTACTTAAGTGTATTTGTTTAAAAAAAAAAAGTACTGAAAGTACACTAAAATTATTGTGCTGCTTAACTGAAAAGAAAATACAACCTTTTTCAAATCTTGTAATTTAACTTTTGTTAAACTGATTTGTGAAGTTTAAAGCTGTTACAAGTTAGTGAATTCTGTATATAATGCAGCTAATATGCAAACATAAAAAATATGAACTAGCAAAAAGCCAGTGTCAAATCACCCAATTTTACTTTGGGCAGGTGCTACCTGTACACACACACAAACCAAGTTTGTGATCACAATTATCTGAGTTGTGAAAGTGATATTAAAGCAGTCATATGGAGTACTGCTTTTATTGAAAAAGTAATGTTTAAGCTTTCCATTGGGAATCTTGCAAAAAAGTTTTATCTTTTAAGTGAAAGGAACTCCACAAAACCCTAAAGCCAAGGTATTTGAGCAAGTTGTTCTCGGCAGTTTTCTCTTGTTGGTGTCAGGACCGAGCAATGATACATATTACATGATGTTACATAGTTATTCTGTTTTCTTAGCGTCACTGAAATGTTTGTAAGCAATTAGGAAAGTGTGAATCAAACAAATCATATCTGCAGTATTGCTGAGAGAGCTTATTAAAGAACATATACAAATAGTCTGGATAACTGAGAAAGTTCTGCTTAATTTAATAGACCAGATCAGAGAATCTTTATATGCTCATTAAAGCAAAGGAAAGTTATTTCATAAGTTATTCCAGGAAAAATAAACATGACTGAATTTGAAATATGTAGCATTAGTATCTTAAAATTTGTCAATGAACACATTGACTATTTAAAACAAAAGTGGTAAGAGAGAAGCAATACTGATTTTGACAGACCTGGAACCTTACCCTACCACAGCAAAAGGTATTCATCATCACAGTGTGGTGCATATGGCCACTACTTACCTGAATAATGTTATTTGACTGCATTGGGACTCCTTGGAATGTGATGTAGTGCAAGTTTCTAGTGTTAGGTCTTTGCAGGTCAAATTTTAACAAATGTTAGTAAATGCTTAGAAAATCATGAGTCAGTAATAAACTGTTACTGTCTTACATCGTAAAAAAAAATACAAATGTGTATAGATAATATAGAGTGACACCTCTGTAGAATGAACAAAAATCAAGCCCGCGGCATGAGAGCCTGTTTGTACCTCTGCAACACTTTGACTTTGAATGGCACCATATTTACATTCCAAAGGGTATTTTGCATTTGTCTTTAATTGTTGTATTATGCTATAGTGTTGGGGGCGTGAGGGGAGTACATAATGAAAGTTCACCAATAGAAAACTGCTTTAATAGAATTAGATTTTTTGCCATAGAAAAGATTTTTTTTCTGTTTGTGGTTTTTTTCTTTTAAATGAGAAAATATTTTTTCATGTGTAGAAGTCTGGTGAACCGTAATATGACAATTAGTTTAAAAACTATTAAAATAGTGCATTCGTTAGAAACAATTTCTTTTGTGGTATAGAAAATGTCTGATATTCACTATTGTCCTTTTACAAATAGAGAGACAAGCAGTAACTTGGTATGATTTACCCATTTAATAATAGTCATGATTGCAAGTAGAGATCACTTAATTTGTGTTTTGTGATTAAAAACTATATCAACATTTTGAGGGAAAATGTACCAGAAGAAAAATAATTATGTTCTGAGTAAACTGGAAGTCAGAATTCCTGTTTAAAAAGTGCTTGTGGTAACTAGTGGAAAATCTTTAGGGTGCTGTCATGGGTAATGCTGTACATGATATTGACATGTGCCTATTAAGAAATCTATGGATGAAGTATACCTTCAATCATACTGTGTGTTATTAAACAGTTCCAAGAACTAGGATCTGCCATAATATGGACACTGTTTGCCTTATACAGGAAAAGAAAATCAAGGGAGTGAAAGATTCCCAAGCCATCCAAGAAATAGTTTCTCTTCCTCTTAAGCAATCCAATGAATTCACAGAAATCAAGGTCTGTGCTATGAAACTGAAGAATGTGTACTTTGTAGCTGAAGACAAAAGACGCACCCAGGAGTAAATATTGATTGAACTAATCATCAGATGAATAGAAATGAGCTTTACTAGTGCACCAGTATAATGGGTTATGTTAACTAGCTCTTTCGTAGTCTACATGCTGCCCTTTCAACCTGTGACCCTATCTATGGAGCTCTTAATGAGGGAAACCACAGGTGTTACAACGGCATTTATGGTAAATCAGGCTAAATACAATAATTCTATAAATAGCCACTTGTAGTTACATAGGATAAAAAGGAAATTATTAAAAAGAAAAATAAAGAAGAAAAACTTTGAACATTACTACACAATCATGAGTTATCAGTAGTGTGTTAGTGGTTATGCATTGTTTTACACTTGTAAGATGCTGTCCTAGGTCGCTTACTCTTGAGTTTAGTAATAAACCTGTTAAATTAGCTTCAACCAAAGCATAACTTTTAAGAAACCTGATATATTTGAATTTAAAATCAATGTATTTAAAGACCAATTTTAACAGCTTCGAGCATTTAGCACAGTTGGGGCTTTCCATAATGAGTTTCATAGACAAAATAGATGTCAAATTGTGGTTTGTGCTTCATGTTTATAAAGTTCAATGTTATTCTTCCTTCTGATTCTGTGTGCAGTCTGGGCAAAGTCAGCAGTGCAGCTTTAAGGCATCAGTGTCATTGGAGGTGGCAGATGGAAAGTGCCTTTTGGATTGTGCTATTTTCCTGTTTGTTTCTAATATTGCTTTCATGAGCATATTAAAAACTCTGATTTGTGCACAGGATTGAGTATAGAATACAGCCATGATGGCCTGGTACTTGTTTGGACAGTGCTTACTCACGTGAGTGGTCCTATTGATGAGACATTTGGCCCTCTGGATTTTTTGTTGTCTTTGAACTATTTTTTATGAAGCAGAAATGCTCGCGCTTAACTTTGCCAGACACATTCTGTTGGAAATTTATGCAAACAGAATGACAGCTGTTTCTGCCTCTGCTACAAGCATATAGGCTAATTTAGTTTGACATAAATGTTGTTATTATGCTGTTAATGATGAATTAATTTGATGAATTGTCAATTACAATGCATCTACACAATTTTTAAGGAAGATCAATGCCTTTTTTGCAGCACAAAAATGCAACAAATTTTTAAAATAATATGTTTATCTGAATCTGGATCATGGACATTTAAAACCACATACTCGTTAAAGAGTAAGTGCCAAGGTTACAATTCTTGCTAAACAGACAAACTCATTTTGAAAGAGTTTTTCTATCGTAGGCCTTGTTTATGCAAATAGTTCAGTTAGATTTGATGGGACTAGTCACATAAATAAGGCAAACTGAATTTGAGGCTGTTTGTTCTGTGTCCCTATGAAACCCAGTGACTTGGGATTGTAAGAAACATGAATTATTATAAAGGGTCCAGGGAACCAACATAAGAAGCATGTCATGTTGAAAAACTCTTCATGCTCTGAAATTTCAATAAAATCACCTACTCCTAACTGCCTACTACTCTTTAGTACTCAAATATAGCTATTGGCTTCTGGAAATTCGTATTTGCTGGAAAGAGATGTTGGTAAATATGCTACTTGTTTTCTCAGCTAATGCTGGTGTATAAAACACCTTCAAAACATTGTTCTTCTGCCAATTATCAATAAATTACTTTGTTTAATTTTTATGATTATGCTGATTACTGTATTGCTGCTGGTAAATAGTGGTCAAAACAATCTTTAAGTAACAATTAAGAAAATACCTACTTTTGTAATATATTTAGGCATGAATATGCTACTCAAGGTAATAAACATTCTAACAGGGCTAAAAAAGCAGTATAATTGAAAAAAAGTAATTTTGACAATTGTTATAAAGTCAGTCTTCAAAACGGTCTGTTTGCTTATTGAGGTGGTCTCACAGTTAACTGATTCCTTTTGGTTATCCGTGATCACTTAGAAGGTTTGCTGAACACAACAAACACTTTTCACAGCAAAATTATTCTTTTTAAGATTCTCATTTCTGCTTCGTTAATCCATGGTAGCCGTAAGTGACTTTATCCTTCAGAGTTAACAATCCCAAACAAGATGTGTATTCCCATTGCATTTAATTTTTTTCATTCTCTGAAGCAATCCTTTAGACTAAAAATGTCTTTACTCTTGTAAGTAATATATATTGTGAGTTTTTTTGAGTGAAGGTGTTCATGGGGGGAAAAAGCTAGATCAAAAGAAGACCAAGAAGAAGTTGTTAAATTGCAGTTCAATCTAGTGTCAAAATAATGAGCTGTCAAGAGGGTAGCATATTATGTTTTGGAGCAGGTTGTTGTTGGTCTCAGATGAAATTATGGTTCTCCTAAAATAAACTTCAAGTGTAAAAAGTGAAGACAAGGCTGTTTATAAGTAAGCAACTCTTAAATTACCATTCCCACTACGACAGGAGGTAAAGTGTGACAGGCTTTATGCAATTTGATAATTAGGGGAGGTTATGTTGTTTGGTGTGTGGTGCACACTGAATGCTTACACTTGTCTGGAAGATACTATAGACCGAGTCCCGGAGTTGGTGGCATGCTCGTCTTTGCTAGCTAGCAAAGTGAAAACTGTGGAGCAAACCATTTTCCAAAAGATATATTGGGAAAGAATATTTTTTGAAGGAGGACACCTTAGTGAATTTACTCTATGTGAACTGTATAAAAGTGAGTTTAACAAAATTAAGAACAATATTTTCATTAAAAATGTTGCTTAGAGACATTCATGTTTATTGTTTTCTCTTTAATTCTTGAAAAATATGCCTGATTTTACTAGGTGATGATAAACTGTTACCAGTTAACTTTGTGATTTAAAAGCCTGCCACAGGAGCACTTTTTGGAAAACCTAACACTACACTGCTAGCAATTTTTCCTTGTTCACTTTTACACGTCCATGCTGCAACACCGATTTTGCTGCTTAAAACAAGATGGAAAAATGAAAGTTAATGTTGTATTTCATGTCCTGACTAAGTAGTGAAACAGGTGCTCTATTGTCTCTTCGTATTTGCCTGTCTGGAAGAAGAATGAAGTGTCAAACTGGCTATGAAAAGCATTGCTTACTTCAGTGTGCATTGTTTGGGGGATTTTGCATAATATTTGTACAATGAACTGTATTTAGTATTTAATTGGAATGAACCGAAAGAAAGGAGAGACCATGCACAGGAAATGAGGCCAGATATTCAAATGCAGTGGGAGCACAAATATGAACAAACGCAGCACAGTCTAGTGGCACAGAGAAGAAATGGCACTAGAAAAGAAATGTATTAATAAGGCACAGTGCCATTCGGCGATTTCATCTTTGTGAAGAAAATAAACTTTTATTTTGGCGAAAGTTCCACTGATGACCAAGCAGAGATTATTTTGTTTTGTTCAGGAATTTATATTAAAACTGTCGTTGTTTTATTTCAGTGAATTTGTGAAAGTTACACAAGTACTAATTACTACTAGCGTCTGTCAGCAAGCCAGACTTCTCCTTTTAACAACACAAGCCATTCTCTCTATACTGATACATACAGAAATGTGATACAAGAAATACCAGCTTAACTGTTTTTTTAATGTATAGAAACCCATAATATATGTCATAATATAGATAGTTTGTAAACAGTACTGCACTAGTAATATTCATTAGATGTGCCAACTAGAATAGTGAGAGATTTTCATTTAAAGGTAATGTTACTTTATATTGGAAAAAGTAAAAAATAGCAACACACTTACTAAATTTTCTCATTCAAAATCTACATATTCCAAATAATCTAAATTCATATCAAAATCATGAGTATTAAATAGTGTGAACTACAGCCACATGTAGATAGAACAGTTTTCATGTGTTTGAGTGGGATACACTTTATTGAGGAATCACAATTGCTAGTATGTACTAGTTTCCTCTTAGCTGTAGCCAATTTTAGAAAATTCAGATTATATTAATCTCTCAAATTATTAAATAGGAATAAGGAGGAAGATTAAACAACAATGTCAGTAGAGGCAAAGTATGGTTGATTAACACCTGTTGAGAATAATTCACTACAAATTGTTTCATAGCTTAAAAAAAGTCAACATCATGTTCCACTGCAATTTGCAAAGCACTTCTACATGCTTATGAAAGTAAATTCCTTATTCTTTACTGGTCAAGAGTAAAGATATTACCAGTATTGTGTCAGCTGTTGCAATATTAAAGATGAAACTTCAAAAATATCTAGTAGCTACCATACTTACCCATAATTTAATTAATAATTAATGTGTTATTTAAAAAAAATGCAGAAAGCTGTGTGCAGTATCTACTCAACATTTTGAGAAGCAACACTTATCACAGAAAGATCTCTGGAGAAACTGTTCATGTGTCAGTATTTCAAGCAGATATATGTTATAGTATATTACATCAGCTGAATGAAATCTGTCTGCAGAGCTGTGGTTGATCCAAGCTGTATCTTTAATTTTGAAACAGAATTCCCTATAGACTTGGCTGGAACATTTTACTGTAAAACTAATGGTACAATATGGCTCACTGGTTGTTTACATTCTGCTGATTTTCCAAATATGGGAGAGCTAAATAGTACTATCACTTTGAGTTCAGTGGGTAAGTGGGAGAGAATTTGCACTGTCTTAATTCAAGTGCCTACACAGAAGTTGCTTTCTTCATTTATTATTGATTTGAGTTAACCAAAATTCCGATATTTATTTCAGTAAAAGACCATTTACCAAAATGTGTTCTAAGTCAGCAATTGTTACAAACTCTAATGAGAGTGCCGTGAAGAACAGGATACTAATAAATGCGAGCTTTTCTAGGAAGCCATTTTCAGGCTTCAGCAGAATTTAGGAGAAAAAGGTTGTGCCAGCTGCATCATAAAACTGAAGGAGAGAAATATATGCTTTCAACAGGGTATTTAAGCAGGTGCAAGAGAAAATGGGGAGGAAAAAAGGATGGTAAATTCAGAGTAACAACAAACTATACAGAAAGGATGCTGTTTTGAAAGAGAGGGCTTGATGTGGAAGAAATAGGTGGAAATGTAAAGCAAAAGAACACAATATAAAAAGGAAGAGGGAGGAGATGGAAGGTTTTTTTGATGGGAACACTATAAAGTGCTGGACTTTTCAATTTCCACTCATTGCAGGCACAGTTAACTACAGAGGGCACGCTGTTAGAAATGAGAAAGAAAGAGAAGTGGAAGTAATAGAAAAAATGAGTGAAATAAGGAAGAGAATGAATGTGCAATATGAATGTATTCATTGTGCTACTTTCTTTTACTTGGTGTTGCACGTAGATTTGTTGTAATGGGACTTTAAACTATTTGGTATTCAGGTAAATGCTAACATTAGACATCCAATCCCATTCATTTCACTATGTATATCCAGAGCTCCACTACTCAGTAATGCTGCAAGTTGGAGCATCACATATACAATTATGTAAGCTGTCTATACAGGCTTGGCATTCACTGCACGTCAGCCAAGTTAGTCATTTGCAAAATTAAAATATCATTTGCAAAATATGTCCAAACCTGATCTTCATAAACTTTGGATCGACTCAAGTCAGGGTTGGGTTTTCTCTTTTCTGTCTTTCTGTTATTTTTCTGTCCCTCATTCTTTCTCTATATTTTTTTCAGTCACATTTGTTAAAAAGCAGTACACTCAGAAAAGTCCTTGACACTAAACTTCATTCACTTATTGTACAATGTGTAATTGGTTCATTAGACCATGCATCATACATGCCCATGTATTACAGAAAGATGTTTTGTTCTTTTCACCCTTTTGTTCCTTTTGGTTTGTCTTTGGATATGCTGTAGGGAAGAAATAAACAGTATGTTAAATTTTGGCTTGGCTACATCTCCATCATGTACCTCTATTACGTTTGTATGCCTGTAGCTTTGGAGATAGAAGAGCTGCTTGAAAGATTCATCTCTTCTTCCCTAGTGCTGCTTGGTTGCCAGCGCCTGCTCTTTCTCCTGCCTGGCAAAAGAATTTGCTTGGATCTTTGTATTTTTTTTTAACCGATCTATTATTTAAAGATCACTTAATTCATATAATAAGATTTTGGAGACAGTCGAAATGTGTAGCAGTGAAGAGATGATGTCCTGTCTGGTTAGAAAAGATCTAATGCCTTTAGATCGTTTCTCCATGCTCAGAAGATAAAGAGAAACAAGAATGGTTTTATGATATTCTCCATTTCTTCAAGACCAGGGTAGATTTTAGATATATACCCTTGACTAACTTTTACTTCCATATCAGCCCCACAGAGCTTATTACAGAACCAAACAGTTGCAAAACCATAACCAAAAAGAAAAAGGAAATCTGAATTTTCAGAAAACTACTCTGGTAGCGTAGGAGTTCTCTGAATTCTCTGCTTTCCAACCTCCCCCCTGTAGTTTTCTGCAAGTCCTAAGCATAAAACAGGCAGAGAGCCAAGCTGTCATCTGTTAACATCTATTTCATCCTTTCTCAGGATCAGTTGAGCTAGAGGAGGGTATAGGTCTCAGAGGAAAGTCTTTATGCTGTTACTGAAATGTTTAGGAATGCATCTGATTTTGACCTAGTCTTAACCTACATTATCTTTTGGGCAGAAATGAGCAGCAGGATAAAATAATTTCAGGCAGACAAATGCTATTAAATGCATATTGTGATTTTTCTTAATCTCCAAAATAGCATTTTTGATGTAAGTGTCACTGTGGAACAAGTCAACGTATGAACTTTTAGTTTGTTGTCAATAAAAATATAAATTGTTTAGGAATTATTTTTCATTTAAAGAATAAAGCTATTTCTGTGAAACTATGGATCACTGTCTAGAGGCCAACTGTTGTGATATTTTAAGCAGTACTAAGCTGTGAATATTTTATTTGCTCCTCAGGAAGGTAATTGAAAAGGCTTCATATTTTAGAGGTATGTATAGATATGTTTCATATTTAATGAGAGAATAGGAGATATCTTGATACATTTGTGCATAGAATGAATTAACTATTCCTTAAAAAATAAATCATATTATTTTCTCATGATGTGAGTTTAAAAATACATCAGTTTCTAGTAGGAGATGTGTTCACATCCAAGCATACAAACTTACATTACATATCTGTATATTTTTTTAGTTTACAATGAAGAGAGAAAAAATAAAATAGTTTGTCATTTTTCCAATCTGATATCAGATTTTGCTCATAGAGCTTACCAGTCATTCTGATGTATGTTTATTGGTTTTGGTTTTTATTGCAGTTGCATATTACCTTTTAGATTTTTTTGTGTGCTGTATTAGTTTAAATCCCCACATCCACTGGTTGTTAGTTAGTTGTTGCTTCTTGGTACATTTCATATTCTTGTTGTCTTTGTAGTTCTTCATTTTGTGAGCTGCTTCTGTCACAAGTATATTTTTACTGGCAGAGTCCATAGAAGCGGGCCATCAAACAGGTGTCAGGTTTGAACCTGGAATATGATCCTTCCTGGCTGTTCATTAGGCTCATTAGAAAGACAGGTTGAAGAATTTGTAATTGTCCATACCGGACTAAATTGTGTTATGCACACTGATGAATGCTTTCTGCAGTGACATTTATCAACTATTCATGTACCAGAAAGCAAAAAAAAAGTATTTAAGTCATGTCATTTATTTATTTTCTTCTCCTACTTGCCTATTTCTACCTATGTTTCTTCTATGTGAGAGCTAATAGTTACCCTTCTATTGCCAATATGATCAGCAGAAAGCTTTTGTGCAATGGAATTTTGTCAAATCAGTTAAATTAGAACTTTCCCAGGGGTTTTGCTATCTATTGTCTTCACACGTGATATATTGTTTACTTGAAACAGGTGCCAGATTGGTGGCTTTTCTGTACCCTGCAGAGATTTAGGACCTGTTCCTGAAGGGGTTTTTGGCATGTGAATGGTTGTGTGGGTGAGGTAACTGATGTGCAAAAGTCCTTGTCAGGCTGATTTTAGGTGCAGACCTAACAGGTACTGGGAGCCAAACTGCCCACGGCCCTGGGGCTGTGTCTCTCTGTGCCATTTCCCTATTGTGCCTCAACACTGACCTTGAAAGACCCTTTTCCTGTGGCCGTTATAACCTTGGCCTTGCTGTTGACAGTGCCAACAGGGGTGCCAATTAGTGCTATGTGGTGGGTTTTGTTTTTCCTTTTTTATGAACAGAGTCCATTGAGGGCTGGATTGAGACCACCGGCTTGCTTCACTCAGGCCACCAAGTGCCACAGCATTTTTGTTTTGCTCAGTCATTACCGACCTGGTGTTGAACATTCATCTGTAATCTGTATACAGTCTCTGTGTCTATCATTAATTTGAAATAGTTTCACTTGGTAGGAGAAGATGTTTGCTTCTGAACTAAGATATGTTGATAAGGCATAGTATTATGTAACAAATATGTAAAATACCTCAAGTTGCTTCTTGCAGTTAGATGCTGAGACTGCCTTTACAAGGACCACAAATTTTATCAAAAAATTCTAAGGAACTGACCAGGCATACAAAATAGGAACAGCAGGAATGACAGGTGCATTGGAATATTATATAAAATAATCTTATGTGTCACAAACAGCTTTGCAATCCAATATACAACCATGAGAGTCTCTGTTTGTTATGGGCTTCTCATAAGTGATCTTGGGACATTTCTAGTTACTGGGGTCTCTCTGTCAAAAATATTTAAGCAAATTCAGACATATTCCAGGCATCTGAGGTTTCAGAAATAGAAAACTGAGATGAAAAACAGAGTTGGTTTTAAGCATTACAGGGAACCCAGGATTAAATCAGTTGTTCTGAAACATTATTCTGTATTTTTCTGTCAGCAGAAAAGTTATTTTAAAAGGATTTTTTATTTATTTTTTTTAAATATATGTGAGCAAGGTTTTTTCCATGTCCAATGGACGTGGTAATCAGTAGTTTCCATTTAAATGTATAATGCCAAATTTCAAGTAACTTTTACATGTGGTTGTATGCTAGACTTGCCAGCTGAATACAACATTCTTGATTCTGTGTTTCTGCACTATTTTCAGTGTTTTAAACATTTAAAATATTTCATTCTTTTGTTTTCGTAACCAAGCAGGAAATATATTACACAGTTCAGATTTTGGTTGGCTTTGTTCTTTCTTCTTTTCCCTTCCAGTGAAAACTGTAACCCCTTATAGTGAGGCATATTGTAATTTTGTCTGCAACTTTATATCTTGTGGTGATGAAGCTAAAGTTGAGGAAGTATTAAAACTTATTAGCAACAGTAGACGGGAGAACACAGGGAGGGCAGAACTGGCTTGTTATTAAGTCATAATAAAGCTGCAGATTGGACTGTGGATAAATAATCTTAAAATAGCTGTCCTGATGCTGAAAAAAAGTAAGTACTCTTATTTAGTTTGAATGTACGTATCCATGAAGAGGCCATAGAAGGAATCATGTAAATGGTATAATTTAGGAAGTTATGCCAAAAAATATTTTTATTCCAGTTCAGTAAATTAAGCTGGCTACATTTCTGAGAAAGAGAGAAGGCTTTAAGTAGGAGGGATGAGTGTATGAGTGAGTGTGAGTGATTTTGTGAAGCGAGGTAAAGAAATCTGTGTTAAAGATGAGAGGATCGGGGGAGGGAGACTCTTTAGCCTCTCCTTTAAGTCCATTTCCCTCCTGAGTACATTTGCTTCCATCACAATGGGCTAGAAGAGATCTTTGTTTAGTGGTGCAGTGCCCCTGAGACCTAATTTAGCTTTTATAGCAAATTCAGAAAGAGACACAGTGAGCAAGAGAGACCAGAACAAAGATGTGAGTCTGCACTGTGAATATTGATACTTGTGGGTTGCTTCTGTAAACCCTTTAAAAGAAATTCTCCTAGAAATGCTGACTTGGACTTTCTGCTAAAGGAGGGCTGAACTTCAGAGTCGCACATTGTTTCATTATTCAGCTGTGATAATGAGGAGGTAGTATAAATGTCTGTTGTAGGGCAGCAGTGGCTTTTGTTACTTTTAAAAGACAAGTGGAAAGCCATTTAAAGTCAAGCAGAAATACATAAATTAATTTTACTTCTGCAAATGCATTTTTTTTTATGAAGTTTTACTGTTAGAAGCATATATTTGATCTAGTTCTGTGAATGTTACAAAAACATTCTCAGGAGTCTCAAAGCTTGATGTATGACATTTCTTATTCCTTTGTTCTAGTGACTTCTCTTTGAGGGTTTGGAATGGTTATGCTTTCTTCCAGCACATAACTTTACAAAGGTCATCTTTGCCGCCCTCCAGGATTAGGGCAACCTGGAGAATTTTTTCCTGTATTTTACGTCTTTTATTTTGTCATGAATGGAGTTGTATTGTGTTCATGTAACTCCATGAGTCTTACTCAGTAGGACTTGTATCCATAGTCTTGACATCAGAGCTCTGCTTTGCTACACTAGAGATGTGCCTTGTGAGTATCACTATTTAAAAAGTGCAACATGAAATAAATTCAGATGTGGGGGAAATTTGCTTTGGAGTAATGTACTAGTCTGTTATCAGCACACAAACGTTGCTTTGATGTTGAGAGTTATGGACAGCTACAGAAATATATTTTTTGGTTAATATAAGACAAGATTAAATGAATCACCCGTTAGTTGATTTAACTTGAGGTTTTGTTGGTACTTTTGTGGCTGATCTAGTTGTCCTGCAGCTTCGTATTTTACTTGAACATTTCCTTCAAAGACTATTTTATAAATAAAACATAGCCTTGTCAACAACATATGGAATGTTGATTTGAGTCAGCTCAAAAGTATGTATTTGAAAGTGCATACTTTCAAGAAACTTGTATTTATACTTTATTTATCATCTAATTTTGACTTGCTTCCTGTTCTTTCTCTGAAGAGCACTTGCTAGTAAACATCCTACTTTCACAAACTGTGGGCACAAACTGTGCACAGTCACCAGTTTATGTCACGTTGCCTTGCTGAAACTTCTTGCTGCTGTTGCTGTGCAGCCCGATTTGCACTAGCCAATATCATGGTATATATTTTGTCTCAGCAGCAGATTTCAAGTAAAGGTCTGGACGCATAGCTGGCTTCTTCAGCTGGTCAGCTCCAGTAGTGAAAGGAAAAGCTTCAAGAGCTGTGTTGTGCAACAGATTGATTCCTTAAGGTTTTCTCTAGTAAATTCAGGCTGGATATCTTAGAAAAATATTTAAACAAATAATTGAGGTGTTTCTATTTTTTCATGTATAAATCAATTTGGATGGGAAGCTAGCGTTTGCAGTGACGTTTGTTTCCTTCATTTTCCAAATAGATTTTGTCCCCTTTGTGACGTGTTGGGAAGAAACACAACTAAACACGAACGAACAGCATATTCCCTTTTAATCTGTGGTGTGATTAGGAACTCCTCAAAAAGATCCTGTGTCAGTGTCCTTTTCTGCCAAAGAAGGAAGCATGTGAGAAATTTTCTGAAACATTTTGGGATCTGCATGGAAATATAACAACTTAAGCAAAAAAATCTGAAATTAAGCAAGAAGCTTTGGGATCAACGTATTACCTTGCCATTGTAAAAAAAAGGCTATTTTGATGTGTTGAGGACTTAGCTGGGGACTCAAAAAATCTAGGAAAAGTAAATGTTTGAGGACTATGTCTTGGTGTTTTGAGTCATGGATGGAGAAACAGAAGTGGCAAAAGCAAGATTTTGGCATGGTGTAATTTGTTAAAATTTAAGTTAATTCTGCTAACTTGGTTTAAAGCAGAGACTGAAGAAGCATTTTTGTAGGCATGTGAGGCTATCTTGCCTCACCAAAATGTAAATACTTCATTTTTTGCCTATTCTGTCTATGGGAAGGGAAGGTAGAATTTAACAATTTAATTAATGTTTAAAAATATTTTTCTTGTTGTATCCCTCAACACTTTCTTAAAATAGATCTTTCTACCAAAGATAATGCAGAACTTGCTTCTCAGAATTACACTGTCTCAAGTTTGCTGTTGCTGCACTGATATTTTCATCCAAATTCTGATAATAAATAGGACTAATTTCTTATTTAGTCCTTCTGTGAGTAAACACTACCGAAGAAAGAAGCAGTAAGAGCATAGAGAGAGCAGTATGTTTTGTAAGGTTTTCCACAGCAACCCAGTGAAGTTTATTACCATCTGTATTATGATCTCCGTTTTCAGGCATGCAAATCTGTAGTTTCCCTTCATTTGCCGAGGTGTTACTGTAGGGATTTTTTGCAAAGTATTTTGTTTAATCATAAAGGTGTCCAGGGGTTTTCTTTCTCACCAAGTTCTGTCAAAATGCAAAGAAAGCTCCTATGCTCTGGAAAGAAAGTGATGCCATGCTTCCATTTGATTCTTGAGCCGTGTCCAGGTTGTTCAAGGTCTCCTAATAATTCTTGAAGTTTGTTCCACTCTTCCAGTGTTTCCAGTTTCCAGAGATGGTCTCTAGGGCACCATCAGGCTGGATAGTTAATTCAGGAGTTCTTAGAGCATTTCTAGCAAGATCCGAATACCTCTTCATACCCAAAACTGGTGCTCTGTACAGAACACCATGATCTACTTCATATTGTGTCTTTGCCGTCTGATCTAATGCCAGTATCCACGAGGGGGTTCCTACATCATCTCCTTGGCTACCCCATGTGGACCTCACATCACCTGCTGGAGGTAAGCATAATTTGGTAGTACCAAAGGGACTTGGCATCGTGGGGTGTGAGGAAGAAGTCAAAATGTCTGAGAGTGTTGTTTACAGGAGGGGATGAAAATCTGGAGGAGAGGCATTTCCAGTGGCCATTGAATCAAGAGAGAAGGATTCCAGGATAATATATGTGCTTAACACTCAACAAGGGCCAGCAGAGCTTGTTATTAACAAGGACTATGTGCTTTGTTTTTCCTCATTCAAGCAGTAGATAAAGAACAAGTACAATTCCTCTCCTCAAAAATAAAAAAAAGGGCAAACCAAAAAACTCATTCTCCTTAAACTTCTATGTTTTGTTTGGTTGGTTTTTTCCCGAAGCTGCCCAAAGTATTGGATAAAGAATCACTTTGCGGCACATCATGTAATGCTATGAAAATCCACACTTGTTGAGAAATGAGACTGAAGCTATCAAGACTATGAGATGAAATTTTCGTGAAAAATGGACAGTAGCAAAGTAAACATCTTCTACTGTGACCTTCTACAGAAACATGCTTAAATTAACTGTACCTCTGTGTCCACAGCAGTTGATCTTGAAAAAACTCCTGTCTATGATTGAAAACAGACACATTTCACTCTAGCCTGAAAATGAGGGTTTCCTTTCCAGACACTAAGCCTGCATGAAAAAATCACAGGGCAGCTTCCCCACCCCCTCAAAAAGGTGTTACCTGCAGACTCTGCTTATGAATTAAGGGCTATTGCAGTGTTCCCAGCCTGCATGTTTAATGTCTAGCTTATCCCCCCCATACTAGGTATGCTAGGGAAATGTTTTTGGAGGTTATGTTGGTCAGATCTGAGGAAGATCCTCGTCTGGAATAAAACCATACGAAATACTGTGAAAATAATTTAAATCATCTTTCCTTACTTTGGCAGAAGGAACATGAATCCTAGATTTTTCTGAGGCCTAAGATACAGGCAGAAGGGAAGGACGGGCATCTCTTTTCTTCTGGTATGGCAGCGCAAATGGTGATGAACTTAACATGTACTAGGGTACAACAGGCTGTGATTATGGTCAGTCACATCAAGTCTTGTGGACTGGCTACTTGTTTATTCAGAAAAAAATGGAGGGAAAGAGGAGAGAGAGCAGGGTGCAGAAGCAGGTCAAGGGTGTGGTTAGATCTGGTGCTGTAGCTACCAATCACTCATGGAATTTTTTTAATCTATTTTCTTGTATTTATCCCGTTGTTTGAATTCCCTCTGAGAGTACTTCAGAGGTACGAAACTTCAAAATGCCATGCAAAGTCACTTTCTTTTCTTATCATCTGTGTGAAATATTCTGTGTGTCATCTCTATCCCTAAATGATCAAAAACATTTTTGAGAATATCCAGCATTTTTCTATCTCACAAAATTTAAGAGCTACGCTAAAAAGTTGCTATATTCTGTGCAGGAATGGTACAGTATCTGATGGGGCATGTTTTGGAGCAATTGTTCTGTGAAGGCCATCAGATGGATGCTGCTGGCTTGATTTTTAACCTACAGTAATGATCTCTGAGGGAGGAAATCCTCATGTGAAGTCAGTGTTATGCTTTCCCCTTGTCCACATTTCAGCCATGACCTGGGGAGGCATTTCCAGCCATGGCTCAAGTCTAACTGAATAATCCTCCTGGGAAGTGGTGTTGAATTTTGCAAGGAGCCAGCTGTAGGCAGAGGCCAGGAAAGGCTGTCTGTGGCAGAAACAGAGGTGTTTCTCGGGATTGCTCTGTGGTTGTCACTATGGACTGCTACCTGTGGCAAGCTGTCCTATGGCTTCTCTTTGACAGGCTTAGGAAGGCTAAACAAATGATGCTTTCTGGTATGGCCCAAGGCAAAGATAGTTTGGACAATAAGGAGTTTTTTCCCAAATGAAGCTTACCGTCTGTGTTCTCACAGGACAGTGTAGATGCAATTTAGAAATATGATTTGTTACTTAGTCTTTTCATCACACTGCTGTATAATATTTTAGGTTCTTTAAGTTTGCAAACTGAATGGAGCTTGGTAGTATAGTCATTGGACACTTGTAGAATATACTATGATTGACAGATGTGTTCTGAGCCACTAAATCCAAGTAGAGAATGGTGAAAGCACTGTATGTCAGAACAGTACTAACAGATGTAGTTCTCCTAGAAGCTATGCTAAGGCACATACGAGACAAAGAGGTGATTCAAGACAACCAGCATGGCTTCACCAAGGGCAGATCTTGCCTGGCCAATCTGGTGGCCTTCTATGATGGAGTGACGGCTTCAGTGGACAGGGGAAGGGCGATGGATGTCATCTACCTGGACTTCTGCAAAGCCTTTGACATGGTCCCTCACCACATCCTTCTCTCTAATTGGAGAGGTGTGGATTTGAAGGATGGACTGTACAATGGATTAGGAATTGGCTGGCCGGATGCAGCCAAAGAGTTATGATTAATGGTTCTGTGTCAGGGTGGAGGCCGGTCACGAGCGGTGTCCCTCAGGGGTCTGTCTTGGGACCGGTGCTCTTTAACATCTTCATCAATGACATAGATGATGGCATCGAGTGCACCCTCAGCAAGTTTGCGGATGATACTAAGCTGAGTGGTGCCGCTGACACATTGGAAGGATGGAAAGCCATCCAGAGGGACCTGGACAGGCTGGAGAAGTGGGCCCGTGTAAACCTAATGAGGTTTAATAAGGCCAAGTGCAGGGTGCTGCACTTGGGTCGGGGCAACCCCAGGTATTTATACAAACTGGGGGAAGATCTTCTTGAGAGCAGCCCTGCGGAGAAGGACTTGGGGTGGACGAGAAGCTGGATATGAGCCAGCAGTGCGTGCTTGCAGCCCACAAAGCCAACTGTGTTTTAGGCTGCATTAAGAAAGGGGTGGCCAGCAGGGAGAGGGAGGTGATTGTGCCCCTCTACTCGGCTCTTGTGAGGCCCCATCTGGAGTACTGTGTCCAGGCCTGGGGCCCCCAGCACAGGAAGGACGTGGAGCTCTTGGAGCGGGTGCAGAGGAGGGCCACAAAGGTGATCAGAGGGCTGGAGCACCTCTCCTATGAGGAAAGGTTGAGGGAACTGGGCTTGTTTAGCTTGGAGAAGAGAAGGCTCCGGGGAGACCTCATTGCGGCCTTCCAGTACTTGAAGGGAGCCTGTAAACAGGAGGGGGAGCCACTGTTTACGGGTGTGGATAGTGATAGGACAAGGGGAAATGGTCTTAAACTAAGACAGGGGAGGTTTAGGTTGAGATTAGGAGAAAGTTTTTCACCCAAAGGGGGTTGGCACACTGGAACAGGTTGCCCAGGGAGGTCGTGGATGCCCCATCCCTGGAGGCATTCAAGGCCAGGCTGGATGTGGCTCTGAGCAGCCTGGTCTAGTGGTTGGCAGCCCTACATATGGCGGGGGGGTTGAAACTAGATGATCACTATGGTCCTTTTCAACCCAGGCCATTCTGTGATTCTATGATTCTGTGATTCTATATAGGTATTAGTCTATTGCTGACCTTTGCGTAGCTGCATGGAATAGGTTCTGCTCCTTTTCTTCATGTGAGAAGAAGATCAGTCAAGCATTTCTCATGTTAAAGTAGCAAAATTAGGGTTCAAACAGAAGTGAACTACACTGACAAACATTATATTCACCTGCTAATAAAGCATGAAGAACAAACAAGATGATAGAGAGATTCTGTGAGTCTGCTGTCTGTAAGAAATACTCCCTGAATGTTTTTCAGGATTTCAAATTCGAGGCAGGGACATTCTGGTAAATAAATATCATTAGTAGCCTTATCATTTACCATCCTGTGACCATTTTGTCATATCCCCTCTAACCAGAAAAGGATAAGAGGGAAGTGCACACTTGGAAGGCATAGCCTGCAGATAAGCAGGAGGTGTTTCTGCCCCATTTGCAGTCTTTTGTGATTCTTCTGAGGACAATGCTGTTACAGAAGTCATTAACTTGAATGTCTGAGACCTCCTTCTCAGCTCTTAACTTTGCAGGAGAAAGCTGAAATGGATAAATTAGGGCCAAAATCTTTTCTTTCCTACACATAGCAAAGCATTCCATACTGCAGCCAACCCCAGTATGGACCTCATCATATTGATCTAACAGACAGTTGTGCTTCCAAAGTCATATAGCCAATAAATAATAGCTTTTTTCTGATGTTTTCAACCCCTTATAAGAAAAAAATTGATTCTACATTGCAAAGTTTATTTTTTCTTTCGTAATACATCAGTTCTTTCATTACATGTTTAGGTTTTTTTGTCCTTTTGATTTTCTTCATTGCTACTACTTTAATATTTTGTATATTTTTACATTTGTTCTGGTTTTATTCTACTTTTATCTGTATTTTTCTTCCATTAGTGTCTTTCTTTCATCTGAGTTTTCCACATTCTTCTTTGTATTTTTCACTCTTCATTCATTGTGTTTGTTCAACCTGGAGAAGAGAAGGCTCCGAGGAGACTTAATAGCAGCCTTCCAGTACCTGGAGGGGGCCTACACGAAAGACTGAGAGGGACTCTTTACCAGGGAGTGTAGTGGTAGGACAAGGGTATGGGTATAAGCTGAAAACAAGGTAATGGGTATAAGCTGAAAAAGGGTAAATTTAGACTAGACATTAGGAAGAAATTTTCCACTGTGAGGGTGGTGAGGCACTGGAACAGGTTGCCCAGGGAAGCTGTGGATGCCCCATCCCTGGAGGTGTTCAAGGCCAGGCTGGATGTGGCTTTGAACAACCTGGTCTAGTGGAGGGTGTCCCTGCCCACCACAGCAGGGGCTTTGAGGCTCAATGATATTTAAGGTCCTTTCCAACCCAAACCATTTTATGATTCTCCATGTTAGCTTTTCTCACTGGGTGTGGATTATTCCTCCTCTGTAGTAGTAGTCCTTAAAAGTCACAACTTTTCAGTACTCATAGCTTTTAACAGTCAAGTTATGTTGTCTAAGCCCCTCAATCTCCAAAGGTTCCAGATGCAATTCGGGCTTTCTAATAAGATTAAATTAGTCTCTTCTTAATGTTTTTACCATTGGAGGTGTGTCCTGTCCCACTTGGTGAGTGAGGGCAAGGTTTCATTTGGATATCTGTGCAGTAATCCAGAAGATGCAGAACAAACTTTGAGAGGTTCAATTAAACAATAATTTTCTTAAAAAGAGGTAAGATATAAAATATAAAATGTCAAATGTAGTGGAATTACAAAAGATAAATGACTTGGCAAAGAAAACTTATAACAATACCATCACCCAGAACTTAAAACAATGTGACAACTACTAACGATGTAATGATACTAAAGTTACCAACAATATTAAGGATCTGCAAACACTTACAAAACTTACAATCACTTGCCACAACAAAGCTTTCCACAGAAACTTGCTGAACATGCCCCAAAATAAGCTGGAATAAAACTTGTAATGGTGTTACCTTATGTGCCAGAAAAAGTAGTTGGAGATAGAGGGACAGAGAGAGAAAGAAAGAGAAAAAGGAAAACTCAGAAAGAGAAGGGAAATGAGAATGAAAGGAAAGACAGAAAGATTCCAGAATTGATATCACCACACTTAGATCCAGCAATGATCAACATCTTGGGGGTCCTCCAATGGCAGGTGTGCCCCTTCCCATTGCTATTTCAGCTTTTTATAGACAAGTTCTCAGGTCTCTGCTTAGCTTTCTTCAATTAGCCTAAGAAGCAATTGAGGTGTCTCCTTAATTTGCATGGGAAGATTGGATTTACTTTGGCTGGACTTTTCTTGTTGGTGCCTCAGAGGTGAGTGAAATCACCTTGTGGGGCAAGGTTTGCTCCTTGGTTGTGAGGCAGGTGACCTCGTTAGCAAGGGAGTAAGACCGTAAGTCTTTCCATATATTCCACACTTCCTCTTTATCAGCAAGGAGTTTACAATGGAGACATTTGAGGCAAACCATTTGTTTACAAATCTTTAGGCAGACAATTGCCTTTCATCCCTTACCTTTGAAAGGCAGTTGCGGTTCTCTGCAACAGACCCCTTTCTCATTTTGTCCCCTACAGGGTGTGTCTGCAAAATTTTTCAGTACGTATCCCGGACAATGTTACCTAGCTCTTTGGTAGGTCTACACAGCTCATACTGGATCCATGAAGGTTAAACATGTTATAGGAATTATTGTCTTCTGTGTAATGTGTTACTGATTTTGAAGGTAAGTTTGTGCTGGGGAAAGTACACTAGTGTTTTTCTGATGCTGTAAGAACCTAGACGATTATCCACAGAATCATTGTAGATGCAATTTAGGTGATAGGTGCTTGACTACAAAACTGTGACTCTAAAAGCCTCTTTTTAGAATACTTAAACTCTGTAAGCTCATTTGCTTTTAACATTTAGGTTCTTCAGAAATTAAAAGTTCCTCTTGTCTCCTGCCTATATGTACATCTCCCATTTGTACTCTCTTACAGTGCAGAGAGCATTCCTCTGCCTGTGATCTTTTGAGGACCAAATCTGTAAATATATAAGGATATACCTAACAGAGCAGGCTGTATACTGAACACAAGTGGAGTGGGAGATGATGGGGGATTCTTATCCATTAGGGCAGAGTTAGGAGTACTTCCACAGGACCTTAGTAACTGTGATCATGTCCCAGCTCAGAAAGATACCATAATGACATTGCTGTGGGCAATTTGTAGCAAGAAGGGAGTGGAGATGATTTTCCATCTTGCTTGTTGATGCTCCTGACTTGCAATACCTTTAAAGATTCATTAGGTTAGAAATGGGGCAAGCATTATCCATTAGCCCAATAGAGCAAGACTGAACATCCAAATTTCGTACTCTGACCTCAGATCTGTTTTCCAAGTTTGAAACTGGGTAAAAAATAGCTATTGAGTCAAGAACTGGAGCAAGAGCTTCCTCCCCAAGTTACTTGATGACAGTGCTAAAGAACCTTTGTTCTCTCTTGATCTTCTCCTTATTTCCTCCTTTTTTTAAAGAACAGATAATACAAAATTGAACAGTGTCATAAGGAGAAACTAAGAATATTCACCACTCCCCATAAAGTCTCTGAAACCTGTGTGGGTTCCTAAAGGTGAATATTGTCTTCATGCCTCTACATATATAGCCCTCAGTTGCCATACTATGCAGCAGTAGAAGCAACTGTCTCAATTTTCAACGTGTGTTAATCATAACTCTTCTGCCAAAAATGCTGAAGCTGTGCTAATTTTCTCCATCTGATAATTTGCATGAATGGGTGAGTTGTATCAGTGTCTTTAAAGATTGTAATTAGAAGTGCACTAGGAGATCACTGTCAGAGTGAGAATTCATCATTCACTTTTAATGGAATGACGATGGTGTCTTCTAAATCAACAACTTCAAATGCCAAACAGTAAACAAGGATGTTGAAGGATTATCAAGTCCTAAAGAATGTAGCTATGCAAGGACTCTTTGTTTCATTTGGAGTGTTTTGTTCCTGTAATTGTTTTTTTTTTTCCAATGCTTGGTAACTAGGTAAAATGTCTTAGTTCTGAGTTATGGGAACTGAGTGTGCATCCACATTGATCACAAGTTCACAGAGTCAGGCTTAGTACAAGTGTTATGGTAGGTGGCATGGATCAGCAATAGACTTAGCGGCGTTGGTCAGGGCTGTCCTCAGAGGGTTGTTCTACCGCTAGCAGCAGGCTTAGCTGTGATCAGCAGTTCAGCAGAAGACTGGCAAGGTTGGCATCTCAGTCACTTATTGTCCACAGCATCAGAGTACCGTTGAACATAATCACCAAGTCAAGTTAGTGCACGTGAATTTATGGACCACTCTGCGTAGCAGGTTGTTCTTCAAACGGTCTCTTTGATTTCACTGGGGATAGAGCAGGGTAAGAATTACTGAATGTAAGGATGATTTTCATGTTAAGAGTGTCTGCTATTTCTGTCCCTCAACACCCTCCCATGTGCACAATAAGGATATTTCTCAGAAATTCAAGGGGTTTTGTTTTGAATTCTTCTAAGCTATTAGGTAGCCAATTGAATAATTCATTCTTTTATACAAGATAAATTTGATCCTCCTGGCTGACAGAGTAAAATCACTCAATCTTTTTCCAGTGCTATTTGTAAGACAAAGACAGAGGGTCTCCAAAGATACACTGATCATTTGAGCTGTGTGTAGCTGACTTCAACAAAGATAAACAAAGGTGGGTTGTTTGGTTTTTGTTTTTTTTTTTTTGAAAAAAGAAAGAAAGAAGTTTCTGTAAGAAATAAGGCCTGGCTCCTAGCAATTAAATTATTTTCCTTTTTTTTAATTCCTTTTAATGCTCAGAACATCTGCATGCAGGAGAGAGATATGCAGTATAGAATTAATACTTGCATATGCCTTACATTTTCTCTTACTTAGCTCTGAATATGTCTCCAAAAACTTTTGCTTATACTGCATTACCATGTTGTCTCAGTGAGACTCACTATTTCAGGTCCTTTCCCATCAGCATTCTTCTTGTCTTTTCTGCTGTTACCTGGGTGTTTCCAGCTGTTTCTGATGTTATACTTCCTTGAGGTTTGAAGTAAACTTGAACTATTTTTCCTCTGCCAGCAAAACCTCTTTCATATTAAGCATTTATAGCACGTGCAGCACAGCCTGTGTTTAGACATCACTTCTCTACTATTGCTTAGATGCTGGTTGAGGACAGGGCTGCTTGTCATTGATTAGAGACTGTTGCTCAGACTATCTGTAGCTATCATAACACTGAAGTAATATATGCAAACCTGGCCCTGTATTTTGTGTTACCCCCACCACTTCACCAGGCCACCCTTTCACTACAGCATCCTTTCTCTGGTGCCAAGCTTTCCTTGGCAGTGCACCAAAAGCCTATAAGTCTATTCTCTAATTTCTCTTTCCTTGACACACTTCACTTCTCATTTCAGGCAGTAAGTCTCTTCTTAACACCACTCTAAGTACCTTCCTGCATGTAACCCCTTAATGGCACATGTCCTGGTAGTCCTGGACTCTGTTTCCTTTGATCTTTTCTCTGGGTTAGGAAACTCTAACTCTGTTTCTTCTTCTCTTATCCCAGAGGAGCTTTTGTGATGCACCTGTTGGAAGCTGTATCCTAATTGTCTCTGTCCAGCTATGATGTTATAATATCTAACAAACATATTTTTTCTTATAGAGCTTTGATAGTTTATTCAGCTCTTTCACATTGCCTCTTTCACATTGCTTTTACTTTTACGCTTTCTGTTGCTGTTTTGTTTCAATGAATCCTTTGCCACTACTTTATTTTCCTGTGTTCACTTATATGCCTAAACTGCACTACATATCTTTTTGGCTAGTTCTCCACAAATAAAAGTCAGTTTCCCAATATCTTTCAAGGCACATTAGCCTCTGTGGTATTTCTTGTAATGTGTTATTTAATATTGCTGAATCATATTGTGGTCACTTTGCCAATCTATTCCTGTCATGTGTCAATGTGTGACTAGTAACTCTGAACTGGTCAGGTAACTGGAATCAAGCAATAAAATGTGAGCCTTCTCCTGTATTTTGGCTCACACATCTATTTGACTTACCACCTTTTCTCCAAAATTTTCTTGCAAAATTGGAGGTGATGGGCAGTATGTTCTGAAGAGATATGGAAGTCAGCTTTCTAATGCTCTTTTCTGTGCTACATTTCAGCTTTATTCCTTTGTAAAGTATGGGTAACAACTGCTACACTACTGGGACATTTAGATGTTAACTTAATGCTTGCTAAGTTCTTCATGTTGTTATATCAGTTGCAAGGTATTTTTTTAAGTTTCTTTTACTAGATAGCAGACTTTCCCTTGGGGCATTCAAACATCAATGGCTGAAATTGGATGCAGCCATCACTTTTTCCCCACCCCATATTACACACCAACACAAAGTAAGAATGATGACAAATAGAAGAGGAAAAGCTGTGGGAAGGAGAGGAAGGATAAAGATCTTCTACTGAAATAAGCAGGGTGGCAATAAGAATTTGCGAATTCAGAAAAATTTTGTTATATTTCTGAAATAAACTAGACAATAAAGTCATATGGTATCTGATTGCCTTTACTTGCGGTTAGTGTATTGCCCTAAATAAACTGTCTGGACTTTTCCCAGAACCATGTCTAAAACATTTGGCTCATAAGACATAAAAGGGCTACGTGTTGGAGTCGTTCCCTACATTTTTGGCACATTTGTCCTTTTTGACTTCATTGCAGCACTGAGTAAGACCTCTTTGCAGGCCATTAGTATTTTAAAAGAGAAATATGTAGAAAAGGTATAGAAATGTTTTCATTTTCACCATGGCACATGGGGGTTTAAATTTATTATTATTTTAATTTTAACCAAAATATGTATAATTGTAATTATTATAGTTTTAATACAAAAAAAAAACGAGTTTAGTTTCATAGACGTTCAATCTCTCATAGCTTTCCGTAAGTATTCTCAATGTCTTTGGGACATTTTCAAAATTTTATTTGAAATCTGTGTATTTTGGCTAACTTTGGTAGCTTTTTGAGTATTTTCTCTGGCACAGAAAATATGCATTTTGGTGAGTATTACCATCATCAAGAGAGTTAAGCAGATATCTTTATTGTTTCTTACCATACCTCTTAGTATTTGACATATGAAATTTGTTTTATGGAGGAACAAGTTCAGACTGGAAATTCATGTGTATATATATATATACACATATATTTTCCTCCACTATATTCTCTGCTTGTATATAAGACTTCCTGTTGCAGTGATTTGGTTTTGCCAAAATAAAGCTTTAGACTTGCACTACGGTGGAAATGAGGACATTTCTTTGTTCTTTCCAGGATGTAGAAATACAGGAAGATTATGCTATTAGTTGCCTCTGAATCTTACCTAAAATTGTTTTTTTGTACATAAAGTCATTCAAGTTAACTTTTCAGCTGAGGCAGTGTTCTTCATACTGTGAGGAAGCTGGAATTTTTCTTTTTATATTGTAGCTGCAATACTCGAGATAACTCATAAATTTACCTGTCTCAAGTTAGAGAGTCAGTTAGAAAGTCAAAACCATAAATCAAATTTTCATGAATGCACTTAGTACATAGAATATATAATATAGTTAAGGTGGGAGTTGAGATTCTCTCAAGGTTCGCTCATGTTGTCTCTAAATACTTAAGACTGATAATGCAATTTTAAATACACAGTTAACTATGAATGTTAAACAAGCAATGAACTTCTTTTTTGTAAGTTCAGGGAAACCTAGGAAATACACTTTAAATTAAAGAAATTAATCTAGGAAAAATTCTGTAATTTTTGTCATGGGAAATTTTTTAAATTTTGTATATAACCTTTAAATGAAAAGAATGATAAGCTCAGCATGTCATGACTACAGAAACGTCGTCATGCAGTTATCATAGCTGGAAAAAATATTGAAGTAAATAAAATAAATTTCTGCATTACTGTGTATTGTTGAAGACTCGGTGAAATAAAAGGCAGACATAAAAACTGGATGGCATATTGATTTTTCATTATAGGATAAAGGTTTGCTTACAATTGCAAAACTGTGACAGCAAGTAGCAAAAGCTATGAAATCCTTTTGTGGAAGGCAACAGAAGAGGGAATAGCTGTCTGCCTTAGTTCTGTTTGTGTGGTATGTACAGATAGTGATGCAAGACTTTTTTATTTCTGATGTTAAGAACATGTGGGAAAAATATTTTGTTATTTTGTCTTGTTTGGTGTATGTGTGTAATTAAATCTACAGAATGCAGTCAAATTATTCTTTTTGAAGTGATTTCTTCTCCTGTGTTCTCAAGTATGCAAAATTAGACTGCAGTTTCCTTTGGTTATTTACATCTAGTTCTTGAATTTCTTCTATAAATAATCTTAGGTCTCTAGATTGTCCATAAGCAGTTTGTTGTATATGTTTCATATTTAAAATTGCAGGTGTGATCATTCTCTTTGAAAAATATAGCATATGGTACAGTTTCTATTTCTTAACCAATGAAGGGTACTCTAACAAGTTGCTTTCTACTGTAAGTACTCATAAATTCAAAATTCATTAATATTCTTTCATATTTATTTAAAATCAGTTGTTTGTAGAAGTTAGTAAATTTGTTTGCTAAAATATTTGTGGAAGGTGAGTATGAAATGAGAACTAATAAATTGAAATTAAATACATCTTTTTTTTTTCCCTGAAATATTTTCTGAAAATAGTTTTAAGTACTTGTCCATGTGGCTTCCATATAAAAGTCTCACAGAGCTGCACACAGACAAATAATAGAAGAAAAAAGGAAGAATTGCAAGTCATAGCCACAATAAATACCCCAATCTTCTACCGTAGTGGCAAAAGTATTTACACCAGTAGCTTGCCCTACTGTAGACCTCACTGATGAAGATGGATGTCCTCACAGCGCAGCCGTAGGATATGTGAGTTGTTTCTGTGACGTGCCACTGTGGTATGTGAGGTTGCTCAGTGCCTCTGAAGGGGTCAGTCAGCACCTTTCGGTATTACACCCTAGAAATTTAATTTTGGACTAATAACCTTTTGTTTAATTGAATAGTTGTTTGCTTAATTTTTAAAGTATGATTGAATGGACAGTATCAAACTATTTCTGACACCAGCAAGGGTTGCTGAGTAGCTGGTTTTCCAGCAGAACACAATAAATTATTTAAAACTGTTCTTTCATGATCTTGATGCACAGACTTCTTGCCATGCTCATTGTAAGCACAGTTGAAATAACTTTTCTGGGAAACTTGGAGCAAACAGTAGGAAAGGAAGCTGGTGATGGTTCAAATCTTGTTTCTTTCCCTGGTAGAGATTACATAGTACTCAAATACATAATTTCAGTGAATTACAGTTTAGGGTGAATTTTGCAGAAGCATCTATGTTGCTTTATAGCCTCATTCTAAGTGATAGCAGACTGGGCTGATAATTTCCAAAGGGGCATAGCCACATAATTCTCAAAGCAATTAAGCACCCACTGTGCACATTTCTGCATACTTGTATTTAGAAAACCTCCTGTTCCATACAGTTGCCTAATTTTTTAGAGAAAACTGACAGTTGCCAAGTTTCCACAGTACTTTACTGAATTTGACTACGTACCTTTCAGCCTCACTGGTTACAAAGCCACTGCTGAGGATGGCAGTCCAGCTCTCAAGCCTTGTAAAAAATCATATGAAAATACAGCTTGAATTTCTGAGGGTTGTGATTGCCAATGTTCTGTTTTCATTACCAGTCTTAATTTTAAACTCTGGCTCCTCGGTGCAAAGGTACATCCTTAGATGCAAACTGTCTCAGTAAGGCTAGAAACTGAACTTTGCATTTATTGGCACTGAAAATATATTTTGAATGAACTGAATATATGGATTTGAAGTAGACATACATTCCCATCACAGTAAGGCCTTAATTTCAGATTGAAAAAAAAAAAAATAGGTATTGTTGCAGCGTTAGCCCCAGAAACACTAAAAACCTCCTTTGGAAAATGTGGCTGTGTGGTTTTGTCAGTTTGTAACTCATTTATTACACTTGCGTATTACTGAGAGAATTTTTCTGGTAACTTTATTGTCTGAATGAGATTATAATTAAAAATTGAACAAATATTGTTTGACTTCCCTTTGAATAAAAGAACAGCTCTTCTGTGCCACTTATTAATCTTTACTCCAGCCATTGTTATTCATATAACAAGAAATCTGACAGTTATGGAAAAACAAAAAACAAACAAAAAAAAACCACCCCACCACAAATACTTCTGATTGATTTATACGGTGGAGAGGCAAATCAAGAAGCAAAAGGGCCTGCCTCCAATAGCTTAGACCCAGACTGTAAAACCTGGAGTCTAGACTTCCCACCTAGAACAAAGGTGGGCACATCCATTTCTGGCCTTATTGCCCCAGATCCCCAACTTCCTTATCATGAATGAGATGCAGGCACTAAATTTTGTGCAAAAAGGTTTCCCTCAGGTAGCTTTTTTGTATTACAGAAGACTTTCAACCTACACGGCACCCAGCCCTGTCAGCTAGAACAAAGTGCCTGAAACTGTGTGGGTAGCGTCGTTTAGCACCTCTGCCTACTGGTCCATCTTGGGTGGAATACAGGGCCTGACTTGCACCTTTCAAGGTCCAAGCACATGGCATGACAGTCTTGCAGGTCCCCAAGGACATGGTAGAAGGGGTACAAGAGCACAATAAGCAATGAAAGCCACTCTGTGCAAGACTGGACTATCCAAGGTTGTAGACGAACCTTGCTGGTCATGGGCAGTCATGCAGTCCAGATGGTTGTGCTGGAGCAAATCCATGAATAAGTAAAATGTCCGTTCCATCTTCCTTCTCTCATCTTCTGAGCATGGGGGAGATAAGGTGTGTATCATCTAGCTGTGTTGAATGTTTTTTTTCTCCTCCAGCTAAAAACTGGTTTTGAGTTGTGTTCAGTTGCTGAGACAGTGGGTGTCAGATGAATTTTAATGAGAAGCTAAAGGGAAAAAAGACAACAGTAAAACCATAAACCCCTCCAGTATCCTTGCTGACAGCTCTGCATGTGTTTAGATATTGTTTCCTATTTGGGCACTTCCCACTGAAGATGACCTTAGATTTTGACCTTTCTTTAAGGAGAGGGGATGTAAGCTTGTACACTGGGTGTATGCTTATCGTTTCTCAACCATTCCTATTTTCAGAAAAGTACTGTTCTTCAGGTTACTGATGTTGGTCTTATCCTATAGAATCTAATTCTGTAATTCTGTAATTCTGCAGCTGAACTTGTCTTGGTGAATAGAGCAGGACAATTTGGTTTTCTCTGTCCCTGACTGAGCATTGTACTTTATCTTTCAAAAGTTTTGTCAATGACTTCAGAAATGTAGTGTGGAATAGAAACTCTACTGTGTGCACAGGCCATGTGCAATGCATATTAAAAATTCACAGTAAAGATTGTATTCTGCCCCTAATGTGCAGGGATTTACATATGTAATGCTAGGATGAAAAATTATTATACCCACATAAAAAAGCTACTTTAAAATGCAGAACATGGTGATTTTCCAAAGTGAATATTACAGTATTAAACATTTGAAATACTGAATATGTTATTGTAATATTGTATGTGTGCCAATATTTTAACAGTTGTCATGCTTCTAGACTTGCCAAATTGCAGTTAGATAAATTAGCTGAGTTGTTTCAATGTTATTTGGTATAACCATAGCTTCCCTATTCTTACAACAGGGAAAATATAGAATAATTAAAATTATATTATGTAAATATCTCTGACATTATTAATCAGTGACACTGTACTGATTTTGTCATTATAATGCATGTTTCATGACTGAAATTGCACTAAAAATGTGCCTCTAGATGCTTAATTCTATGATCCAAATTATCATAATTTGGTGTTCCAATACAAGTAGGCCGTGAGTATAAAGGATCCAGGATGGTACTGCAGCAGGGAGAGGAGAATTCTAAAAGAACTATTTTGACAGTTTGACAGTTATTTTGACAGCAAGACTCTCCAAGAAGAGGAAAACTCAAAATACCGAGTGAAGAATTAAAGGGAAACTGTATATGATAAGAATAGTTCAAAAGATGGAAGTTGCTGCAAGAAGGAGAAAATAAAACAGAACAACCAAATAAGTGCTAGAGGGGGAGGAGAAAGATGAAGAAATCCTTCTGAAAACATGCTGCTCAAAATTATTCATTACAGTGAGGCTATATGAGAGGCTTAAATGGCTCTATAAGCTTCTCTTGAATACAAACAAAATTCTTGCCTTTACTAGACTGATAGTGTTTCGTTCATTGATATAAGAAAATGTTTTGTGATAAATTAATCTATTAATTTCATACTAGTTGTGGAACTAAGGAAAACTTGTGAGATCCAGCAAAAGTCTGTTTTGCTTTTGATAAGCCAGGAGTTTTCTGTGAGGTCTGTGATTGCATTTACAGACCTGTACCCAAAGGTCCTGTAACTTTTCAGGCTGCATTTAAAGTGAATTCTTTGTGAAAATGTCCATACAGTGCTTTTGTATCAGGATAGTGCTTCCAGCCCTAACAAAAGAGCCTGGCTGCAGAGGAGCCTTGAATAACTTGGTAAAAAGGCAAGGTGGCTGATTCACAGGAGCTTACAACAGTAATTATTCTCGACTGTGTTTTAAAACAACCGTTTGTGCTGTCACATTCTCTTTCTTTTGCTGGGATGGAGGCAGTGCATTAGCCAGAGACTGGGACACTTGGGAAAAATCTATGGAGAGGAGTTTTGGCACATTGCTTTTCCACATCTCTTATGATCTTAGATAAACTAAGTGAATTTTCCACTTTTTAATTGGTAAAGGAGTGTCTCAGAAAGGGAGTTTTAGCTGAGATGCTACTCACATTATTGTTGTAAATAATTGAATTGTCTCAGCTAGCACATCAGCTATTGTGAATGCAGTATGGCTGTTACTAGCTAACATTGAAATATCTGTTATAAGATGACAGGCAGGTAGTAGATCACAGACAAGAAAACACTGAATTTTTTTTTTTTCTTATAATGGCCAGTGGGGATAAAATGGCATAAGTAAAATGAGCAAATTTTTCCTATTGGGTCCATTGATTCAATGGCATCATTATTTCCTTTTTTCCATGTTATCTTTCTTTAGAGAATTTTTAACCTTTCTTCTTCAGAAAATAAGGTGGGAGGCATTGCAGCAATATGTTGTGACTCTTGTTTTATAGGAAGCTTTGTAGTAAACAAGACTTTTAGATATCAAGTAATATATATATTTTTAAAAAGGAATACAAGATTATGTTGAATAAGTTTTTCATCAATAAATAAATCCAAATTAAAAAGATATTACAGTGTTGCAGCAAAGTGTTTATTTTGTATGGCATTAGGAGCTTTGTAGTGATGAAGTCAGTGGAACTAAATCCCTCTTATAATAGTCCATGAGGGCTTTAAGATTCAACCGTTCAAAGAGCAAAACCTTAACATGAATTAGATCAGACATGATGCTGAATGCTCTGCAGGGTGCTGGTACACACAATGGCTATATTGTGAGAAGTCTGACTCATAAAGAGTGTCTTACATAAAGCGTATTATATAAAGTAGCTCTTCACCCGCTGGCTTACATTCAGGACTCCAGAAAGTTCTGCAAATCTCATGAAGTTTAGATGTGTCACCACATTCGAGTCTACCTGTGCATGTAAGCGACCACCACTGTTAGATCTTACAAACACATATGCACTGATCAATCATCCAAGTGCAATTGTAGGAACAATCGATGAGGAAAGAGGAACGGGCCTGTTGGAAAATTTGGCAAATATTGCCTTTCGACAAAAATGTTTCTGCAGTTTTAATATGTACTCAGAGCAAATAAGAATTCAGCCTGTGCTTGAAAGATTTTGTGCAGTAAGATCCTTGAAATGGAACTGGTGTCTTCCTTCATATACTAGCATGAAATAATTTGTCATTCTGTGTATTATGATCAATAATTATTATTATTACTATTTTATTTTTTAAATTGCCAATATACTGAAATATACAATAGGAATTATATTTTAGCCTACAAGCACATCTCATTCAGCTCACCTTTGCTTTACAGCTCGCAGGCTCTCAGACGGTTAATCACAAGGTGACACTGCTAAGTGGTAAACCTGATGATACATATTAATATTTATGGTTTTGCTATACTCTACTATTGCGTTTGCTATACTGGGAAAGAGCAGTGCTGTCTATTAGTATGAGCTAACACCTCTTCAAAGCTGTAAACTGACAAGCAGCACACTGGCATTTTTACTAATTATTTTACCAAGCTGATGACAGCTAATCAAACTGAACTGCCAGGCAGCCTGCCTATACAGTGGCTTTCACTGTTTGCTTTCAGTACGTTCTCTGTGGTTTTAGAAATTTTCTTTCTCACCACATCTGCTGAATATGACATACTTCTTTAATGCAGATTGGTGTACTAACCTTAAAGGAAAACCAGAGCAACTATAAGGTCAGCCCAAAATCTTAAAGCTTCCAGATATTATTTTGTTTAATGCAAGCAAACATTTTCAGTGGAACATTTTCAGTGGAAGATAGTGGGTCATTTGGAGATCAGGCCAAGCATCCATATATATTTATGTAGTGCTTTCAATATAACTGTACTTTTCAATACAATATCTCAGTGTAGTAGTACTCTACCTGCGGTTGGATGCCAGTACTCCAGCATTTTGAAGATAAATATTTTCAAATGTGAATGAAATTGTGACTTATTTTGAAATATGGGGGGAGGGGTTTCTGGTTGGTTGGTTGGTTTTTTAACAAATTTTACATTTTAGGGAATGGTGTGGTTATCTATGGCTACTGTAAAAATGAACTGTTAGAAACGACAGATTTTTCACATTAAAAGTTATGAACACCATTTGACCTTTAAAAGCAACTAATTTTTTCTGGGGCTTTCCCACTGCCCTCATATACACAGTCCTTGAGGCTCAGTCTGTGAGTCATAAACATGAATAGAGCCATTTGTGTGGAATATTTCTATTGAAAATATTCTACCTTGAGAATTTTGGCTCAGCTGATGTTTGAGTTCATGAGTTCAGAGGTTTTTGGCAACTCTTAAACTATCTCTGTATGAAGATAAGTTGTGAACTTTTTTAGCTGAGCTGACATGTCTCTCTAGCTGAAAAGAAACTGATCTAGTGTGCTGAAGCCAGATTCCAAGCTATGCATTCTGTCAAGGCTACTTTTCATGAAGCAGCTCTCCTAATCCTTGGTCAAGTCTTTAAACAATCTATTTACTACGGTGGATATTAATGCATCTACTGGTGTTATTTTGTGAAAATATTAAATAATGAATTGTGAATATTCTCTATTGCTAACATAATCACTGGAAAATTATGGGTTCAGAGAAAGTCTGCCATAAAATACTTTAAAAGCGTACTTGTAAACATCTGCATCTTTTTTTTGTGTGTATGTGCGTGTATAAATACCTATAGAAAATGTTATGTATAATAAACATTCATGTATGGATGTATACATACACAGAGAGGCACACATATATTTGTATAGCCACATCTTCTCAGGTTGTATTTTTGCCAAGTAAAACTGAAATAGTCAAAGTTTTTGATTACCAAGAATATTATAGATTTGATCATACTGTTTTCCTAAGTTGTGTGATCATACAGGTGCAGTGTTTGTGGAAAGCTCCATCATGGTCGCTTAGGGAGGGTGTACATATATGTGTACACACACTTTTTTTCTGAACTTATCACTGTGTTTTGACCCAATAAGCTCTGGTTAACAGTGATACTACATGTGAGTTGTAAAATGCAGGAAAAATAAGTTTCTGTGACAGCTGTTTTACATGTCAAGTACAGTGTTTAGCTGTATGCAAAAAAAAAATAAGAAAAATACTGAAAGAGCACCAACAGGGTAATTCTGTCATTTTTGATGTACTCATTTCCAAACACCTTGTTTCCTTATTGTACTGCAGCACACAGAAGGATTATACCTGCACTGTGTCTGAGGTTTGCCCTTGGTGAATCCAGTCATTTCAACTTTCACAAAGAACAAGCCTGTTTAAAACCAGAGTGGATTTGTAAAGTGTTTACTAAGCTTTAAAATCTGGCATAACAGACATGATTAAATAGACAAAAATGACAAAAAAACAGTTCTGTAAGATACAGCACAGCCCATAGTAATAACTGTTCCAGAAATTTATTGTTTGTTGCTGCTGCTTTCAGGGAAATTGAAAATGTGTGATCTTTTTTCTTTTGGAATTTGTTGGAGTACTTGAAAAGCTCTGTTTAATATTGGTTGTGGTTTTTGTGTCAGTTTATTATAAAACAATGCTTTTTTTACTTCCAGAGGAACCCTAAATAAAATCACTCTTGCAAACAACACAGTGTTCATAATACTGTTGTGCTTCCGGTGTGAAGGCACTGCTGAATAAGCAGCTGGTTATTTCACTCTGTGGCAACACATAGTTGCATTGCTTTTCATCTGCTCTGTAATGGTGAGTGACTGGTCTCCCATATAAAGGACGAAACATCTAGTAGACTAATGGCCCACTTTGTATACTGTGATTGGAGCAATATCTCTCTTCTGAAGACTAGCAGGCATGTTCCAGCAAGGGGAAGCATACTGGCTTTGTTGAATAAGGTTCTGCAGCCCCGATACAGTTTTCTGTGTGGATGATGTGATAAGTGCCTTGCCCAAAGTCATGATGCAAGTCAGAGTCAGGTCTGGAAATATCATTGAGGAACATTGGTTATTTGTCCCACCATTACAAACTACTGCATACCAACAGTTACCTTAATCTACACAAGTGAAAACTAATACAGCTACTATTACACTGTCAGTGGGAAAGAAAGGTAAAATATGTTCTGCTGCTCTTCCTTTGACAAGTGGTAAGGAATGCGAAGTTCTGAGTGGAATCCTCTGTCCATCACCAGTATAGCAGCCGTTAAGCAGTATAATTAAATAAACTTGATACAGCTGATATTATCTCCCTAATGACTCCTTAGTTTAAAAAATAATAACTGAGAATATAAATCACCACCATAAATAGGAGACTGGCAGCCACATTGCACACGAAGGCATAGACAGCATTGTCTTAAAACCCCTGAAGAGGGTTGGACATTGACCTGCATTTAGGCCAGCAGTCTCAGGTGTGTCTGTAGCTTCTAGGAAAAGCATAGAGGTGGTTCTGGAAAAGGCTTCTGAAAATCCTGTGTGCCTGTCATCTCGCTTTGTCCATTTTATGCCACTGCACCTCTATTGAAATCTCTCTAGCTGTTAGATAATTGTAATTTTGATGTGCATTTTGTTGAAGTGGTTAAGTTTACTTTTCAGCTTTACTTCTAATCTGCCTATGGTCAAGAGTTTTCACAAGGCACACCATGTTGGGGAGATTGAGAGGTAGAGGGAGTCCCAGAACTGGTTGCAGAAGGGAGAAGGAGATACAGGTGGGAATAGAACATTAACTATACAGGCATCCAGAACATACTTCTTCATACTGTTCATCTCTTCTTCCAATCCTGTGTGTTTTCATTTTTGACTTGGAGTGGATGCTACATAGGGATTTCTGTAAGCTGTCACCTGTGTCTCCAGCACCTCATATGAGAGTAGATCTGAAGAGGCAAGAAGGGCTCTTCTCCTTGCAAATTCCATGAGCTCCTGCTTGGAGTCCCAGATATTTGAACAGAGACTGTGATTTGCTTGCATACCACCTCTACCTGAGTTCTGAACTGGGAGAAGCATAGACAGTCTCAGTCCACTGAGTTATGTTGGTATGTGGCAGTGGTTGCACTAAAAAAGTCAGCATGTCATCCAAAAATGTTATTGCTGGTAGAACTCCACACTAACATGACTACTAGACAGGGGTGTTTTTGTCTGAGAATTAGCCCGCTCAGAGCCTACCTATTTGTGGCAAGGGTTCTGCAGCTTTGAAGCAAGGCTAAAAAGACAAGTAGACCATTGTACACTACTTCAAACACTGCATGAGGGCTCTCCTCACTGCAAGTGGTGTGCTGCTGTTTTATGTTTTTTGGTAGTGACACATTTAGCTATACAAAATATCTTAATTACTGACAGCCCCCAGAGAAGCAAGTACCTGTTACCGCATTGTGCTATGCTGTACTGTGTTGTGAGTGCCCTGCAGTGACTGGTACCTGTTACCGCATTGTGCTATGCTGTACTGTGTTGTGAGTGCCCTGCAGTGACTGGGGAAAGATTATGAGATAACTCCAGGACCACTGTGGCTGCCCTGGAAGATGGAGCATAGCACCACAGATGTTATAAAAGTGTTTCTTTCTCCACAGTTATTGCTTCGCAAAGTGGTTGTGTCAGGACATCACTACTTCTTTCTCCTGTTTTTTTAACTGCAAAACTAGGCTCAGAATTTGATTTGGCAGCCGCTGAGCCACCCTAATATAGCAGCAGACGAATCTAGGCAAAGAACAGATCTATCACTATATCTGACTGATCTCTCTGCTTATGCACAGTGACAAATTCTCACCTCTCCATATAGATCAGCAGGCTCTGTAACCAGTCAGTCATGCATAAGTTGTGACAGCATATCACAAGATTGGCAATTTGGAACCCCAGAGTACAAGGTAAAACATGCTGGTTTTTACATGAAAACAGCAGCCTTTTCCATTCCAATACTTTTTACCACTCTCACCCCCCCCCCCACCGTCCTTTCACAAGAAAACATAATGTTCTTTATCTTCCAATATACAGAAAAAACACACAAAGAAAGGAAGTAATGAAAACAAATCTTTGAAGATGAATTTTCTGTAACATTTATTTCTTTCTCTTTAACATATTTTCATTCTCTCAGTTCAGGACTGCTTAAGAAAGAAATTCCCATTTGCTAAGTTACCTTTAAAATGTAAAGTTGAAAAATTCGATCTTGAGATAAAAATTAGGCATGTCAATTGATAAAGAAATGGTCATGGGAAGAACAGTATAGATACGATAAGTATCATCAGCTGTCTTTGACTTCAATGAAAAGTGGAAATATGTGGCTTGATTTTAGGAACAAGTGATAGAGGTAAAGGATATTTTAAAAGTAGTTTTACATGTAACATTGCTTTTCTGCAGAATCTGAATTACTAAAGTACTTGGGCATGTTAGAAAACCCATCCCAGTTGAAGACACTGGCTCTCAGTTAAAGATACTTAGCCAAACATCTTAGAACAGGATTTTTCATAGAGTTGCTGAAGAGTATGTGCATTTTGTATGTTTGTATGTTGAATGAAGCCGTTAATAGCTGTACAAATAGGGAAATGGAGTTGAAATACATGAAAGTTCAGATAAATTAAATAAGTAAAATAATTAAGTGGATTTTCAAGTATTTTTATTATTAGGAAAAGCTATGGGGCAAAAATGAAATGTGCTTATTCTCCCTGATACAGGAATATTGATAACACTGAAAAATAGTTGTGTCAGATTTACAGTTTCATCTCAAATTGTTAATTAAAAGAAATTAGTTTTCAGGTCAGAAAGCTGACAAGAGATTTACAGAAAAAACATTAATAAATAAGTTTATAAAACTTATGTCTAACTTTCGTGTTAGACTGGGTGTTCTGTGCTCTGTTGCGTGATGTGACTCTAATGGAGATCTGTCCATTGCATTGCAGCATGGGACTATTTGTCAAGTAGATGTTATTAAAGACATTACATTTAACATGATGATTCTCATACTTTTTTGATCGCTGTACCTAATATGTATTCAATTTTTTTATGGATCACTATTCAGTCCTACCATTAAACTTTTCATTTAAATATCTTTTAAGATTATATAAATGAAAATAAAATAATAGCTTTTCTGGAGCAGGTACAGGCTGCTGAGCATGAACCCACAGACCACCCACTAATCTATAGACCACAATCTGGAAACTGCTGTTTGATGGGCTTTTCTGATGATTATTTTTTTTTATACAGTTTGCATATAATTAGCTGGGCTCAGCTTGTTTCCTAGAGTTTTATCCACTTTCTGAAAACCGTGGTTTCATTGTTGGCAGAGATCACAAACTCTGAGTTGGACATAAAACGGACCTGTCTTCTCAAGAGACGGTCATTGCTTTCCGTGTGCCAGCATGCAGGATTTCAGAAAATACCAGTCTGCTGTAGAAGCCTCTGCAGTGAGAATGACTAATAAAAGAACATGTCATAAAGTATGGCCTTGGTCACTGAGACCGGCATAGAAGCCTGGCAGTCCTTTGGTATTAGAAAATCCAGGTATCAGAATAATAGAAGCTTTGAAACCATCCAATATATTAATTATGTAGGGTGTATTGTTCTGGATCCCTGGTTTCCTGGGCCTGAAATGGTTATAATGGTGATCTGGACAACCAGTGTAGCAAGGAGAATATACACTGGCGGTGGCTTATTTTCTTTCATGAGAGCTGAAGCCTCAAAGCTTTCATTTTTTAAAGAACACAACAGATAGAAGTACCCAATTCATAAACATCCTTTAGTATGTACATAACTTCAGAGCCTCAGTAGAAACAAAATAATATTTTAATTGATATAAGAATAAGACATCAGCTCTGAAATTATTATTGCTGATTTTTCTATTGTAAGAAATAATGTACTTTTGCAACACTGTAAATTCTGGAGTGAAATGGCCGTGTTCAAAATGTTGCATGTGACTGTGGTTCTAAGAGGGTATTTGCCAAAGAAGGCATCTCTTAACGAATAACTCTGAATGCAGTCAATTTTAGACAGTAGAGTTTCTAGAAGCCCTTGAGATTTGCCTTCCGTTCATAACAGTTTTAAGGCGTCACTTTCAAAATCTTGTTTTTACTTTAGCTGGCAAGATGTTGGTCAATTATTTTTTATAGGACTTAGAGAACACAGCCGTATCCAGTTCAGCCAGTGATGAGAGTGGCGATTAAAAGTAAACAAACAAGTTCCAGCCTCCAGGGTTGTTACAGGGTATGTGAATATTTACAGAATGATCCATCCTGTTCTCCTCAGGTCATGAGGAGACCTGCTTTGAGCAAGTGGAGGAAAAAGTGAGTCCAAGGTGAACAAAAAAAAATAAGACTTAAATGCTTCTGCATATGGCAGAGAAACCAACTGTTGAGGAGAGACCTAAGGATATTTATTGCATGCCAGTGCTCACAGAAAACATATGGGGCAGCATGTGAGAGAATGGGGGGACTCTAACGACCACATAGCTCCTTCTGTTCAAAGGTACTATAATATCTCTGGTGTACTTCACAGTGAAGCCAGAAACACTTATTTAGTTAAATAAGCATCATTTCTTGAGGATCCTTCAGAGCAAAAAAAACAACCAAACAAAAAATCATTGCTAATGATATTTTCCATGGCACATTGAAATATCAACCTGACTTTGGTTCTCAACCTTATTTCAGTTCTCCAGAGATACACTGAGGGACCAACCTAGTAGTTCTGATGCTCCCTTTCTCACTGGTAGGAAAATCTCTTCACCAGACACTTCTCACTCTTGGCCAGAAATGTGAACAGTATTTGGGTGTTCCATAAAATTAGTAGTATGTAGAAAAGGAAAAACTGTCTATTGAAACATAACTTGTTACAAGCCAGCAAAATACTCTCCAGATGACCCTTAAATGTAGGTGGATTTTTTGTTTTGTTTTGTTGAAGTGGAAGGAATCATTGTCTGCCTAACAGAACAAACTACTAAATTTTCAAGAAAGACAGAAAAGCAACATGTTAAGTTCTACATTTATTGCCAAATCATGATGTAAACTGAAAAAGTCTAGAGCAGTTACTAGGGCAAAGTAGTGTCACATAACCTTTAAATTACAGAAGAAGGACCTTCATTTTCATCTTAACTTCCTGCTACTCAGTAAGCATCCCTCTCCAAGATCAGCTTTACTTGCCTTTCCTAGAAGCATGCAACAATGCAAGACTTGGAAAAACAGTTGTGAATTGATATTGTGTAGCTTAGTACAGAAAACACCCACATGCCTTACCATTTTCACATTTTGTAGGGCAAAATAAACACAATGCAACAAAAGCAACATTAAAAATCACAAAGATGAGTCAAAAGTACATCCTGTTCTACTGTAACACGACACTAAAGAAAGCATATTATACCTTCTCAGTCACCAAAACTTTCCTTCCAAAAGATGGAGGTAAGCCATGAGATAATTTTTCCTCAAATTAAATTCTATTTTCAAAAGGCAAATGAGTACTCAAAGTATTCGTATCTTTAGGTGTTCCGGTGGCTGAAACTCCTTTCTCCCCAGTGGGAGGGGAAAAATTGCCAGCTGAAGAATGTTCAGAGTTATTTTAAGTTACTATGTATCACGTTACGAGATTTTCGATTCACTGGGATTTTTTCTTGTTTTGACTACATTTGCAACTTCTGCATCTATTCTTTATTTTAGGAAAAGGGAAAATACTAATCCGGTGCTGTGCCAAAGGAAGCAAGATATGATAGCAGATGCTAGAATCCACAGTAGGGTTCTGATCAGTGTCTAATGCTCTAAAACATGAGCAACTACTCTACAACTATCCAAAAAACCTGCTTCACAGGGAGATGCCTGGGCAAGATCTGAGTCTTGAACGGTGTGAAATTTTGGGGAAAGAGGCGGTTTTCTTGTTATCTGTGATCGTTAAGTCATTGTGCAAATCTGTGAGAATGTTCTGCAAAGAAGATAATCTCTACCTTTTATCATTGCAGATACACAATCAAAGTCATTGGATATGTGCTAGGCAGAAAGTAAATTGATTGCTTTATAAAAGACTTCTTTTTCCAAGCAATGTGCAACATCTATTGTCCTTGATCCCTTGCTAATGTATCCATTTCTTGGTGAGCTTTTTCAGAGAACAGAAAACTTCATTTAGGAGAATAGCTTCAGTTCCCTTTCATTTGGCTAAGTCAATGAATGATTGGTAATATAAATCCCTAAATTAAGAAAAAAAAAATCAAGTCACTAATGTGCTTAGAAATGCCATACGGTTTGTATTTTCTCAAAAACCCAATTGCTTTTTAAAGACATTCTCCCCCCACCACACACACAAAAGAAAAAGAGGAAAAAGAAAGCAGGGCAGGGGAGAGAGAGAAGCCGAGGGGCTGCATTCTGCTTTTAATTTCATAGTAATTCCACTGAAACCCCAGATGGAAATAGATTTGGGAAAGGATGCAAATGAAAATCTGAATTATGTATATAATCCTAAAAACATAAAATAAGAAATTAAGGATGTATCACAAATATTGTTTCCTACATTGCAGAAAAGAATTTAGACTGGCATAAGGTGAGAGGGAGTCAGGTCTGTCTTTATTCTCCTGCAATCATACACTTGCTAAATTAAGTTTTGATAACCTTTAATGAGATAGGACTTCTCTTTCGCTCCTTTCTGTCTTGCACATAAGTAACAGTAATTTGGGGAAAAAGGCAGGGGGACTGAGGAGGGAATCATATAGAGCTGAAATGCTTTCCAAGATTAAATAATAAAATTCAGGTGGTCATGCTCAACCAATGAACTGATCTGCAGATACCTTTAAGTACATTGTGTAATGTCAGAAACTGGAGTGTGCCAATGGAGACAAAAGCTTAGCATTCATAAATAAAATGAGAGATCTGCTTAAACCTGTATTAAGATAGTAATACCTGATAGTGGACCATTTTGTGTCCACAAATGTAATCTATAGTTTGTATATGTGCATTACAAAAGTTTATTAAAAAAAGTTTCATGTTCCACTATAAACTAGTTGATGCTGGAGTCAGGAAAGCATTATTCAGTTCTCTGTTCAAGCAGTAGCTTGGACTGTGTGACTCCAGAGCTCCCTTCCAACATGAACTATTCTCTGATTTTGTGATTAACCAGCTCTGTAGCTAAGCATGGACAGAAACGTAGGAAATTCTGAAGGATTTCACATTTCTCTAAAGAGTTAGGACTGTCCTATATGGAAGGAGGATATCAAGCTTGTTGGACTCTCTTCTCTGATTCTGTATGACATATCCTGCTTTCCTAAGTGTAATGCAGCTTAATTAGTGCCTGCATAACTTCATTTTTTTTTTAGACAATTCCATGCAATTCAACCAATGAAATGTGGCTTCAAAAGATTAAGCCCTTTTTTGTAATCAACCATATTGTAGTCTTAGGGAAGGTTACTTGGATGAGATCAGAGGAAATGAAGTTATATACTATGAAAAGATGTAGGTACTTTGTCATCTGCAGGTGAATGACTATCCCTTTAAAGATTTTCCCCCTACACTAGTCAATATGCCTGTAATGAGGAGAGTCTGTGCCATAGCATTCAGATGTGAGTCAAGAGGTCATGCATTGCACTAGCCAGATTAGGGAGAAAATAGGGGTCTTGCATAATATTCTAGTCAAAATCTGTATTTAGGTTGTGAATCCGTGTGCCAAAGCTTAGAGCTTTTTGAAACTGGGATTTAGAGTGTGTTTCATCTTCAGTATAAATGCTTTTAAACAAAAATTTACATTTTATTTGGGGGTTGAAAATCTACTATCCTAAACAGCCTAAACTATATTTTATGCTAGTTTAGGCAAAATGTGGTCGTGCATGGATTAAGCATGAACAAAGCCCCAGACTACTCAAAAGTTGCCATTAACTTTTCAAATGTCTCAATTTTAGAAAGTAAATTGAAACCTCCAAGTGCCATTTTGACCATATGATACTTTGATAGTACAGTAATATATCAGTTTCACTCTAGAAGTCATTAATATCATCTAGATACATGCAAAACCTGTAAAAGTTTATTACATTTCATCTGAAAATTGTGTGTTTTCTTAAAAATAATCCATTTCAGTCATCATCACAGCTTATACCTGTACCAGCAGAAAGGCTATATGGGTCAGACTGTATGCTGCAGTTTTTGGTTTGTTTTCTCATCCTACATACATATAAACATACTGGGGGTTTTTTTCTGTTGTTGGTCTTATTTTTCTTGAACATTCAGGACTGTAGTTACAGCTTCACCTAGGTGGCATAATTTTGAATCCTCACTTCCCAGCACTAGATAGTAAATGTGAGGACACATCATGCTGCTACCTGAGATTTAATTTCTTTAAAAATCGTGTTCGAGTACCTTTAAGAAATAAATGGAGGGCCATTATTCCTTTCACAGAATCCTTATCTGATTGAAACTTGAAGTTCCCTTTTTGTCAAAGAATGGATTAATGCAGATAGTTCCAGAAGAAACAGAAAGTGGTTGAAATACTAACCTGGCCGCTCTGATGATCCACAAGTACTTTGGCAACACAGATTGGGAGACATTTTCTTCCTTCTTCCCCAGACAGTTTTGGTTAAATGGTGTTACACAAAATCTTGTTTGTAGCCTCTCATTGCTACTAATGTTAAAGTGAATAAGTGCCGGGTAATTGCCCTGGGGAGTATATAAATGGGAAAAAGCTGAAGCTGGGAATGTTGTGTATTATGTAGGACAACAACAAAACCACGGTGAACCTTACTTTCTTTCCGAGTTCCTCTTTTTCCTATCCCTTTGACTGCTTGATTTCCTGATGTGCTGAAGGTATAACATGGTCTGCCTCTTATGCAAGTCTGAAATCAGAGCTGGCATGTGGTTTCTTTCAGACTGTCAAAGATGCAGTATGCTACATTCTATTCAACAATGCTACTCAATACAACATATGACTGTAAATCTTCTTTTTACGTACACTGCAGTAGGGACCTTTGTCCCTTGTGATTTACCAGGTTTTATTCAGCTATAAAAGGACTGGTGTTCAAGAGCTGTTTCAGGAGAGACTTAGCTAGTCCTGAGAGAGTGCAAAAAGAAAGTAAATTCCA
>WKFP01014841.1:653917-688288 GCA_011057875.1 Pterocles orientalis | reverse complement strand
GGCATCCTGGGGTGTATCAGAAGGGGGGTGGTCAGTAGGTCAAGAGAGGTTCTCCTCCCCCTCTACTCTGCCCTGGTGAGACTGCATCTGGAATATTGTGTCCAGTTCTGGGCCCCTCAGTTCAAGGACGGGGAACTGCTGGAAAGAGTCCAGCACAGAACCACGAAGATGATGAAGGGAATGGAGCATCTCCCTTATGAGGAAAGGCTGAGGGAGCTGGGTCTCTTCAGCTTGGAAAAGAGGAGACTGAGGGGTGACCTAATCAATGTTTATAAATATGTGAAGGGTGAGTGTCAGGAGGATGGAGCCAGGCTCTTCTCTGTGACATCCAGTGATAGGAGAAGGGGCAGTGGGTGCAAGCTGGAACATAGGAGGTTCCATTTGAATATGAGAAAAAACTTCTTTCCAGTGAGGGTGACAGAGCACTGGAACAGGCTGCCCAGAGAGGTTGTGGAGTCTCCTTCTCTGGAGACATTCAAAGCCCGCCTGGATGCGTTCCTGTGCAATCTGATCTTAGTGTTTCTGTTCCGGCAGGGGGATTGGACTAGATGATCTTTCGAGGTCCCTTCCAATCCTTAACATTCTGTGAATTTTTTTACTGTTTAACTTTATACTACCACATAATCAAGCTAGGGCTTGGACTCATTTTTTTAAAAGTAAGTGCAAACAAGAGCTAATGATGCTGTGTCTAGCTGCTTCTGAATGTAGATTTGACATGGCAGCTTGTGTGTGTCAGAAAGGAAGAAGGAATTAGTATCTGTAAGCCTACCAGAAGTTTCCATAGAAGACATACATCAAGCCAACACTGCTGAACACACAGTTTAGACACTTAAATATGTATTTAAGCCTTAAAGTCCTGTCAGTTATTGTATTTGTGTTGCCAAGATTTAACTAGACTCCACTAAAATCATGTATTGTATTGCTACTAAATGTCAGCTATCTTCTGCCTGTATGTAATTTCAACCTAAATTTCTGAGTAAAGCATTTTTGAAGATTTAAATCATGGAGTTAACCCATTCTACACTGAATTTCTGAGCCATTAAGAAGCTTCATATAGATTAGTTTGAAAATATTGTGCCAAGCTTTTTATTATTCCTAATGCCAGCATCTTCCTGGAAGCGTAGGGTGGGCGTCCAGATCTCTGCAGGGTGGTAAGACTTAGCTGGCCAACAAAACATTTGTCCCTCCTTATAGCAGGTATCACAGCAAATCGTAAATACACACAGTTAAGAAACTGCTGTTGTTGCTATTGATTCATAACATCTAACATGCACAGGCCAATCTATTGCCTGCAGACAGCTAGGATAAGCATGCAGTCCAGAAAAGCTCACATGTGAACTCAAATAGTCTGAATATGGAAAGAAGAATATATATGAAAACAAAAACACTTTTCTTTTTTTGCACGGTTTAAAAAAATAACCAAAAAACTTTAGGATGGTTCAAAAGCATATCATATCCAAGGAGGCTTAGGGTCTAAGACAAACCCAGTAGTACCCTAAACGAGATGTTCCAATAAGCAGAAAATGCAAATTGATGTGATGAAATTACAATGAATGAAGAGGAAACTAAAAAGGGCTCTTTCCATTGTCTATTAATTATTCTGCAAAGATGTGAAAAAGCAGGGACAGTATATTTTGGGTATACTTATATATTTATATAGAAGGCAAAGTTGGGGGGTTTTTTGTATTCCACATAAATATAAAGGAAGAAATGGTGGAAAAACTGTAGTTAGTGGGTGATGGGCTGTGAAAACAGGAAAACAAATAGTGGGATGTTTGAAATCAATGTTGTTTGGTCAATAGTTAGGAAAAAAAATATGAGCTATTTTATAAATTGTTGAGAAGAGTTTGCTCAGGCATAAATTATACGCTAGAATGCAGCATTTGAGAGATGTTAAAATTCTTATCACATTTTAGGGTTCATTTCTTTATATAATAATCTGAATTGAAATTTCAGGTACTCTGCAGTGCTTGAAGTTATAAAAACACTCAGCTCTCCCCTGCCTACTCATTTTGTTATTTATGTGGGCTCCATACAAAAGATAGGAATTACACCCATACTGTGATGATTGTAGTGAATTTTCCACAGAAAATGTGGTCTGTGTTGTGTGCTAGTTATTTGTGTTTCTAGTGTCAACTCTTGTTAATGCTAAATGTTTAAGACACAAAAATGCATCTCCAAAGTAGAGTTTAAGTGTCATGGAAATTATAACTTACAAGCTTGATGTTCACTTAGTGAACTTAATATTCCCCTGTTCCTGGCTGATATCTTCATAAAACAGTAGAAATGATGCAACTCTGATAGAAAGCACCACAAAGCAGTGAGATGTTTGCATCACAATATTGAAAATAATGTTGTCCAATAAGCCCAGAACAGAAAAAAAAAGGGTAGCATTATTTTAATAGGTATGCTGGTTAAAATAAAACCTTCTAGATAGTGTGAGCATGGTGAATATCTTGACCTAAACTTGCATATTCAGTTTCAGTTTTTCCCACATAAATTTAGATTTCTTTCCAGTTTATACTTTGCAGAATATATCACTCGATCAAGTCTGGAAGCAAAACCGTATTCCTATATATGTATGTGTGTGTGTGCATGCACAAACATTAAGGTAGAACAATCCAAGGTGTCTGTTTTATTCATCTGTTTTCCTGGTGGTACACTGATCATGACATGTTAGCTGGGATTAGCATCTTTGCAAAATTGCCTTCTGTGTCAAACATGCAGAAAAATATAAATTTCTTCTGAAATAAGAATAAACAAGAAACATTATTAAATAATAATAATAATAATGATAATAATAATAAACTAGCAAAACTTGCAAATATTTTATCTTTAAACTGAAGTGCTTTTTTTCCCTTGCTTTTTTTTTCTTTAAAAAGGGTACTTGGTGTTCTTGAATTGACCTTCTACCCACCACCTTGTTTCTAAACCCTTAAAACCTTTAATGGGATACTTGATAATTTAGTTATTAAATATTTCTGTAGGTTTATCGTTTCTACTTCTTTCGTGGTGATTGTGCAATCAAATAGTTGTCATGTAATTGAGATAAAAATGTATAATCCCAGAAATGTTTAAAGCTGTTACATTTCACTGAATTTAATTGGTTAGAAGGTTGGGATGATATTTTAAAGTAGTGCTGTGATAGGAGGAGAATCTGAGCTACAGTTATGCATTTTTATACATAACTGAACTGTTAAACTCTTGCAGATTTTTTTATTATGGAGAAAAATAAATGTATGGCAACACACAAAAAGGGAGCAGGCGAAAATGCTATGTAATTTCAAAGCTGCACCTTGAGCCCACCAAAAGACTTTGATTCTTCTGTGGATTTCCTTGGAGTACAGAGGGCAAAAACTTTTTTTTTTTTTCAAAATTGGATCTGAAAGCAAACCTTAGCTAATACCTGCTATTTAGAGCCACTTGTTTTAACTAAAATCATATAATGCCCAAATTACTCTTGCTTACAGGAATACAAAAATTGATATTACTTCCTGGTGTGATAATAAAAGACATTCAGTATCAGCCTCTGAAATTTTAGCAATTCAATTTCAATTAGCTGGGTTTTTTTAACTTTCCTCCATTTGGCTCAGGTCATCTGACATCCTGACTATGTCTTAAAATATCCTCAAAACTGGTGAACTGCAGGTCATTGTTTTGTCTTGCAGAATCTGAAAAGTGAGAATTGAAAGTGCCAGAAAGCAAAACTTTTTGGCTGATCTGTTATAGAGGATACCTGATAAGGTGTCTGCTAATAAAAAGTGTTTAGAAGTGATGAAGAAGTGATGTTTATTTTGTCTAATCTAAATTTCTATAGCTACAGTGTACATGGTAAATTGGAAAACAGTGTTTCAGTAACTCACCCTTTTTCATATATGTCAATAGCCTCCTTTGTCCTCCCACTTCTACACCCAGAAACACATATAAAAATTCAGCCTGCAGTTATGATATTGAATATGTATGACGTGGTAGAATACAAAATTAAATATAATTCAGCACTGGACAGCACTTTCGGAAAGATGAGTGAATCAAGTTAAAACTGCTTCATTTCTATGTTTGGCTGTAGCATTTATTTACATTAATTTCCTAGAAATTAAAGTCAATGTGGTGATGATGATAATATTTCCTGTTTTACCTAGTGATACAGGAAAGTGTCAGCATGTATGTGGCGATAAACAGAACTATCACTTCTTCTCCCCAGAAGAACCAATTAGAAGATAAAAATTTTCTTTTCATAATAAGTAACCTGTAGCTTTCAATCTTCTGTTCATGATTAAAAAAAAAAACAAGTAAATTAGAAGTGTTCTCCCATTTAAAGTATTGAGACTTTTAAAATACAAGATAGAAATAACTATTACTCTCATCAAGAAAAATAAATATATTGCAACTATTTCTAAGCCTCTGATGTTCTGGAATTCATGCTGCGAATCTAAACGACGAAATTCATTAGTCTCAACATTGTATATTCATAACTGAAAAATTCAGGAAAAAAACAAATGCTGCATTATTATGTCCTGTTTATACATGCAAGCAGTCACCATCACATACTGAACCCTGCAAAGATGCTTTACAATGAATGTTTGAAGGGTGGGATAGATGGCCATCAGAGCCATTTAGAAAAATTGTCCTTGTTCAGCTGATATGCTGTGGACGTGGTAATGTATTAATAAATAATCTATCCTATGAATATCAACCTAATAAATGTTTGTACAAGATAATTATATATTTGGATATGTCTTAGTTGAATAGCATAACTATACAGTCTCAGCTCACATCTTGGAAAAACAAAGGCTTGGTTGTGGGGTTTTTGACTTGAATATAAAGTGGAGTTCACAAGTAACTAGTTTAACAAGCTATACAACATTTTGGTAATACCTTCTATATCAGTTAAAAAGCAAGTTGAAAAATTACATTTTTAATCTTGTCATTGTCAAATGTGAATTTGTAAAAGTAAACTTGTCCAGGTTCTCAACTGCAGTAAGTTAGTAGCTCCATTAAAGTCAGTGTGGTTGGGTGCACACAGCTGGGTGGTGATGGGCCTCCCTGTCACAGGCAAGTATTGGAGGACACTGTGGGTGTAGGGAGTGTTTACAACAGGTACAGTGTATACTCGGGAAGGTAAAGACCACCACCTTACTCCTCTCACCCATTGCTGTGATTCACGTCTTACAATTGATCAGTAATGAATGCACACATGTAAGAGCATACATGCATGCATACATGGATACATATATGTTACCTAAATGTAAACATATAGATTTGCATTATCTTACAGAGTGTTTGCTGCTTAAACTGCCATAACTTTTAATGTTACAATACAAGCACAAGTGCTGAACAAAGGACCTTTAGGAAAAATGTTCCTGTTGTTTCCTGCCAATGGTGTGCTTGTCACTTGAAATATATTAATTAATCTCAAAAAAATGTCACTGGCGTCGGGTAGGGAACCTGATTCTTCAAAAACTGTTTTTTTGTGGAGCTAAGCTTGTTCTACAGAGATTCTGGGTAATTTTTTTGCTTTCTCATATGCTGTCATGGATTCAGATGCATTTAGCTTGTTTTTAACGATTTATTCTGTTGTATTTAGATATACAAATTACTGTAGGGGTTGGTAATGTTTCATAAACATTTACGTTACAAGCAAGTCAAGTGACTTCCACTAGATGGAACCAAATTGGCTCCTGCATGCTTTTGTATCATATAGCATATTTATGCCACTGTAGGAAACTATGTTATGTGAACCCTATTGGACTTTTATCAAGCTACTCATTAATAATAGATGGGTTTTCTTTCTATGTCTTTAGTCCTCTGCAAGAGTAATTGGGGAAAATAACTTGTCTAGTTTTAGCTTGGAACCAGACCAGTCCTTAAATGGAATATAAAATGTGGTAGAAGCAGCACAGCAATAATGACATTGAGCTGTAGTTTTATAGCAGCCAAAGTTTTGTTTTGCCACATTTACTAATGTCAGCACTTTGACAAAGAGCTATGGGAGTTCCCATCCCATTGTATAGATTAAATGGCTACTATATGCTTTGTGTAACAATGGTTGCAAGCTTCTTGGTTATCTCTGGGTGCTGCGTTCTAAAGACAAAGAGCATCTCACAACTTCAGATCAGAAAGGCTCCAAAATGAAAGTAAAAAAAAAAAAATTAGTTTCCACCATGAAAAGTCAACAAGAATGAGCAAATACAATATATTTATATATGGAAAGACAGAAGCTTTAAATCAAGCTCAGCCTTCTTGTAATTCAGTGATGAGCTGGTCCCAATGAATTAGTCTGCAAATAAATAAGTTTTATTCAGCTCAGTTTCTTACACATTTTTTGTAAAGTCCTAAAGATTAATTTAGGACAGTGTAAATACCTGTGACATCATGTGGCTGATGGTGATAGGTACAGCTTCATCCAGCTGTGGTAATAAATCAATCAGTACCTTAAAATGGGCACATTCTGTTCTATTTGATGTGACATTATAATTGTTCCGAATCTGTGGAAAAATAATTCTGACTGAGCATTACCATAGTAAATTTATAACTAGAGCCTGATTTTTTTTCTCTCTTAAATTGAAAAATAAGAGAGTCTTTGCCCCACAGTTTTGCTTTCTTGGAACATCGTTAGAGAAAATTGTTGTATTGTCATGATATTAAAATAAAAGAGGTTTTCCAGAACATGTGAATGACCCACCCTTTTTAAAGGGCTGTACTGTGTATTACTTTGTTACAGAATTAACAGAAATGCTATTGCCTGAAGAAATCAGAGACATTTTGTGAAATAACTGTGATGTATTATTAATTAAGTAGCTGGATATGCCTGGGCTTGTCTCCAAACCCTGAGAGTGCCCAAGGATAAAGGACACTGATGGAATTAAGCTGGAATCACCACAGCTGAATTCTGGTCACCAAAAGAACTGTATTTGCAATAGTATAAACATCTAGTAATTTGTGGGGCTCAGGCAGCATCCCCAGACAGTGATTAGAAACTGTGCTAACTGAATTGGGAGCTAAAGCTTGCTTGTCTCAGTGGGCAAATTTAGTTGTGGCACTATTAAGTTTTGTTATTATTAAAGTGCTGTGAAATGCAAGTAAAAAAAAATGAAGGCTGAGGGAAAAAAAAGAACCTTTGCTTTAGGTTCCTGTGAATTAATTTGTTGGAGCTGTAGGTCCTCAATTTTGTCATATTGCAAAATCACATCTGAGACATGACACTGTGAAATAAGGTAGTATTTCAATTAGACAATGTACCAAAATGCGTTTTCCTGCTCCAGTGCTGATATTGGTGAAATAAGTTTGACAGCTCTATCCTTCTGTCAGTTTGACAGAGATTTCTAAATTTTTGAGTTGATAAAAAGCGTCCTGTGTTTTTTACTTTTTTTTTTTAAATCTGAAAATGTTCAGTTTTCAAAATCAAAACTGCCTGTGGGAACAGGTATGCCAGATTTACCAGGATAGAATATTTGGATCAAAACCAAAAGTACTGAAGAGGCAAAGAGAGAACTAGAAAAACCCTCTTCTGCTGCAAACACAGTCTTTGCTAGAGGCTAAACCAGCCAGATGGACTGTGGTACAATGTAGCTCAAGTCTCTGCTGCAAAAAGTATTTCGGTTTTGTTCAAGATAGGATAACCCTAAGTGGGAGAGCATAGCCAATGGATGGATAATGAGGAGATCATCTTCATTACAAGAGGGCACAGATTGTATCATTAATTGGAAGAAACAGGACAAGGAATTAAGTTTTAGTATATTCATACAAATGATTTACCTAAGTCCTGAGCTATGGTGAGGCTGATATATCTCTCGATGACATATTTTTCATAGAATACTTCTAAAGAGTCCTTGAATTTCCTATTACAGAATGGGAAAACCTGTGAAATACCAAAAAACTTGCAGGGTAGCAAAATACCTTTCCACTGTATCTGAAACAACTTCATTAATCCTTTGCAATCAGTGGGTTTCAGTAGAATAAGGCAGGTAGCTGGCCAGGCATGGGTCAGATCAGATTCTGCTGTGACTTAAGTTGTCAGTTCAATTGACAATTTCAAAATTTTTTATGTGATTTTGGTTTTCTGTTCCTCTCTTTAGAACAGATACATTTATAGGAAGCTTTGCCAGATCTAGAGAGATGAAGCCATATGTTTTTGTTTACGTTTTTGGGAATTTTTCAATCTGAGCAGGCATTCCTCTAACTCTGTCATTCTAGGCTCTTTTAGTGTATTCTTCCTTCAAGCCTCACAAACTATATATCACAGCTTTCAGCTATGCAAAGGGTTTGTCATACTGGATGAAAATGGTAGATCAGGAACATTTTTAGTGTAAAGTTCCCTATGACAATGCCAAATTTGTTGACCTGCAAAATTTGGAGAATGACCACAGCAATTAAAAATATGCCATTTGATATGCAACCATGCAAAAGTTCGTGTTGTAGTTCTCTTGATATTTCTGCACTATTAGGTCATCAGCTCTAGGCATAAGTTTCACATGGTGCTATCTAATCCTTAGCTCTGGATACAAAAGTACATCTTCAATTACTTGTGTGACATATTGACTATACCGTACAGTTCATTAATATCTTCTTGAATATTAATACCGTGACCAATGTATCACAGGCCTGAACCTACTTACTCTTTGTTAAGAACTGTTGTTTCATTTACTGAAATTGCATATGGCTTTATAGTAATTATCTTAGAAATATCCCTTGCAGTTATAAGGGACATGGTCTCGTTGTGACTAATTGCACTTATCTTGAGTTTTTCTCAGACATGTTGAAATACTGGGGTCTTATTGAGACTTTAACCAAAATTGCTGTGTAAATGCCTTGTCTTCTTTACTCTTGAGTTTTCTGCTGTTCTGGCGCAGTACCCGTGTAATGCAAAATCTTTTCAGACTAGGAGAGGTGTATTAAGTAGTTCCATTAGGGTCTTTTCATCATCTTCATTCTTCTGAGAGCAGTGAAAACTTAGATTGCTTTTTCCTTTCTGGCCTTTTAGAGAATATCTGTGTATGTGTAGTTAGAAAGAACAGAAGAAGAGGAAGTTTGTTTTCCCTCCCTCTTGTTTGGAAGCCTTTTCTAACGGAAGAATCCAGGTTGTGTACAATTTTCATCTTTAAATGTAATACAAAGTACTTTCTACTGAAAAAAATGTAGTGCCATACAAACAGCTATAATCGTGTAATGTAAAGGTAGTCCTATCATTAGGTTTAAAAATCTTAGAAACATCAGAAATCATTGGGCCAAATTAAGGATAAACAGCAGTTTTGTTTCCAAAAGTTACTTTGTCAGTCATAACGTAACTTTTTGTATCCCTGAATTGCTGACAGAATCAGGCATTGGCAATTAGGTCCTCTGGACAGATGATGGTAAGAGTGGTGCATAACTTCAGCCAGCAAAACTATATTGTGGAAGTTTGGTTTCCTCCTTGTAATTAGTCATGTCTTATGTAAGTGGTTGGATTTCAGCAGCTTAAAAATGGACATCTTTTTATACTTCATTTCGTTGTTGCTAACTGGAATGGCACAAAGTTGCAGAGTTTAAAAATACATACTAGACAACTGAGATGTCGTCTGGTCTGTTTCTTTTACAGAAGGACTAGATTTTTTCACAGAATAGTCTAGACGGTGGCAGAATGAAGTGAGGCAACAGCCCACACACAATTTGGGGAGCAAATGCTTAAACAGGTTTCTGAGTTCTTCTTCCACCCAGTGATTTTGGTAAGGAAAAGACTGAAAAATGCAGAAGCATCTTGAATCCCTCTGAGCACAGGGTAGGATAGGGACAAAAGTCAGGCAGTGATCAATCCCATTATTCTTACCTTTGATAGTAAGGGCACACTTCTGTGCAGTCAGGGTGGATCATAGGGAAAAGGAAACAAGGAGAGTGGTGATTGTTGGTCTCCACAAGTCAGTCCTGGAGAACAGGGAGCAATTTGTCATGAAAACCCTGAGAGAGAGGGATGTTCTCATAGAGTAAGGATCAGAGCCTTCACTAAAAGAGAAGGGAAATGGCTGTCCTTAGTGAAAACAATCTGTAAGCAGCTCAGTGTTGCTCCTTATCAAAAGTGAGTCATTTCCAGCCTGGCAGGGAAGAAATGCAGACTCTGCTGGACCAAACAGTGAACTGTCCAACAGACAAGTTATTGTACTCATTGTTCAACTGAAAGCCCATGTGGAAAGGACAGACTTCAAGTTCATCAGAGCACATGTCTTAGGCTGAAGAATAAAACTAATGAGTTCCTAGGATGGTTTTTTTCATGCAGTAAATAGGATACACAGTTAACATTTTAGCATCAACAAATAAAAAAAAAAAAACAAAAAAAACCCAAAAAACAAAAAAAAACCAAACCATGGGCTAACCCCATTGATTTTGAGTCGCAAGACAGAAAAACATGCTAATGTCTCAGGTGGTGTTTTGCTTTACTTTTCTGCAAAGTGAGGTATGTATATATACTATGTTGGGCCAGCAGTAAGTATTTTTAGACACACCTGTGCAGTGCAGGTTTCAAATGGACTGCCCTCTATGTTCATTAGTATGTGACACCAATGAACAGTGTGATTTTAGAAAGGAAACTTCCAAAAATTTTGTGCCTGCAGTGTATATGATCAGCCAGTTGCCCTTTTGTAGCATAAAGACACATTGAGTACAACCACACTGCATAGGACTGTGCTGGGTTAGAGCTCGCCAAGAGCTCAGCTCCAGGCCAGGTACACATATGTGCATGGTAGAGTGCAGCTGTGGGGACGCCTGGTCTGTGCCTGGTCTGCCTCCACATCTTCGCAGAAAGCTCTATAATCCCTGAAAATGTACCCGTGTGATACAAACATTTCCCTGAGATCATCTGGGATTTATTAAATTAATTTTAAGTGTTTAATAATTCCAAACACAAGAAGAGAATACACAGGTAGTTATGACTGAAAAAAGATGCGTTGGTCTGGAATATTAAGTTTTCTTTATTTCATCTCAGGCTTTTAGGATTCAATGTAAGAGAAAGTAAATGGTGTATTGCTGATAGGGATATACAGTAATGGACTGAATAGAATAGTTTTTCTAGTGGAGCTCCTCAGGCATCAGTGCTGATCTTATTTAATAATTCCATTAATGACCATGGCATGATTATTAGGGATGTACTGACGTCACAGAATTGGCAATCTCTATTAATCTGGAAGTTTTGGGTCTACTGTATGGAAAATTGTACAGACGGCTGTAAGGACAGGAATAGAAATGGGGTGCGATCCTGTAATACAAATTTCACAGTGTATACTTGTAGATTAATGACTGAACTCCTGTAATGACAAAAAGAATCAACAGGAAGGGGTCACTGGGTAACTACCAATCATCAGATCTCAGTATTTCCATTCTTTTTTCTTTTTCCTTTTTTTTTTTTTTTCTCCAGTTTTCAGGTGAGATTCCAGAGGTGATTTAAGATATATTTTCAGTATTGACTGGTGTCAACAAGGATGCCCCTGCAGGACTACTGCTCCCCAGTTATCCAGTATTCCAGTATTTATGGCACTTTGGTGAGGGGTAGGTTTGTGCCTGTGTGTAAAACACTAAAATAAAAAGATACAGAGAGGTGTCGTGAACCCCAGAGCTTCATGAACTTCCCCCTCAGGAGAGAGAAGAAGCTCTGCTTTCTGTAAGTAGTTAAATACTCATTGGTCTTACGAAAGAAGAGTGTTTCTCTTTGGCCTGGTGATGGGCCAAAGAGGAAAATCATCTTGGTCAATCCAGTGAATGGTTCTTTACAATTGTGAATAGCACCTTCAGCCTTTGAATATTTTACTTCTGGTTTCATTAGTGCTCAAAATCTAAACAGTGTTTGTTCTAAGGTGGTTTTTTTCTTTTATTATTAGCAGTAGTAGTAGTATTTGTCAAAAGCCCCCGGGTTAAGAGTATTTGAAACTATTTTTCGCTGGTTTTTATCTTTTTTATTTCATCAGAGAGACGAAAAAGAAATAAATCTAACATTACGCTATCAGCAAGCTCGGTATATAAAAAATGTAACTATCAGTGATATACTTTGAATCCACCTTTTCCTTCTGTATTTTTATTCTTCTTGACGGCAGATTTATATTGAAAAAAATACAGTCATTTTCCTAGCACACTTGTTCTTTCAAATCTCTATTGGGCTGTGGGGTTTTGTGTTTTCAAGGGGATAACTGAGATCAGAAACCCAAAAAACAGCCAACAGCAGCATTTATGCACGTCATTTGAACTAATGAATTTCTCCATTAATCTTATATTTTAGATGGCAGCTTTGGCACTTTTATTTATTTCATGTAGCAACCGAAATACAGAGCCCCTGTGAATCTGATCTGACAGCCTTCACCACAAAGGCAGAGCTCCTGTTGTTAGACAACTGGACTTAATGATCACAGCAAGCAGGACTGAAATTTTATTGGTGTGATTCTGTGTGACTGTGACAGTGTTGACACTAAATCAAATTCAATTAGCAAGGGCTTGCTAATGAGTTACACTGCTTTGCAAAGTAGAAAGGACAAAGCATTTTGCAGTCTCCAGCCTGCAGACTGGTTAGTCTCAGCATTAATGGAGCAATAGCTTAAGGAACTACTGCAGGATTTTCTCCCTAGATTAATGTTAAAGAATGCTTTGCTAATGAATCCCTGAACAAATGTGTTGTGTGTTACTGGAGAGGGGGGTAGCAGGAGAGAAAATACAAGCAGCTTTTTTGTCCTCAAGTGCTCTTGAAGTGATTTATAAAACCACTGTGGAGCATAGAGAGCAGTGGAAACTGCATCAGCAGATGACAACATGGCTGAACAGAATACTGCATTGGAAACATGCCCTGTGAGCTACCAAACCTAACGCCGCTGCCCCTTGTGCAGTGCTGGTGGGTATGGCACATCTCTGAAGAGTGCAGAAGGCAACTGCCTGCAGTGCTCAATCCTGCAGCAAGCTGCATTGCTGGCAGCACCCAGCAGAGCACAGAGGCAGCCCCGAAGGCTGAGGGCATATGCTGTGAAGACTCAGGGACTGGGAGCCCTTAAGTGACAAAGTAGGCACAGGTGCTTTGCCAAGGCTGCATCACTCAGCATCTGGTAAGACTGGGCTCTGTCAAGTGAGCGGCTAAAAAAACGCAGCACCCGTCCTTATGTGGCACCCACAGGACAAGGTGGAAGATGTGCACCGTGTGCCACAGGGTCTGCTGGACACCTGGCTGCTTTTGTCTGTGTTCCACTTATTGTTTACCTCATAGACCTATCTGTGCAAGTGAGGTAACTGTAGAGTAAAAAGCATGTAAAATCTGTTTCATTATACATGAATGAGGTGGTGCCCATTTAAATTATAGAATAGAAATAACAATAACTTCCCCTTTAAGATCTGCTGACAAGTCCAGCACTGAATTCTTGAGCAAGTTTTATATGTGTCATTCAGCCTGAATATTCTCCTTTATAGCCCTCTATAAGTATGGCAATATTTACTTACAGTGATATTTTAATTTAACATTTTGAAATATCTGAATCCCTAGTGGATGTGACATCTCTCTGGTTTGCACACACATACTTTACATTAATGCATATGTATAAAATCGATGTTATATACTGATATCATGTGACTCCAGTTTTAACTGATGATAGCTTTATAAAATTTAAATAATTTGGACTGATGTTTTTCCCCAAACCTGATGATCTCCCTCTCAATATATGTTCCTGGAAAATTTTGACTGAAATTTTTCAGCTACTTCCAGAATGAAGGTTTGAGGACAGTACTTCATGTTGTCCAACCTGATGCCATAACCAAAACTAAACTGTGTGCTACTGTATAACTAAGCTCTTCAAATTTGCTCTGGTTTGCCTCTGAACACCCATTCATATTCCCGTTGTGTTAGCAAGAGTGCATAACACATTGTTTGTGGCAGCTTGTAAGGGCTTCCAAAGTAAATCTGAAACCAAATCTAGTAATATATAATTTCAGTCTTCTCCACTGACATTTTCTTCTGAGTCAAAGCTGTTCAAGATACTCATGCCCCCATGCGGCAGTCCCCCATGTCCTGACTTTCCTTTGTGGGGACTATGATGTACACTGAGTCATCCAAATCATCGGACATATTAACACAAACCTAGGAGCAAGGGCAAGGAAATGTAATATCTTTAACATCATCTTTTGGAGAAAACTGCACTGCACTAGTGAGACCCCACCTCAAGTACTGTGTGCAGTTGTGGGTGCGTCAATATAAGAAGGACATTAAGCTATTAGAGTGTGTCCAGAGAAGGGTGACCAAGATGGAGAAAGGCCTCAAGGGCAAGACTTAGGAGGAGCAGCTGAGGTCACTTGGCTTGTTCAGCTTGGAGAAGAGAAGGCAGAGGGGTGCCCTCATGGCAGTCTGCAGCTTCCTCAAACTGGGAAGTGGAGGGGAAGGTGCTGATCTCCTCTCTCTGGTGACCAGGGACAGGACATGGGGAAATGGAATGAAGCTGCACCAGGGGATGTTCAGACTGGACATCAGGAAAGGGTTCTTCACTGAGAGAGCTGTCAGTCACTGAACAGGCTCCCCAGGGAAGTGATCATGGCACCAAGCCTGTGAGAGTTCAAGGAGTGTCTGGATGATGCTCTTGGTCATATGGTTTAGTGTTAAGTAGTCCTGTGAGGAGCAATGAGTTGGACTCATTGATCCTTACCTGTCCCTTCCAACCTGAGATATTCTATGAAACACATGCTTTAATTAGGAGCTGCCTGTTTTTCAGACCTACATATCCTCTCATTACCAAGGAGACTTACCTCAGGGGAAATAAGTTTTGCCCATCCTCTGTAGAAATGCTCCAGCACTTTTTGAGCTAGATTGCTAGTAACTTCTGTTTATACTGGATCTATGGCAGGCTTGCAGTAAGTAGGATTTTCCCCTGGAATTGTCCGGGGCTTGGACCAGAGTTGAGATATGGGAGTCATGATCCTATGGCCCTTCCTGAAATAACTCACTTCAAATTATGACCCTCAAAGGTGGGATCACCTCAAAGATCCTGCTGCCTGAATCATAGAAAAACAGAGGGCCCTTATCCTCTGTCCTTTCAAGGTCTGGGGTATAACTGGGTATTTCAGAAACTCACTTTTTTTGCATTAGAATGAATTTGTACACAGTTGTGGGCAGATACTTATCTGTATGCGTGAAGATAAGGAGTGAAGGCTGAACTGCTTGGTGCCTGATGACTGGCATTTTTGGTCACCAGCTGGTGCTGCTGTCCTGCCTGCCTGAGAGACTAGAAACAGTCCCCTCTTTCATTGCAGCTGAAAATCCTGGCTGACAGCTAGCTTTTCTATAGCTTTTGGTGGTCAGGAGACTGCAAACTTCTTAAAATTAAGAAACCCTTCCTGAGAAACATTTCGTAAAAACTGTTTTCATAAACAGCTGACAAATCAACATCTTAGAAGATAAACTGTCTAATTAAGAAAGGTTCTGAACAAGTTTGTTTCTTTTATTTTAGTCTCTCTTTTCCTTGGCTGCAGCTTTTTAAAACTGGCATATGTATATCTGGTTAAGAGGCTGTAAAAACAAATATATTAATATTTTTAAGCATTTTAATACCAATGAACATTAAAAAAATGCTTATGAGAAAATTAAGAATTCTGATTTTAGAGCACTGTTGTGTAATGTGCACAGTAAATAGGATCCCAGGCCAAACATTGAACAACTAGCAGAAAACAAGCTATTGACTGGCTGCATTTTCAGTGAACTCCATCCATCCTATGTATTAAGTGAGATAGAGTACTATGGAGAACACATTATTGAATCATGTAGTTCACATCTGCATCATAATGCGTACCATGCTAGAGTGTAAATTTTTTTCTGGTACCTCCTAGCTTTAGAGAGTTTGAACTTGCTGCCTTAACAACATTCTTTGAACTTAGATTGTGTAGCACATTGTGTAGCATGAATGATGACACTGTCAGACCATGAGATGGTTCAGTGTGGTCTGAATGTTCAATCAGAGATGCTTGGAAAATACAGTACTTTGCTTTGTCAGTGAATCAGATTGTATTCTGCATTTTCCACTGCTGAAGACCAATGTAAGAAGAGACTGGACATCCAAAGCTTTAATTTGTACTCTGCTATTTTAAATTGGTGATTGCCTTTGGGCAAATCACTTAATCAGCCTCTGATCTTGGTGATGCTGGTGAGCCTGAAATTATTGAATCAAAACCAAAGGAGCTGAACTGAATTTGTATGACCACAACAGGTCAAAATGTGTCTCTAAAAGTGCAATGTAAGAGCTAGAGGGAGGGCATCATTATTATTTATTGTTTTATTCAAAACATAAGTTTTTTTCTGTCCTCACACAGAGTTTATGTAATTCTTTTTAAGTTTTAACCTTTATTTATTTATTTAACCTTTATTTGTTTCCTATCCCCTCTACGTGATGGCAAACAGACATTTTTTGGGGAGAACAGGGTATTTTATTTCATGTTGTGGCAATATTTCAAAGATATTATGCTATTTTAAATATCTTCTGTTCTCTTGAGAGAGTTGTTTGACATCTATGTGTGAAATTGATGTCCTAAAAACAGTTAAATCATAGCATCCTACCATCCTGGAGCATGTTGTACTGGAACCTAAGTGCTGCATTTTGTTTTCATATGGTGATCGCTTTAGGGTTCTTCTTTAGACTTTGTGAAAAGTCATATGTGACCTGGGAGCTAGGCTTTGCATACGGTAGAGCCTTTCATCCATGGAAGGGTCACAGCACAAGTAAAGCCTCACAGCTGTCCTGTAGGAAGAGAACATATCTAGTTGATGATTAACACTTAAAATGCCATAGCAATTCATGTGGCAGAGCCAGGAACTGAACCCCTGTTTTGGCTCTCACTTTCCAGGTGTAGCCACATAACTGCCTTATGAAGATAAAAGGTCCAAAGAATAGTTTTAACTAAATCACAAATTACGAACCTGTCTTAGCCCTCTGCTTGGAGCAGTAGTGGGTAAATACAACGTGGATGATCCTGCAGAATGTTTTAATTGCAGTCAAAAGACTTCGGGTGAGTCTAAAGCTGTAACAATGAGAGAGAAGGCAAAAAAAGGTGGAGCCATTGATGTGATGGCGTGCAGACCCATGGTTAGGAGGTGGAAGCTCCTTGTTGGTTAAGCATATTGGAGCCATTTATAGAGGTAAGAGAATTACAGAGGATTTTTCTCAAGGTAAAATCCTCTTGTGTTGAAGGATTAAGTTGCTGTAGTTAACTTGATCTTAGGTAGGCAGCAGTGTGAGTACCATTAATAAAACAATTTTTCTTTCCTTATCCAAAAATAAAATGGAACTGTACTATAGTTGGATAACTAGGTACAAGCCAAGTAATCCTTCTTCCTTCTCTGCTTTGCTTCTCTCTACCTAAAATGTTGATAATAAGTAGACAGCTATTGTGAAACAAATGCAAGGTAACAGGTTTGTTCATAATGAGGCAGAAGTGAGAAACTACCTGAGAGAGTGTAATTTCTTGTTTAACTGAAAATGCTTTTGAAATATTTCTTTATTATGACCAGTCTCTGAGGAAAATCACTGATTCAGACTTCGTACATATTCCAAAATGGAATTTTAAATTGTGGACTTCACTGTTAAATATTTTAGAATCTTAATCTGTTCATGCTAGCTACATGACCAGCTCTTCTGTGGAAGAAAGGCTGCATTTCTACATAAAGCCTTTGGTGTGTGAACACTGTGAATAGGGAGCTGTGGTAACATTTTAAATTTATTGGTCAATAGATTAGTTTTATTAGTACTGCTGATGACAGCTGCTCAAGTTTTGGTTTTCATGGTTTCATCTATGCAAGACTGCAACAAACTAAAGGGATGGTTCCCACTCCCCACTGACACTGCAAAGCTCAAGGCTTTGAGCTCTACTGCTCTACTGAGCATGGGGTCTGGAGGGAAGCTAGGGCAGGAGAACCTCTTCAGGCAGTTGAAGCTGAAGCAACATACTGAGTTGCAGAAAAAGCAGGCATGCAAAGTAGGATATGACCACAGTTGTTAGAGGGCAGGTACAACAGCAGATCGCCTGGGCTCTTTACTGCACGATGATAGTGTTAGGATTGTGGGGTGGGCCAGATTAGACCTTAATTCACACTTATCAAGCTCTAACTTGTCCTTTAGAGACTGTAAGTATTATTCTGTATTCAAAATCAATGCTGGAATGACGGAGAGGTTTTAGGTGCTGCTTCTTCTACAGTATATCTACTTCTTTAGTTGACATTGAGAAGAACACAATGGCTTCAGTGCCTCCTCTAGATCTTGAAAATGTGATATACCAGATTCCTGAAATCTTTGCAAAAAAAAATTTCCAGAAGTGTTTGCAAGTGTTTCTAGAGCTAGGGATGAAACCAGAGAGTCCTCTTCTCCCTGTACATCTCCCTGGTAGGAAAGATATGTTTAGGCAAACATGCCCCTCTAATTCAGATTTACTAGCCTTTTCAAATTCAGGCTGTTCTTCCTCAGCTAGGAAAAGAGGAAGTTAAACAGCATCTTGAGGTGCATGAAAACTGAATCTAAGAGTTGAGGAAGCCAAATGTCATTAAATCTGGAATGGCAGGTTGACCCCATTTGTCTACTAGTGTAGGCATGACTGAGCCCACTCCCTGGTAAGTAAGTGTTTAGTGACATTGTTTCTCTGGCTGTTATTAAAATTTATCACCAATAAAATATTAATTGTACAAGTACCATGAATCCTCAAAGCTCACTCTATCTTAGGCAGTGGGTCTGGGTGTATTTATTCTCACAAATAACAGGAAGCCCTGGATGCTTTGAACTGTTCTTAAATTTATTTGTGCTGGTCAGTGAGTTGTTCTTCAGTCTTTTTAATGAAAGAAAAAAAATGTGGTGAGATCTGTTCAAAAGTGAGCTGTATGGTCCTCTGTTCTTTCTGAAATGCAGGATTTGAATCTTTTCTCTGTATGACATAACTGAGCACTACTGTTAAGCAATATTAGACAGATTACATTACATATTGTTTTTGTGCCTTGACTTCTTCCAATATCACCAAGAATTTGTGATATACTAAATCATTATCATCCTTTGTTACCACTGTTTTCTTAAGTCTTTTTCTTGTTTGGATTACTTTTGTTTGTTTAGCTCTTTGTATATAGTTCAGCCCTCAATGAAATTAATTTATTGAAGTGTTAAGTTTGGTAGTTACGTCAGTTCAGAATAAAGTAGGTTCCTTGTTTGGGGATTTTATTTTGTTTGTATTACCTGATAGCAATTTATAGAATTTCTAAAACAAAAAGTTGATGCTCTGTTTTGCATGTGAAACCATCCTTCAGAAAGTGAAATGTGTACCTGAGGGGCCAAAGGTCAGGATGGTGCCAGGCAGATGAAGATCCTTTTGCATTGCACTACCCTTTTATTTGATCTGTTAGAGACAAGCCTCCTTTTAATTGAAATTTCAATGAAAATTTTGCAGAACATCTAATGAATCTGTGAGAGTCTACCTGACATGTAGGCAGGAATCAGACCTGCTGCTTCATTTCATTGTACATATTCATTCTCTGTGCATGATGGCATAAATAAAAGTTATGCTAAAAAATAACCACTGAAGGGTTACCAGATTTGAATATGTAGTCACAGTGATTTACAGGCAAATTGATGTGTATTTGGACTTTCATATATACCCTTTGTAAAGGAGAGGACATGAATACAAGTGTAAATCAAACACACTGGCGGTCTTTTGCATCATTTGAGATTGATACTCCAACTGATATGTGTGTGAGGAGTTGTCATGACTAGTACCTTTTGCTATATATGTCAATATTTTACAATTTTACAGTACATCTAAATGGTTACAAAAAATAAAAATGCCTATGTGTGGTTGTACAGCTAGTACTTTACTATTTAGTCGAATGACTTCTGCTTTTAACATTTGATTATCTGTTTTTCTGTGATAAGATAACAGGTTTTTTTTCAGCTCTGTGATTTGTCCTTATTTCAGAATCAAGTAAATAAACAAAAATGGGCTATCTTTGAAATGTAGGGTCCACAAACTTCTTGTATATTTAAATACTCCGTTGCTTTCACTCAGCGAGACCTAGTCAGGCTGGAGATTTGGGTGGGGAAAAAAGTAATGCAATTTAACAAGAGCAAGTGTAGAGTCTTGCATCTGGGCAAGAGCAACTCCAGGTACCAGTATAAGTTGGGTACTGACCTGTTGGAGAGTAGGGTAGGGGAGAGGGACCTGGGGGTCCTAGTGGACAGCAGGATGACCATGAACCAGTACTGTGTCTTAGTGGCCAAGAAGGCCAATGGCATCCTGGGGTGTATCAGAAGGGGGGTGGTCAGTAGGTCAAGAGAGGTTCTCCTCCCCCTCTACTCTGTCCTGGTGAGACCTCATCTGGAATATTGTGTCCAGTTCTGGGCCCCTCAGTTCAAGAGGGACAGGGAACTGCTGGAGAGAGTCCAGTGCAGAGCCACAAAGATGATGAAGGGAATGGAGCATTTCCCTTACGAGGAAAGGCTGAGGGAGCTGGGTCTCTTTAGCCTGGAAAAGAGGAGACTGAGGGGTGACCTAATTAATGTTTATAAATATGTGAAGGGTGAGTGTCAGGAGGATGGAGCCAGGCTCTTCTCTGTGACATCCAGTGATAGGACAAGGGGCAATGGGTTCAAGCTGGAACATAGGAGGTTCCACTTGAATATGAGAAAAAACTTCTTTCTAGTGAGGGTGACAGAGCACTGGAACAGGCTGCCCAGAGAGGCTGTGGAGTCTCCTTCTCTTGGAGACATTCAAAGCCCGCCTGGATGCCTTTGTGTGTGATCTGATCTAGGTGTTCCTGCTCCGGCAGGGGGATTGGACAACATGATCTTTCGAGGTCCCTTCCAATCCCTAACATTCTGTGATTCTGGGATACTCAATGGGGTATTACAGTGGAGGAAAAAAAGTCTTTTTTATCTTTTAGTGCTTGATTTAATACTCATTGTGATGTGTTTTTTACAATTAAAACAAAATCATGCCCATCAAGCTGGAGTCTTCCACTATGCACTGTAAACTTTAATGAGGTCTCTACTCATTGTAGGCCTAGGGACAAACTGGGAAAAATTGGTCATCTAGTAAGGGCTGAGGACATGTAGAAGAGGCTGTTCTGGTTGCCACTGCTGTTGCTGAATTTCAGAACTCCACAGTTTATTTCTGTCACTGTTCAATGCAAAGCATTTTGTTGCTTCCAGTGTTGTCATGGCTATGGTGTTTAACTGAAAAAAAAAAAAGTTTCATTTTGATAACATCCTTGACTCAGCTTGAACAGAATTGCTTACCTAGTTCTAGACACATTTAACCCCTTTGAGTGAAAAGTGTGTCGTGTTATGCAACTGATGCTTATATTTTTGATATCAAAAACTTCACTGCAGGTCAAGACTGAAATTGCTCTCAGGGAAAATGAGAACTGGATATCGTGTGGCTTATTCCAGGAACTGAAGGACAGATACTTGGTCTGTGTATGTCACCTAGAGAATTGTTGAGAATTTCTTGCCAGGGACAGGACAGGGTAGGTGGGGGACACATTATATAACTGTAACAGAGTATGTTACCAGGGCTTTAAAAGCTTCTCTTTTAAAGGGAGTACTGCAGGTGATAATACGCAAAACAAAACGGTCTCAAAGGCACACTGTGAATATTTGAGTTTATAAAGCTATTAGTGACAAACTAACTCATTTTACTTTTAAACCAAATGCATATAGAATGGTAATTATTGAATGGAAAAGTGCATGTGGAGTTTCACAATGCTATTTTTAGGGAGCTTGTGCAGAGAAAAGCTGAACTTCTGCAAAGTTTTGTATATTAACACTGGCAAGTGTAGCCAGTGCTACTAAGATTTCTTGTGTACAGAAGATTAATGATGGCAGGAGCTACCCAGTAGCAAGGGAAAGCATACTGAATAGTAGAATATCTATAGATTACTTCTTATTACGGCACTTGGCCCACATTTAGGGGCAGAGGGGAGGATAAGGCAGCTCATCATTAGCATTGCACAGAACAACAGTTTCTCCATCTTCCATGTATCTGCCTTGAAATAGCTGGACCATAGGTGATAAAGATGGCCACATTTTGCTCTCCAATTGATTTGTGAATTTGCTATTGTACAGTCTAAGCCAGTCAGTTGAAATTCTTCAATAAGGTATTTTAATTATTCCACCAAACTTCATATTACTTAGATGGGCCCCACTTAAAAACAATGACCTAGATATGGGCAACTTGTAGACATTTATATTTGCACCATGAGAACTGATGCTCCCTTGCTACCCAGCCTGAAGGCAATAATCATTTACTGCACTGGGAAAACAAAATCTTTGTGGTTGCTAAGCAGAATTTCACTGACACGAAGATTAAAAACAGCTTCAGATTCACACTGTAGTTATAAAGGAAATATTTACATCCTGTGAAGAAACAGTGATTATTTTCACTGGAAGAAAATATAAAGAAGAAAATGTTACTTAAAATACATGGGAATGGCATTTATCCATGAATGAATAACATAGCTGTGAGCTGAGTTCATAACAGAAGAACACTGCAGGCAGATCTGCCATGCAGAGTAGAGAAAAAAAAAATTACTCATAAGTCAGGAGAAAAATTTTAAAAAGATAATTCATACTGACAAATGTAGGAAAAGAAAGCACAATTTTTACATGAAGAAATGACAGTACCTTGTCAAGCAAAGGAAGCATTTCAATCTGCATCTGCAAAAAAAATATTTCTGTTTTGGCGTTTCCTAAGTAACTCAAAAAGTAAATAAGATGAAACAATGCTTTTCGGTGCTTAAAAACCACTTTGTACTTTTTGCAGAGAAATAAAAGAAAAAGAGATCTTAGGTTGAAATTTGTTTTTGTGATATTCTGATTCAGCCAGCAATTCAAAATCCAGTTATTTATCCTCTTCTGCAAAAGGAGAGGCTGAAGAAGTATCTTTCCCCCACCCCCAGGACCACATGCAGGAGAAAATTTGGTTATCATTATTACCCTCAGGAAGCTGTCTTGGTATTATTAAGTCAAAAGACTGAAGATCTTTTTTAAAGTATATATATTTTTATATATGTGCGTATGTGGGTATTTGTATGATTAGATATTTAGATACACTTTTTTGTCATTAGCTTTTTTCATATAACCTGTTTTAAATTAGTTGTTTGCAAATTGCTGCTCTTCCTTTTGCAGCACATTAATACTGGCTATTAGACAAAGAATAGAATGTGTTAAATAAATTTTATTTTACCCTGTGGATATTTCATTGTCTAACAGTAAGACATGAACTGTTTCTTAGAGCTCTGCTTCTCTGCTCATTGCTTGTATATTTGGGGTTTGGAATGCTGGGGGACAGCCTGCAGAAAGCCTAGATAAGTGCTTGGGGCAGGCTTTGTATGAGGCATCACCCTGCTCTCAGGCCCTACTCCAAACTTGAAACTCAGGGTGTGAAAACAAGGCAGCAAAACTTATCCAGATCAGGCCTCTAAATTCCTACATTACTAGAGTTATTTATATGAAGTGTATACCTCTGGGGATGGAAATGAAGGTAGTCTTTTGGAAAGTCTTTGATGTGACTAGGATTTGTGTTTATTCTTGCCTATTTCTTATAGTTCCTAGAACTTTTTGGGGAACAGCAGCTACATCCTGTCTGAAAGGACCTCGTAAAGATCACCTTGAATGTGACTACAGCAATGGGACAGCAGACACATTATGAAAGTCTGAACATTAATGAACGTGGTACTTTGTACTTTAACAGAGACCATTTGATCAGCGCAGTCCTGTAAAGTTATCTAAATCTGTCAAAGTACAAGGCTAGTCAGGAATATATTTTGCTGTTGCTATCATTTCACTCACATTTGCTGTATATCTCTCCATGGGGTTCTGGCACTTCGAAGAAAATTTTAAAATGTGTAAGATTGTTCAGCCAAGCTCACTTATGACCTGTGTTTGACTTCCATCACCACTTTGGTTTTGCAGTAGGGTAAATAAATACCCTGGGAAATGAACATTCTCCCAAGACATGCTGTTGTCAGTGAACAAGATCTTTATTTGCTGTATACTTTTAAAGATATCTCTGCATTTTTAATGTTATTAAACAATAAAATAAATTAAAAGCATAGCTCTAACTCCAAAAATTAAATCTGAAGCTTTGCTTGTAAGCTGAAGTCTTTGGGGGAGAGCGTGTGTACCTGTAAGTTTGACTACTTTTCCGATTTGTACATATATGCTCAACACTAAACCTTGTCTTAGCTAATTAGCTATTCAGGCCATCACAGCTCACCATTATCATTGTGTTGAAATAGAATCACAGAATCATACAATCATAGAATATCTCAGGTTGGAAGGGACAGGTAAAGGATCATTGAGTCCAACTCATTGCTCCTCACAGGACTACTTAACACTAAACCATATGACCAAGAGCATCATCCAGACACTCCTTGAACTCTCACAGGCTTGGTGCCATGATCACTTCCCTGGGGAGCCTGTTCCAGTGACTGACAGCCCTCTCAGTGAAGAACCTTTTCCTGATGTCCAGTTTGGACATCCCCTGATGCAGCTTCATTCCATTTCCCCATGTCCTGTCCCTGGTCACCAGAGAGAGGAGATCAGCACCTTCCCCTCCACTTCCCAGTTTGAGGAAGCTGCAGACTGCCATGAGGGCACCCCTCTGCCTTCTCTTCTCCAAGCTGAACAAGCCAAGTGACCTCAGCTGCTCCTCCTAAGTCTTGCCCTTGAGGCCCTTCACCATCTTGCTCACCCTTCTCTGGACACACTCTAATAGTTTTGTGTCCTTCTTGTATGTTAGATTACTGTGTCCAGATCATTTGTGAAAACATTAAAGAGCACTGGCCCTAAAACTGAACTCTGGGGAACCCCGCTGGTGACTGGCCACCAGCCTAATGTGACCCCATTTACTGTAACCCTTTGAGCCTGACCTGTCAGCCAGTTGCTCACCCAGCATATAATGGACTTGTCTAACTGTGTGCTGGACATTTTGTCGAGAAGGATACTGTGAGAGACGGTATCAAAAGCTTTACTAAAATTAAAAAAAAAACACATCTGGGTTCCCACTGGCTGCCCTTAGTCAACTAGATGGGTGACCTTGTCATAAGCAGGAGTTTCTCCTCGTGAACCCATGCTGGCTATAACCACTGTCTCTCAAGTGCTTTTGAATAACTCCCAGAATGACCTTCTCCATAATTTTACCAGGCACTGCTAATATATATATTCCAATATAGTACATATAACACATATAATAAATATATGTTGTAAAATCATGTTTCAGTATCTGTATTGAAATACATATTTTTATCTGCTTAGTACTGAAATATGTCTGCTCTATTTGTTTGAGAAAGTGGTTGTGACACATTTTTATTGTTACGATAAGATTTAATGTAAATAGGTGCATTTGTTCCTAAATAGCATTTTAATAGCAACTTGCAATTTCTGTAAAGGTCTCATTTGGACTAAACAGTATAAATACGTTTGTAGGTTATATCAAACTAGAATAAATTGTTTTATCCTTTTTTTTCAAATCTTTTCTTTCCTTGAGCCTTTCTGTTTCACTGAAAGAAAGCTTCTGGTACTTATTGCTCATCTCCTTAAGACTGAAATCTCACAGGCCACAGATATATTTTAAAAATAATAGAGTATTTTTAGTTCATTTTTGTGCAAATTGCAGGTCATAATTTTTTTAAAGATTGTTCTTTATCGTATTTATTCTCTGCTGTGGAATTTGGTAGCATTTCTTCCTCATCTACTGGATTATTTTTCAAAACCTGCATAACTCTTAAATGCCTTTTCACAAGGTATTTCTGCATGGAATATATATTTTTTCAAAATAAAATTTGATACAAAAATCATGTAAAACTAAAGGATTATTTGATTCTTTAGATGGAATTGAAAAGCAATTTATAATAGATTGCTAATGCTGGAGATGCATCCACTGTCAGTGAACCATTTTAAGAGGTTCTTTGAAAAAGATGGTACAAAAACTTTGTCTAGGAAAACATTTGACGTATTTCCTGTGCTGCTATGAAATTTCTGGACTTTCCAACTGAGTGCCTAAGTACCACCAAGGAGGCTTTTCTTGCCATGAAAAAAATGGAAAATGAAAAATTAACGTATCTCACTTGAACCTTTTACTAATACCACATCGACTGTGGCCCATGTTTGGGTCATCGTTAACATGAACCTATCAATCTGTCTCCAACCTGTAAGCTGATTGTATGCAGTGATGATATGAATTTCTACTTTTCCCCTATTTGCTGTTTCAGATCAATCTCTCCACTTCCCTTTGGGCCAGGTTCTGCTGATGAACATTTTGGAATCTGTGCAGTTACTATTGCTACTCTGTATAAATATATTGTGGGATTTTTGTTTTGTTTTTATAATGAAGAATGCCATTGTAGCTTTTGCATTTTTGGAACAAAAAGCAAAGCTAAGTAAAGTGGAGTATTTTTCAATACTGGAAGGGGAAAAGACAAAATCATACACTCCTAGAATCATAGAAAGGTTTGGGTTGGAAGGGACTTTAGAGATCATCTAGTTCCAACTCCCCTTCCACGGGCAGGAACGCCTTCCACTAGACCAGGTTGCTCAAAGCCTCATCCAGCCTGGCCTTGAACACCTCCAGGGATGGGACATCCACAGCTTATCTGGGCAACCTGTTCCGTTGCCTCACCACCCTCACAGTAAAGAGTTTCTTCCTAATATCTAGTCTAAATCTGCCCTCTTCCAGTTTAAATCCATTACCCCTTGTCCTGTCACTGCATGCCCTTTAAAAGTCCCTCCCCATCTCTCCTGTAGGCCCTCTTCAGGTACTGAAAGGCCACTATAAGGTTCCCCCAGAGCCTTCTCTACTTCAGACTGAACAACCCCAACTTTCTCAGCCTGTCCTTATAGGGGAGGTGTTCCAGCCCCAAATCACTTTGTGACCCTCCTCTGGACCTGCTTCAACACGTCCATGACCTTCCTGTGCTGAGGACTCCAGAGTGGGACACAGTACTCCAGGTGGGGTCACATGAGAGCAGAGTAGAGGGGGAGAATCCCCTCCTTTGACCCACTGGCCACACTTCTCTTGATGCAGCCCAAGATCTGGTTGGCCTTCTGGGCTGCAAGCACTCATTGCTGGCTCACGTTCAGTTTTTCATCTACTGACACCCCCAAGTCCTTCGCCTCAGGGCTGCACTCAAGCCATTCTCTGCCCAGCCTGTATTTGTACTTGGGATTGCCTCAACCCATATGCAGGACTTTGCTCTTAGTTTTGTTGAACTTCATGAGGTTGCCATGGGCCCACCTCTCAAGCCTGTCCAGCTCCCTCTGGATGGCATCCTTTCCCTCTAGCATGATGACCACACATCACAGCTTGGTGTCATTGGCAAACTTGCAGAGGGTGGACTTGATCCCACTGTCCATGTTGCAGACAAAGATTTTAAACAACACTGGTCCCAGTACCGATCCCTGAGGAACGCCACTCATCACTGGTCTCCATTTGGATTGAGCCATTGACCACAACTCTCTGAGTGCAACCATCCAGCCAATTCCTTATCCAGCTGGTGGTCCACCCATCAAAACCATGTTTTTCCAGTTTGGCCACCAGGATGTCATGCAGGACAGTGTCAAACGCTTGCACAAGTCCAGCTAGATGATGTCAGTTGCTCTTCCTCTGTCCACTGATACTGTAACTCCATCATAAGAGGCCACCAGGTTTGTCAGGCACGATTTGCCCTTGGTGAAGCCGTGCCGGTTTCCAATCACCTCTCCTTCATTTTCCATGTGCATTAGCAGAGCCTTCGGGAGGATCTGCTCTGTGATCTTTCCAGGTGCAGAGGTGAGACTGACTGGCCTGTAGTTCCGTGGGTCTTCTTTTTTAGCCTCCTTGAAAGTAGGGGTTGTGTTTATCCTTTTCCACAGACTGCTGTGACCTTTCATATATGATGGTTAATGGCTTGGCAACTTCATCTGCCAGATCAGGAGCCATGGATGGATCTCATCCGGTCACATGGACTTGTGCACCTTCAGGTTCCTTAGATGGTCTTGAACCTGATCTTCACTTATGGTGGGCAGATCTTCCTTTTCCCAGTTCTTACCTTCACTTTCCGCAACTTGAGCGATGCAGCCAGAGCCCTTGCCAATGAAGACTGAGGCAGAGAAGTCATTGAACAACTCAACCTTCTCCATAACCCTCATGGACAGGTCTCCAGTTTCCTTCTGGAGAGGGCCAACATCTTCCCTAGTCTTCCTTTTATCACCAATGTACTTGTAGAAATTCTTCTTGTTCTTTTATATCCCTGGCTAAATTTGATTCTATCTGGGCTTTAGCTTTCCTAACCTGATCCCTGGTTGCTCGGACAGCCTCTTTGTGTATATCCCAGCTAACCTGTTCTTGCTTCCACTCCCTATATATTTTCTTTTTGTGCCCGAGTAAGTCCACAGAGGCCTCCTGATGTTCTTTCCCACCTTCCTCTTTCTGTACCCTGTAGTGTAGTCATTTTCTGTAGTGACTGAACCCGCTTACTAATGGTCAAGTTCTGTTGTAGTATCTTACTTAAGTTGAATGGCCCATTACTTCACACATATTCCATTCAAATCAGGTCAGCTAATTAGTCATTAGCTCTTTGGGAAAATTATTTCTTTCTAAACGCTGTCTTTAGGGGTGAAGATTGTAAGAAGCTTTGCAGGACCATGTGAGTAGCTGACACTGCATTGGTGTTGTATCAAACTGCAACCAAACTGATTTTACGCCAGGCATCTTTGATAGCTATATATACACATATTTCTAAAACTTTCTCTTGCCAGCTTGGTGTAACAACAACCCTGGTTACACAATCCTGTGTCAGATAAATGAAAACTATTTCTATGTATTTCTTCCCTCAGGGTCAGTTTTCCGTATTGGTACAATGCCAGATAACTCTTTGTAAACATTGGGCACACATTCCTTGTGAAAAAGGTGTTCACTTACACTTCATCTAAGCATCCTGGTGTTGAGCAGACCACTCCAGCTCAATTCAGTTTTTGTTTGTGATTACCATTAGTGTTTCGCTTTGCTCTGTTGTTCTGGCTAAGAAAAACTCAAATGGCTGAAACACTTACACAGTACTCTTCCTCCTACTTTTTTCTTGGTCCCTGCTCGCCAATAAGCTTATCTCACAATCTGTGCTTAAAGAAAAAAAAAAAAAAAAAGTGAATTAGCTGAGATATAGTTCTTTCTTTGCATGAGATGCCTATGTTTGTAATCCAGTACCATGCTGGGTGATAAATTTGCCTCATCTCTTAACAGTATTGATGGGAAGCAATTTTCCAAATGCGCTAAATGTCTATTTCAAAATGTTTGAAAAAAACGTGCTTAATTCTTTGTTGTGGTACATGTGGATGCAAGATTATGGCTATGAACACAGTTGTCCTTTGTTCTCAGCTCATGCAAACAGTCCTCAAGCTGTCAATATGTGTCATTTCAGTTCATCCTATCATACAGAGCTGATAAATCTTCAATCAGTGGAGTGGACAGTTAACTTTAAGTAAAAATAAGTTACACTAGTATGACTTCTCAAGCTTCAAACAATGTGAACAATATGTGTTCCCAGGTCATAAACAATATATACTTTACCGCCACTGCTTGTGTTCCTTTCATGAGTTCTATACTCACAAATGACAGTATGTCAAGCTTGATGTTTACCTAATTAAGAATTTTACACTTAGGATGTCTAGAGAGACATGAGGTGTACCCCTTGGTGCAGAGTTGAGGTACATCAGAAGCTAGCCAAGCTAGCAAGGCATAATGTGTGTAGTTTACATGTTACCTACATTGCACATTGTTTGAATTCTTCCAAGTTGCTCCTACTATGTCTGCCAGTGGTTATAAACTCCTTATAGTGTGTGTATGTAAGGTGTTCATTCATTTATGAGTCCAAAGTACTTTAGATGCTCACAAAACAGCATTATGTCTTGAGTTTTGTATTTGGATCTCCACAATGGATGAAAAATGCATACCACATGTATGTTAACAGCTTCTTATTAGCAAGTCATTTGAAGAAATAGCTACTTTGGATATGTAATATTTCAAGTACACAGGCACAGAAATGTGTTTCTGAGAAATTATTAGGCAAATAGAAGAGGTGTTATTAACAATTTGAATATATATACATGCTGACATCAGTTGGGTGCTGATACTGTCATAAACTTAAAATAGTTCTGCTGTTATGTCTCCATATGTAGTAGCACTCTAAAATAGCTTTTGGATCTGAAACTCTAGAAACATGAGAAGAGGAAACAGTAGTGGAAAACTAACCTGTCAAGGACTGTCCAGCCTTGCAAATCATTTATATCTGATTAACTAATATCAGCTTTCAGGTGTATCGGCAAAAGTGATACTGTATAAACTGTTAACAGGGTTGTATTGCTCAAATGAAGCTTGGGCCTGATACCTGATGTGTGATTCAGGAGCTTCAACAGATCTTGGATGCTCCTCAAAGGAAACAGACACTACAATAAAAATGTAAAAAATCCATTGGGTGACTGGTGTCAGGCACTAGTGATCAAAATAGCCATCACTGCTTTTCAGCACTGTTAATCGTAATATTAAGGAGGCATATAGTTTAAGAAAACAATGACATTAACCTGGCTTTTGCTATGCCAGAACTGTGTATTTTAAAAAGATTGACTTGCTCCTGAAACAGAAAATACACTTTTAAAATTGTTGTTAAAGAAATTATTTCATAGCTTTATAGGGATTACCATAGAAGATTGATTTACTCAGCAGGCTAATTCTGGAGAAAACTTTCCTTAGGTTCACTGTAGATAGAAAGAGAAAAGCACAGGTTCAAGAAAATTTATCTAGATATGTATGTAGCTAGGTAAACTTTTTGAAGTCTTGAGAGATGCCTGTTTGTTCTGAGCTTTCATTTCTCCTTTTAATAAATTCTTCCTTCTTAGCTTTTCTGCTTGTTTAAAATACCATTACATTGAAACCTCTTTAATGAAACTTTCTGACTGAAATCTGTGCATTCAAATTTATAGTAACTTCAGTCAAAAAGGAAGATTTAACTGGGTTTATTTTAATCCTTTATACTGTTGCTGTACTTGTAAGACCCAGACCAGCTGAGAGAGGGTGAACTCTGTTATGCTTGTTTTTGTGCATCAGCAGGTTGATTGTTAAATTTCAGATACCTATAGCCACTCAGGTAAGGAATTTGCACTTTGTATGTCTCTCAAGACTAACCATGAGACAGTGGAGTCAGAAATAAAGGTTATTTTTCTAGATAATACTTATACCTTATTTATAGTATAAGAATAAATCTGCTTGTTTCTCAGGCCACAGGGCTTGCAATTAGAAGAAATTGAAATAAAATCTTTTGGAAAAAGAAATTGTATTGAAAAAGCAAAGATGAAGTTTTTAATGAAGTTTTTTTCTGCAGTGTTTCAGAGCTCATTCAATGGATATATAAAATACCAAGTTTAAATATTCCCAGCATCCCAGGACAAGCCCCAATCCTCCATTCAATCAGGTGGGACATGGCTTAGAATGTTACATTGTTTCTGATGTTTTGCCTGGCCCTTTTTATTTCACAAATCTCTTGTTTTTCTGAAATCATTCTCTGTGGGGAAAACAAACAAACAAACAATTGGGAAAAAAAGCACCAAAACAGAAACAGCAGCAAAAAACTTACGTAGTTAGCTTCTGGGAAGGGCCTGTACACCTAAGCTGCCATGGATTTGCAGCCACAAATAAGATTGCTATGCACATCTTACAGAAGGATTTTGCAGGGTTCTTGTTTCTAGCTATGCTAAACTTCCAATTTTAACCATGCACACCTGGCCAGCAAAGGAGGGATGCAGCTCACGTAGAGCTACAGCAACTGATAAGCTTACCTGTAAACCAAGAAGCTCAAAGGTGCCTCTGTTAATGGAATGTATGTTAAAGAAACAACTGAACCCAGGGCTGCTTCTGGAGATTAATGGAAATATAATACAGAAGGATTAAATGGAAAAATGTGCTTAAATAAGACATTTTCTTAGGAGATATATGGACCGAGATCTTTATTCTTGTGCGTCAACATCATCCCTAAAATAGAAATTAGTGCTTCCTCTACCAACTACCATCTTCTCTGCAGGTACCTTACCTCTCATACATTTTTCCTGAGTACTCCTGTCAAAAAGAGCTCAAAGACTCCTTAGCTTTCTCTGACTCCCTGCTTAATGACAACAAGGAAATTTTTATCCTTACAGTTATTCATTTGCTTAAATCTCTGAATGAGCTGGTTCTTTGTTAACTTAAAAATTGTTAAACTTTTGTTAAACAACGTCCTTTAAAAAATATTATTTCACTAAACATTGAAAACTAAGAAGCGGCACTATCTGAATTCATGTTGCAGCTTTTTGTCTTCTAAGCTTGGGAGTGGAGATAGCAATGGCTCAGGCACATGATTCCTCTTCCATCCACACTGAATGGCTTATAAAGGCACTCTGCACACAGGGTCAGTAAAATCCATAATGCTAAAGTGTTTGCTTGTGCCTTCTGAATTGAATTCTCCTTACATAAAATGCCCGTTGCTCAAACCAAAAAATTGTGCTTCTGCACCCAGTGTTTTTGGGCACATGAAATGTCTGATGTACAGTAAAATTCCCATGTCCTGGAGTGGAAGAAAGCTTTTCCAGCTCCAGAAACTAGACACTTCAACTCTGTGTGAGATGAAAATCCCATTTAGACTTTGCTGGAGCATGTTAAATAGTTTACAAAATCTTCAAATCCATTAGGCAACAAGAAATACTTACCTTGCAAGTGCGCCACAATCGTTAACCGATCTAATGGGAGTGTCAGCATGTCCATTTCTTTGCTGATTCTGCATTCAGATCAATAAACATATGATCTTTTTCTTAAGGAGAAATTATCGTATCTAGCTCCAGAACAGGTTCCTTATAGTAAACAAGCACCTAGTAAACACAAACCTTGGAGTAGGGGAGATCATCATATTTTGTTATTTTCTCCAAAAGACTAATACTACTAGTGCTGTAGTTTTGATTATATCCCAACGAAAGTCATCCTTCTGACTGCAGACACTTTTCATGTTTGTTTAGACCTCAGTTGCCTTCCATGTGTAATAGACAGATACATATATAATAGCGGAAAAGATTTTACAGAAGTCTTTACAGGCATGGTTTTAAACAACTAGCTGATGAAGGTCTTAGGTGCCATTTTTAAGAGTAATTTGGGAAATTGAGGTTTTAAAAGTCATCAACTTCAAAAAAAAGTTGAGCTTGACTACTCAAATTCTTAAAGAAACATTTAAAAATATTTTTTGGTACGAGAAACCAAAACTTGTTTGTAACACCAAACCAAAAACTACTCAGCACTACCAAGGCTTCATTAACAAGTGCCCGCTGAAATGATGTAGATCTCCTGCAGGCTTTCAAAAGCTCTAAGCTGCTTTTGAAAGTGAAGCTCCTAAAACTGCTAAGAGGTTTTTAAACACTGTATTGTGCACTGTAAAATCTGTCCACTTAAGTAAAATAAAGCAGCTTCAGGAATTAAACTTAGTAAAATAAATAGTAAGAATTCAGTGTATTTTATATTGGTGAGTCTCTAAGGCAAATGCCAAGGTGCAGAGAATTATTTGAAAGAATAAGGAGATATCAATGGCTGAAAAAATACCGAGATTTGGTCTGAGGTATACACAGCTTAACAATTCTGATTTTCCAGTGATCAGAAGGCCCTTAGCATATGTTTGTTTGCCTACAGTCTAAATGTCTTTATCAGAAGAAACAATTGCATGTCTTATATTACATCAACACACTTAAAACCTTCTGGAGACCTACAGAGTTGAAAGATCCTGAGTCACAGAATCACAGAATCACAGAATCACAGAATCACAGAATCACAGAATGTTAAGGATTGGAAGGGACCTCGAAAGATCATCTAGTCCAATCCCCCTGCCGGAGCAGGAACACCTAGATCAGATCACACAGGAACACATCCAGGAGGGCTTTGAATGTCTCCAGAGAAGGAGACTCCACAACCTCTCTGGGCAGCCTGTTCCAGTGCTCTGTCACCCTCACTGGAAAGAAGTTTTTTCTCATATTCAAATGAAACCTCCTATGTTCCAGCTTGAACCCATTGCCCCTTCTCCTATCACTGGATGTCACAGAGAAGAGCCTGGCTCCATCCTCCTGAAACTCACCCTTCACATATTTATAAACATTGATTAGGTCACCCCTCAGTCTCCTCTTTTCCAAGCTGAAGAGACCCAGCTCCCTCAGCCTTTCCTCATAAGGGAGATGCTCCATTCCCTTAATCATCTTCGTGGCTCTGCGCTGGACTCTTTCCAGCAGTTCCCTGTCCCTCTTGAACTGAGGGGCCCAGAACTGGACACAATATTCCAGATTCGGTCTCACCAGGGCAGCGTAGAGGGGGAGGAGAACCTCTCTCGACCTACTGACC